>SMGT01008387.1:192982-208957 GCA_004794575.1 Lanistes nyassanus
GCATTATTTGTATATACCTATTTAAGTATTTTCTATATTTACTTAAATAAAATAAATAACACTTCATACAAATTATATCATGATTTTAAAAAAAAAGCCGTAACATTTTATATCATTACCATTAGTTGTTTACCAGTAAAAATGTGAATTTTTTTATTTTACCCGCGCTGTCTGTCTTTTCGCTCTCAGCTGTAATCGTCTGTTCTCACTCTCAGGCTCAGCTTCCGTCCCGTCTTACTGCCTTACTACAATGCCTTTTACATTGGCACACTTTGTATTGATAATTGTCGGAATGGCTCCTTTCTTTAACTTTTTTTTAAAAGTCTTGAAGCCAAGCGAAGCTGCCACATCATTTTCGTAGGTGCCTTCAAAGCACTCCCTCGTAAGATGGTCCTCGCACACGAGGTGCGATTTGTGCCATTTATACTCTTACGCACGACGAGCCAACTTGGCGTTCTTTAAATTTTCAAGCAACTTTTTACATAGTGCATACACATCTTTTATTTTGCTGGATTCATAATCCCAAAAAAGCTCTTGTGGCTTCCGTCTACATTAAACGATTTGCACTGTTAGTTGAAACAGCCGAACGCTTTGTACTGTGGCATGTTGAAGAATGCTTCTGGGGAACTGACGTCACCAGACCAGACGACAGCAGCGATATTTTGCTTTCATTCATGAAAGAGTACCACAACATGGCGACGTCCGTGTACCACTATTTACCGAAATTAAAACGTGGATTGTATGGAAATAGTACCGATACAGCTTGAAATTTATGGTTGACAAGACTCACAATATCAATATCTATGAATTCATCTCAAGTTGAGTCTAGGGTTAAGTTTCCCTTTAAGTTTCAACGATGACGCAGAGTCTAATCTATGTTGGAAAATTTTCACGCATTAGCTATTGACAGGCTGAGGGAAACAGGTAGCAGGGGGCAGGAGGATGGGAAGCAGGTAAAAAAGAAAAAAAGATGGCGGGATGAACGAAGACCACTTTGCAAGAATTTTTATTAAGGACGCCCTGACTAAAAAGCAATGGAGGGCAGGATGGAGAGATCAAGAAAGAGAGAGAGAGAGAGAGAGAGAAGATCAATAAACTGCAGAGCACTGCTAATAATTTTTCATTTTGATATTCCTAAATGTGCTTCTCTGCTTGTACATTTACTCTGTCACACTGCTGAACCTTCCACATGCAATCCTGTGTTCTCACATCAAAACTACAACGTTACATTTCAAAATAAAGCAGCTCACCAACAACGTTGAGACATCCATCACCCTGAGTCATGCCAACACTGTTGGTCACGTGGCACTGGTAACAGGCAATGTCTCTGTCCTTGTTCACATACTTGACTGTCAGGATCGTTCTGTTCTCATTAAACTGGTATTGGTTGGGATCTGCATTAATGATTATAAAGGGGTAGTCGAGATCTGTTATATGATTTTTTTAAAAGTTGCATTGCAATCAAAATCTAATCAGGCCACGTGTGTAAAGACAACTGAATAGCTGACTTATTCCTGTCACGGTGGATATTCTAGAATAAGTGCTAATTTCTCAATTAGCGATCCCTAACCACACCTTCTGAACAAACAGTTCAAAAATGTAACCCTGGTAAGTCCCCCTCCGCGCATGCGCACACCGTGCGTCACCCGTGCGCACAGCTCACTGACCAATACAAACTTTTGAAAGGCAGACGAAAAGGCCACCGGGGAGGAGGGTTGGCCTATGATGGGTCATTGTTGAAGAAACAAATTTAGAGCAAGAAATGTGTATTTCTTGTCACAATAATGTACCATGATCCAAAGTGCTGACTAGCACAAAAAGGAGGTGGGTGACCAAAGAAAAAGTTACCAGGGTTTAGGAGGCTGAACGCCAAACACGAAAAAGGCCATCCTCTCGGCGACAGGAGAGGTCCCTCTAGTAAAAATTGATGAAAAGGTCGTCACTGCACCAGTAAGCGGCCTGCAACACGGCGCTCGGGGCGGAAGCCAGCGAGGGAAGTGACGCAGCCCAGGACCTCAGCTCATGCGTGCGCGCAGTGGACAAGGTTGGTGAGGGCTCCGCTCTCCCCCTCCCCCGTTTCCGTGGAAGCGTACGCTCACCGGATTCGAGGTGGAATCCAGCGTGATATTCTGGCCTTCGAGATCTTGCCTCGAGGCCTTCTGATTGAATCAACAAGTCTGTGTTTATTAGGGCTGGTCTACTAAACTTGTGACATTATGGTAACAACGGGAGACAGTGAATGGAGATGTCGCCATTTGTAGTTAAAAGTTTCCATTTGCTTGTCATGGGAACGCTAGAGGGGGGTCGTTTCCGTGACAGGGACCAGTGACACCAATGACACCAGTGTTTCCACGAGGGGGACCAGTTCAACCAATGACACCAGCTTTCCCAAGAGGGGAGACCAGTCACACCAATGACACCAGCCTTTCCACGAGGGGGACTAGTGACACCAATAACACCAGCGTTCCCATGAGGGAGACTAGTGACACCAATGACACCAGCGTTCCCACGAGGGGGACTAGTGACACCAATGACACCAGCGTTCCCACGAGGGGGGACAGTCACACCAGCGTTGCCACGAGGGGGACCAGTCACACCAATGACACCAACATTCCCACGAGGGGTCCAGTCAAACCAATGACACCAGCGTTCCCACGAGGGGGACTAGTGACACCAATGACACCAGCGTTCCCACGAGGGAGACTAGTGACACCAACGACAACAGCGTTCCAATAAGGGGGACCAGTGACACCAATGACACCAGCATTCCCATGAGAGGGACTAGGGACACCAATGACACCAGCGTTCCCACGAGGGGGACTAGTGACACCAATGACACCAGTGTTCCCACGAGGGGGACCAGTGACACCAGTGACACCAGTGTTCCCATGAGGGGGACTAGTGACACCAATGACATGAGCGTTCCCACGAGGGGGACCAGTCACACCAGCGTTTCCACGAGGGGGCCAGTCACACCAATGAAACCAGCATTCCCACGAGGGGGACTAGTGTCACCAATGACACCAGTGTTCCCATGACGGGGACTAGTGACACCCATGACACCGGCGTTCCCACGAGGGGGACCAGTCACACCAGCGTTTCCACGAGGGGGCCAGTCACACCAATGACACCAGCATTCCCACGAGGGGGACTAGTGTCACCAATGACACCAGTGTTCCCACGAGGGGTCCAGTCACACCAATGACACCAGCGTTCCCACGAGGGGGACCAGTGACACCAGCGTTCCTACGAGGGGGACCAATGACACCAGCATCTCCATGACAGACGTGAGTTGCCGAGCTCAGAAAGGACCCCCCTTCAGACGAGTCACCAGCCCCTGAAGGAGGTCTAGTTGGCAGCGTGCAGGACGCACTTCTCGGGCAACCATGTCAAACCTCATGGCGAGGAACGTTAAGACGGTCGACTGCAAAAGTTGCAACTTGATGAGGTTGATGGAAACCCCAGCAGGCATGCCTGGGACAATGCCAGCTGCATGTGCGTGTCACACAAGACAGAGTCTGTTGCGAAGATCGCCCAATCATTTAGGTATGCACGAAAACGAATCCCCTCCTTGCGCAACAGAGCACAAAACTCCTGGTCACCTTGGTGAAGACCCAAAGTGCTATCTGGAGGTCGAAGGGCAGTGCACGGAATTGGTACAGTCCTCCTCCAAATGAAGCGCAGCCACATCTGGTGTGACAGGCGAATGAGGACGTGGAAGTAGACATCGTGCAGGTCTAAAGACATTGCATAATCGCCCGGGAGCAGAGCCTCGCGAAACGAATCCGGGGTCTACATGGGAACTGGACCTTCTGCAGGAAGAGGTTGAGCATGGAAAATCCACAATGGGGCAGAACGCTCCTGTCGCTTTTGGTACCGGGAAGAGACGACAGTAACAGGCTGCGCTGGAGGTGTGGTGTCCGATCTCCACTGTGGCGACTCCTGTTCGCGTCTGTCCACCGTGGGAGCAGATCCCACAGCAGACTGAACCCTACCCAAAACACACTATGCACCCAGGCACTGCGCTGACAGTGCTACCAATCTGCCCTGGCGTGGGCCAGGCCGCCGGCCTGTGGCGGCTTGGGTGCAGGGGATTTAACAGCAAGGCCCCATTGTTGGGGGTACTTGCTTGCTACCATGGCCACGCCGACCCTGGACCCACGGATGGGGGATGGGGGTGTTAGGTGCCGAGGCCGGTCCTGGAGTGGGACTTGGGGCCAGTCTTAGGATTCTTCAAAGTTGCTGGCTGTGGCTTACCACCGGAGCGCTCGTGTGGCTCATGAGAGATGAGCAAGTTCTCAAACTGGCACTCCTGATTGGTGAAACAAGCTCCCTTGGTGACTGCTGGGGGCATGGAAAAACACAGCAAAGGAAATCAACGGCCACATCTGCAAGTTGGTGCCGAGAGGTCGAGGGACTTCCGGCATGGTCTGCAGGAACACATCCTGCTGGGCCACCACCATCGAGGCCCATGCATGCGCAGCACTCTGCGTGGAGACCTGCAGCGCACCCACCAACACATGAACGGAGACTCGCGAAGAAGCGAAGTCCACAAAAGATCTGATCCCTTCCTGTTGCTTTGTCTGCTAGGCCTATTGAATCACTAATCACTGGACAGTAGTCGTGTTATAAGAGGCGGCCGCACATTTGATTTGAAAAAAGAAGTACTTCGCACAGACTATGATATTTCGACATCAGATTTGAACTTCAGTCCTTCATTTAACTACTTAAACACTCCCATACCTATCTTCCGAGAAGCACCCACTCCACTCCTACAATAATCTATCCAATAGAGATGCCACAAACAGGGAAGCTAGAAACACGCTCCTAATTGGCGATACTTTGTGATGCGATTAAAGGCTGCACATTCATGTTAGCTTCCTTCATTCAACAAGCTAAGATGCATTTTTATGCATCTTTTTTTTCTTCTATTATTTCCACCAGCACACTTTTGTCTAGTGGAGGTGTTTGGTGTCATTCAATATAGAACTGCTTAGTGATCTAACATAAGCCACAAACTCTTCACTCACCAATGCTGGAGCCCATTGTATTTCCATTCTTAGACCAGATTGGTTGATTGGGTCTCTGTTCACCTTTTGCAGATCGGGTGATGCAAGTGAACACGCCATCCTTTCCTTGTACGACTGTCACTGATTTAAGAGGGTGTACCCAGATAGGGGGTGCTGCACAAACAGCAGAACACGGAGATGATAATACTGTAATCCATCGAACACAAATGCACATAAATAGAAATTAATTAAACTGGATCTTTTTTTTTTTACTATATCCATTCCTTGAGATAAACAGCTGCATGCATTAAGTTTAGTAACTTCTAAATACAGCGCATCCAACATTTTCTACAAGCAAATCTTACACAACAAATGAACCATCTAAACACATGCAGATATAATTAATAAAGAACAAATGAGGACGGAGCGCTATAAATCATCAAATGACAACCCCAACAAAGTACTGGCAGCGCTAGACACAACCGTATTCTGACGTATGTGACCTAGGGAGCCAACCGTACCCATACACGTAGCAAAGAGAGAGTCGAAAGTAAGGAACGTGGCAGATCTTCTAAGATCAACTAAGATCAACTAAGATCTTCTAAGATCTCCCACGTTCCTTACTTTCGACTCTCTCTTTGCTACGTGTTTGGTACGGTTGTCTCCCTTGGTCACATACGTCAGCATACTGTTGTGTCTAGCGCTGCCAGTACTTTGTTGGGGTTATCACATGCAGATATAAATGAAGAAAACAGTTTCCAAAAAAGTAAACAGGCTAAACAAAAAACTAATTTACTGGCTTGAGAATCTAGAAACAGATTTCGCTCATTCTGAACAAGTCCAGCAAACTCAGAACAGCTCTAAGCAGCTTACATGTGACATTGAGAGACAGAGTCCCTTCAGCACTGCCCAATGAGTTTGTTCCTCTGCATTTGTAGACTTTTTCATCATCTTCTGTCACGTTCACAATCACAAGAACAAGGCCTTTTTTGATGATGTCATAACGACCTCCTTTGACAATGGCACGTCCATCTTGGTCATACCACGTGATGGTGGGTACTGTCTCAGATGGGACGCTACTAGGAACACTAAAGTGTTAAGAAAAAAATGTGTGGTGGTGATTTACAGTCCCTGAATTTTCATCAGTCTTTTCACATTTTCATCTCTTCAGCACTAATTAACTATTTATCAAAGTAAACTGGGAACCCAGTGCTGTCAGTAATAGCTTTGGGCATCAGTCTACAAGAGACTCGACAATTATCGTTTCCTGATCGCGTGGGGCAACTGAATTTAGCACTGACCTGACCGGACAATCATTTTTTAACATTTTCAAAGTAAAGAGTTTTGTTGGTAGGAATATGGTCACCTTCGGGCAAATAAAGCTTATGGTAAACTTTCCACGATGAAGTTCATGGAGTGGAACTGTTTACTGTTAATTTCAATGACTATAAGAAGGCATGACAACGAATGCAGAAAAAAACATCATTGCAGTCATTCTGCTTGTCTGGGCCTCAACGTCCACAGAATGAAAACAAAAGATCCTCGAGGTCAACACCACCACCCCCGCCTCCATCCTACTGGAAGGCAATGCACTAGGGTAGGTGGAAAATGGGTCTGAGAAAGATGGTAAAGAATCCTCAGCTGCAACAACTGTAGCTGCAAACAGGACAGCAGCCTGAAGAAGATCAGATCCTCCAAAGATGCTGGAGGTGGATCTGTCACATCGTCCGGTATCCAGCGTCAGCACCACAAGAGAAGCCTTCACATGAAATCCCCAGGAGAAAAGAAAAGAGGTCGGTCAAGAAATAACGGGCGCCATGGCCTTGAGGAAGATACCAAGAGGGGGTGGGGGCTGCAGCTGGGGACAGCTAGAGAGACTATAGTTGAGGTTAAGATGCCCGGAGGGACTTTTATAGCCAACCTATGTCCTAGAAGGGATAAAAGGCTGTGAATGGTGATGATGACGATAACGCCCTACCCAACTGTGCTACAAAAAAGAGTTAATGGCAGCCACTGTAAAATCCTAAATAAGGTAACTTTTAATCGTGTTTTGGCACGTCCAGATCTATAATATAAAAAGTTTTTCATTATTTTCTTCAACTCATTCCTGTCTGCACAAAGTACACAACAAATGTACATTTCACACTATCTGGAATAGTACATGACTAATATTATCAAGGTGTGAGGAGTAATGTGTGAAAGAACTTACTATCCACTGAAGACACACTCCAGGGTGACATTCTTCCCAACTTCAGCAGTGAGGAATGTGGCTGAGGTGGTAAACTGAAGCTTTGGTGCAGTCGGTGGTACTGAAAAAAAAGAGATTTTCATTCCTGCTTACATCAGATAAGGAAATGTTTTATTTTATACATCATGCCATAAATTCTTATACGTCTATACAAAAACAATGCAGACTGGTGGCAAGCATTCTGCACGTGACCACCGGGAACACAAGCTGTCCATACCATCCACCACCCAGTCCACAGTTCCTGATCTTTGTCAAAACACGCAAGATTGTTCTGTTTGTCAGGAACGCATAGTACAGCTATTGTCTTAAGGGGGGAGGGGGATGTCAGTAACGCACAATACCTCTATTGTTAAAAGAAGAGAGTCCTGAGAGAGAATGGATCAAGTTCGACCCGCAGGTCAGCGACCAATCAAACCGTCAAGAGTGACGAGGTCTCAATCGCGCCTTTGTTTCACTTCTAAGAACAATAGGTGCACACACACATCGCTGAATCAGTAAAAACGGTTACCTTCTAGAAGGTTCTCGAACAGACAAATATTATGGGATGCAGTCATCGAATAGTATAATAGGGTCGGCGGCACCCCAAGCGTTGCTTCTCCACTTTTACACCAGGGAGTGATAACAAGAACCGTTGACGTTAGGAAGCCCGTGGTCGGCTATCAAAGGTGACTGAGCCTTATAGTAATAAACTCGAGATTTGGTGATAGGTTTCTAGTCCGAGAACTAGAACCCAGCGTAACAGAATTGGAGTTCTGTTGAGAGTGTATTTCCCCGAGAGGTTATACATTTCGTGTAACGATTGCAGAGTCGAGCGCTGGTAGTTGCAAGTTGAAGAATTGAGTTCGCGTCCGCTAGAGCGTCTAGGGCTTACGGACAGTAGTGCTAAGGAGAGCACATTTATAGACCACGTAGGAATCCGCGGATTTGCCGAGTTTGTCCCTGATTCCAGAAAGTTAAACGTCAAAGAACACAAGTACGCTTGTTGGACTGTACCTAAAGTTAACGCGATAAGTCTGCAAGTAAAGGGAAATCGAATTGTTCCTTTGAACGAAATATTGGATTACTTCGAAAGAACGTTGGTTAAATATTCGTTAACCACAACTGGACCAGTGGGTCGTACCCTCGTCGTCTTCAGTACCATCGCCCGTCTACATAACATCGTCGTCTTCAGTATCTTCGCCGTCTTCAGTATCATCACCCGTCTACATAACATCGTCGTCTTCTACAACTTCGCTGTCTTCAATTTCACCGTCGTCTACATATCATCACCATCCTCCTTACGTCGTCCTCAACGTTTTGACTTCCTCTTTGCAAGAACTTTCATGGCACTATCATGTAAGAGTGAACTGTGAATACTAGAGCTGTGAATCTTGTAGGTGCGAAACTGTTAAGGACCAGAACTCATTTTAGGGACCAAGAACATTCGTTTGGATTGTGTGACTAAGGAATAATTAGTGTGTGTTGGATTATGACAGGAACGTAAGTGTATTTGAATTCATTTAAATATTTTCGTATTGTTTTGAAGTAAAAGGTGGAAATAGATCCACGCTTGTGTTTCTTTCGAGTTGACTGAGGCGTCTAATAAATTTCGAACACGAACACGCATTCAGACATACAACACTCTTTTAACAGCTCAGTTAAAAAGAGAGAAGAATCTTTTGTTTGTTAATCGGGTTTCTGACAATTTGAGTGACCTGACACCGTTAGACTGTCAGTGTGCTATTTATCAACAACAGTCCCACAGCCTACAGACTGTAGGTCGTCTACCCACACACTCCTTGTCCCTGTGTAAGTGCATACACATGCAGCTTGAAGGTAACTATACAAACAGTGCCGTCTTACTTGGACTAACAGCAGTGACACTCAGGGTGTTGGCGTTGCCGAGCTTGATGAGATTGACTGATTCGCTGGACAAACCACATTTATATGTAATATTCCCAACTCCTTCATCTAGCTTGATCAGATAGGGAAAATGAATATTGCCTGAAACATAACAGTGAAACAATGGATGCACAAATTTCAGGTTTTATGCATGCACACTTTAAAATAAAAAGGGTACCTTAATTGTACTTCAAATGGAATCTGCAAGGGAAAGATGTAACATTGTCACGGTACCATAAAGAATGATGTTACATTATCACGGTACCAGAGAGACGATGTAGCATGACCGTCTCAGTCACCGTTGCATACGTGGCGTATAGAATACCCCAAGTACTTCTTTGCAGATCAGTTCTTTTATTTGACATGCTGTGTGGAACCGATGCGTTGGACAGCACAAGGATCTGTGCGTGTTTCTCCTACATTACAAGCATACGGCTGATCGCTAGTGCCGTGATCCCGTCATCCACACAGCTTCTACAAGCGTCGTTAACGTCAACACAACGGGTATTGCACTTTATGTGTATGTACTGTCCCTGGCCTAACAAGTTGAAGGAGGGCATGTCTTTCGACCAATTTCCCGAACTTTTGGACCACTGCAACACTTTTCATGGACATGTATGTCTCCTGGGGGACCTTATTTTTCATGTCAGCTGTCCTGCTGATCGCAGCGCTGCTAAAATCCTTGACCTTCGTATGTATAACCTTCATCCGCTAGTGACTGAACCCACTCACAAGCACGGTCACCCGCTAGACCTGGTGACTGCAAGGGCCTCAGACGCAGTGCACCAGTGGACGGTGGTTACCCGTGACTTAGAGGTGAACCATTTTTGCGTACTGTCACAGCTGAGCATGAACCGGCCTCGGACTGGTCCTGCACACCGCGCTGTCCGCAACCTGGAGCTATCAACAGAGTCACCTTCGGGGATGATCTTCAAAGGGAAGTGGCTCTCTGTGAGCACTGTTCAGCGGATCAGTATAACACAGCCTTAAAGACTGTACTGGACAAGCATGGCCCTTAGGGTCGTCGCAGGATGTCGTCCAGATCCCACTCTCTGGTTCCGCCGTCTGGCGGATGAGCTGCTTAGGGCTAAGAGAGAGCGACGTCGTTCTGAGCGACAGTGGAGGCGAACCGGTCTGACTGTGTTTGAGCAGATCCACAAAAAAGCAAAGAACTGCGTGACACTTCTTTTCCACAATGCAAACCCCATGTACTTCTCCGAAAAGACCTCGCACGCCAAATCTGTCAAGGAACTGTCTCACATCACGAACAGTTTGTGCGCAAGAACTAACGATACGCAACTCCCTTCCATTTACCCTTCTTCTCAGCTGCCTGACATCCTTTCTGACTTCTTCATAAGTCAGATTAAGTCCCTCGGGGATGATCTAGATTCTCAGCCCTCTGCTCCTGATCCCCTGCGCAAGCCGCTCCAGGGCGACCCACTGACGTCATTCTCGTTGGTTTTTGAGGCAGACTTACCTGCGGTTATTCGCAGTTCTGCTCCTAAGACGTGCGACCTTGACCCTGTACCTACACCCTTACCTTTCGAATGCATAGATTTCAAAAATAATCAACGACTCTCTGCAAACAGAAATTTTCCCTGAAGTCCACAAACGGGCCCTCATAAGACCTTTGCTTAAGAAACCCACTCTTGACCACAACCTCAAATATCTCAGACCTGTATCAAATCTGTCTTTTGTCTCTAAATTGCTTGAGAAAGCTATCCTCTCACAGCTCTCATCTCACGTGACACTTAATAAACTCACTTTTCCTTTGGTATTTCTGACATTCCCTGTCCTATGCACAATGCAGACTGTCTGCCTAAATGACTGTTCTTCAACTCCTGCTTTTGTTCGATGCGGCGTACAAGGATCAGTACTCGGCCCCGTCCTGTTTATCTTATACACAGCACCACTATCTGAAATCATCTCTTCCTATTCAATTCTTCACCACTCTTTTGCTTACGACACACGGTTGTAGAAATCCGGTGCACCTGCACAATTAGGTACTTTCATTGCCTCATTAAATACAAGACTTCTTCTTCGAGGTCAAGTCGTGGATGACATTCAGTAAACTGAAACTAAATAACAGCAAATCAGAAATCCTGATAGTTTCCTAATTATAATTATAGTTATAATTCTACCGCACATTGATTAACAACTAGTAAGTTGCAGCGTCCATGGTAACCACAGAATGATGACACCCATGTCTAAGTCTCCTTAAGTACAAAGATGAAACTGTAAGCTAGGTTTAAGAAATGAAAACAAATTAAGGTATATTTGCTGCTCACTATCTCCGAGGATATGTTACAAAAAAATCTTTGTTATGAATAGCTTTTATAGCTTTTTGTGCGTGTCCCTCCTCGCCCCTGTATTTTTTCCAATGGTACATGCAAAGTGTAAACGCAGTTCTAATCCAGTCTGCTTTCCAGAAACAAAAAGAAAATGGAAGGGCAATCTAGCACAGGATAATAATAATAATGAAAACAATATTTTTCAAAGTTTTTAAAAAGTCCAACTTGCCTGCTTGATCAATGGTAATGCGTGCATCATCTTCACGTATTTCATTATTAGTTGTTCCTTCAACTTTGTACCACCTGAATGTGATGGGGCCGTAGGAAAGTGGAAGATCTCTGTCACAAGGAATCATTATGTAGTCGCCCTCCTTGCCAGTATAATTCTCAACAGGTCGTTTAACAAAATTTCCCACACCTGGAATAGTAAACAAAGAAACAAGGTAAATAAACCATCGACCAGCAAAGACACGTTTTAATTATTTACTTTTCTATTACTGATATATGCATGCCACTGACTAAAAGATGTTTTCTTTTAGTAAAACCTGACATTAGATTTGTCTCGAGAATCAGTGCTGATAAAATGTAAATATCAAAATGTAATTTTAAAATCCCTGTACCCAATGTGAAATTTTTTTTCAATCTAACGTTCAACAGTTTCAACTATCAACTTTTTTACGTTTGACAAGTTTGACAACTTTGAGCTTGACTGTCTGTTCTTTCGGCTGGTCGTCATATACTGTACCAGCTGTACTTACGTGCAACTCGGATTTCCTGTACTGCAGAAACAGCTGTGGCTGTCAGTCCGTTATTAAAGATGTTTTTGGCGTGACACACAAACAAGCCTTCTTCTCTTGTACTCAGACTAGGAATTGTCAACACACCCGTTCTTGCCTCGAAGCTGATGAACTGACTGTTTATTTCATTGTTATTCCACAGCCACTTGTACCTGCAAATACATGTGAAGCGTCATTACTGTCAGTCCAATTTGTTCAACGTCCGGAGTCCATGACAAAGTCTAAAATATTTCAATATCCCAATGCAGCATGCAAAGGAAACACTGTACGCTGCACAGAACACCAGATTCAGTCCGCAGGAATCAACAGTCTCTCAAGATTTCTGTTGTCAGCCACAGGGAGATAGAAGAAAGTCATAAATTACTTAATGCTGCACTGGTAAAATTGTGTCAAGCGTCTGTACTTTTAACTATGTATCAGAAGACATCTGTATGCTTGACAGCAGATGAAATAAAGAAGTTGCTTTGTGTACAGAGCCAACCCACAGCTGCATGTTCATTCTTTCATGTTCTCTTTCGTTTTCAATCCAAACATTTTGTTCCTTCATTTTTTGTGGACTTCGGATTAGAGTAAGTGTTACTGCTTGGGGTTTTCATTTTTTTTAATTGTCATCTACTGAAAAGTGGGCGACTTTTATTTACAAATGACTAAGGACACAATATTTACACAGTCATGTCTAATGAAGTCTGCATGATGAAGTAGAAGCTCCTTTGACTAAGCTGTTCAAATAAAATGTGCACCGTTTGGGTTGGTTGGCTATTGGTTCCTTAACGTCCCGCCGCAAAGTCGGTGCATATCAGGACAGTGGACTATAGAGGGATGAGGTCCTATCACTAAGCTATGCACTGAAAGAACCATCAGACTGATGGCTCCAGGAAGCAATCTTTTGCCACACCGGGATTCGAACCAGCAATCTTCCAGCTTGTAGTCCCCAGCCCTACCAACTGAACTATCCAGCGAGTACTTACAGGGTGAATGATAATCTAGGCTCATTAGCAGAATATGACTCCCCGGCTTTCTTTCTGGTTAACTTGCTCTGCTATCATAACAATGAAGACACATGCACATACCTGTTTCACTGCACGCACACACCATGACCACGTGTAGAACACACAACACTTTCACTTGGTAGTTTGTAAAGTTCACACGACGTAAAGAAATCTGTTTTCATGAAGGAGGGCGCCTTTCTGTTGTCCTGGAAGACTGACGTGAGAAAGTCCTCGGCTGTCCCTTGCTAGAACCAGACTCATATCGCTGATCTCCCCTCGCGTCCTTTGCCTATCGACGCCGCTTAGTGTGAGACGCAAGCGCTCTCCCTGATGTCGCGGCAGCCACCGCGCTGTGCGACGTTTTTCAGTGGTCCTTCGACCTCTGAACTCTCTCCCTAGAGCTCAGTTGGAAGCAGCCTTCCTTCAAGGCTGGATCTTTGCCTCTGCTTTAGACGGTTGTCTGTCCGCGGTCCCTCGATCTCGCTCCTTTACTTTCTGGGGTTCCTCCTCTTGTCTGGTCAGCGTAGAGATTCACCATAGGAGAGGAACACGTGCAAGAGTCACACCAGTCTTGGGGGAACTCCCCGAAGAGTACCTTGCGTTAGGCAACTGGTCTACTCGAGACACGTGCCGTTGATACTAGACTTCACTTAAGTCCAGTTGAACGGGACACCTTGATTCTGCAGCAAGACTGAACCCATCAACCTTCAGCAGACTTTCACCACAAGACACGTACTTCTCTTCACAGCAGATCTCCAGTAGAAGGGTTGACCAAAGATGCCTCTCGCAGGGGTATCGGCAAAAGGATCTCACCGGAGTCTTGGCTAAAAGAAACTTATCACAGGAATCTTGGCAAACGATGACTTCTCCTCGGAGATTTGGCTAAAGATGACGGAGTTCTAAACCAGTCCTTTTCTTCTAAACTTTTCATTCGTACATCATTGCATTCACATACACGTGGTCATCGAGACAGTTACATACACCAACCAATCGGGACAGAGACAGCAGAAGCCACTATAAGAACACGCCCCTAAGTGGACACCTCGAGTGGACATAGCTTCTCTCCGCCCCCCTAGCAGTTCACCCTCCCCAGCTACATCAAAGCCCCTGGTGGTCGGCACTACGCGTTAGCAGCTTCCTTCTGAAGTGTAATCTCCCGCCTTCCTACATAACCCACACCTGGCCAGCCTGACACCTGCTCTGGAGCTAATGTGCCCCTAACCCTTTCTCTAGAGCCAGCATCCTGATTAGAAGTGTGAACAGGAACCTAACCTGGTCTGGGGATGATATGAGCGGCTAGATGGCGGCTTGAACAAGGGGATAAAGGACTTAAGGCCGGAGGGTTCTGGGTGGGTCACACCTATGGTGCAATCTCTTTAACCCACCAGACCCCAACTCGTGTTCCTAAATCATCACTATTTGTAGGTATTTGTAGTGACGATTTAGGAAATTACAATGCAACACATTTTGGTTTAACATAATCAGTAGATACTTACGATGGTGCAGGTGTGCCAGTAGCCTTACAACCCAACTGTACTCTCTCATTTTCTGAATATACATGCTGCTTTCGCTCTCGTGGAGTCACAATAGATGGGGGAACTCGAACTGCTGAAACGGAGAACCATCTCCACTTACTCCAATAAGAAGTACACAAAACTAGTCAGGATGTTTTTCGTTTCCGGTAGTTTACACAAAGATAATCAAGAATCTTCTTATCTTAAAAACCAAGATTACTGCAGACGGTATCAACCTTAAAGCGTGTATTTCAACAGTTACTTAAAGTGCCCCGTTTGTCAAACACATGAAAAAATGAACATAACACAGGTACACACCAACGTTCATCAAACATAAATTACAGTCAACTTACTTTCCTCAGGGTTGTTCTGTGCAAGTGCTCCAAGTGTCACAAGCAGCAGTTGCAATACAGCAGAAGCTGTCCACGCCATTCTTTGCCGACCTTCGCTCATCCAATCTCCGCCTGTCTGCTGTTACTTTTGTAGTTGTTTCCTTCCATCACCCACTATCGATGTATCACGGATTTATTACCTTAGTTCTGCAAACAAAACAGATCTCGGCAAATCAACAACCATCCATCCCAGTGCTGTCACAGACATATTTGCATCGAACTGTTAGCTAGGGTAACCTTTTTAAAGTTAGGGGTCAGATGTTTCACCAAAACTAGATGAAGTCTTTCTACAATAAGAATGAGAGCTCACTCTCCACTGTAAAGAGGTTGTGAGCGGTGTGCTGACCCAGGAAACCCCAGTGCACAACTCAATAGAAAAGCTGAGGCATAAAAATTTAGTCACTATCTCCTCCTTACCCTCCCTCCCCCCCCAAAAAAAAATAAATAAATGAGAATCAACACACCAAACCGCAAGAACCTGAACAAAACCAAACGCTGGAGCCTGCGATGTCATGAAAGCAACTTTCGTACACCCACGCCATGTATTCACTGTATTCCTCCACAAAACGATATAGCTTATGGCTTTCTTGCAGTCACAGCTTTTGAGAAACAGTCTCTATTGCCGAGAGCAGATTGTGTGTTCGCGCGCGTAGGGATATGCTATCACAAGGGTTGACGCGGATGACAGCGGCCGAGTGATAGCACAATCCCCGATTGTCTACACAAAGCTGGAATCGTCTCGGACAAACATGGGGTGGGGGTGGGGGGGGTAGCAAATATTTGCTACCGATGTAGAGCGTTGTGGGTTCAGATCCAGTGCCTGACGCACATACTTTTGCATACTTTCTTTTCTT
>SMGT01008387.1:208986-224431 GCA_004794575.1 Lanistes nyassanus
TTCTTCTCCCCCCCCCCCCGTCCAAACTTTCATCACTAGCTCCTCTTCCTGTCACCACCATGGACATCCTGTAACGAAATTGAGACCTGGGGTGTAAAATTAGCATTGTTCACTCAGTTTAAACCAGAGGGTAGTTCGCTTAGTTCAAAGAAGTAAATTTCGTGCTCTCCCAGAGAACAATACGTACTGGGGAAGGGGGTGGTTAACCATCCTCCCTAGCAAGAGTCAGGGACAGCAGATAACAGCATGGTGTCAGCCAAGTACGACTGCATCAGCAGTGACCGGGAGGTCAGCTTGGAAACTCGAGGTGCCTTTCAACAGTTCATGAGTGAAGATGCACGTGATGCTGTTTACAAGGAGAGAGGCACGTGAGGAGGATAGACCATGTGATGTAGAGGGCGTTGGAGTAGGGAAAACAAAAAGGGGGGACTAGAGGGAGGAGAAGGGAAGAATACTGAGGCAGGAGAGATAGAGAGCGACTCGGACGAAAGAATCTTGCTCGAACTTGCGCCCAGCCGGAAGGCTTATGCGCGCCTGACCATGGGACTTAGAGAGTTTTGACAACGAAGGCCCAAGGCAGGAGTTACCAGGCAGAAGACTGAGGGGCACAGTGGAAGGTGAGCCACTGGGCTGCTTTCCACGCACACCTGTATAGAAGAAATGGAGGCCATCAGAACATTGCCTGAGCAGTTGGCGCAAGGGCACCTTCAATGGCTAGTGGACATGTGTATTCAATCGCCCGAACAGAAGGAAATGCTGCGGGCTCGGATTGAGTCTGCCCGGTGGAAGGAGGTGCTGCTTGACGTGTTCCTGGTGGTGTCCAGAAAGTACCAGGCATCAACCCTCCCCCTCCCCTCCGCTCGAGGCGACATTCAAAGTTTTAAAGTACATAAGAGACAGGTCCAGAAGAAAGCCGCTAGCCTATCAAGATTTGGTTTAGCGTTTAGAAGTAGCGTTTAGCTGAAAGGCCGTGCCATCGCCTAGTATATTTTTAGTAATAAAATTTGGTGCAGTCAATCTGCTGTCGGGGTGTGCTGTCGTGCGAGTGCGTCCGTTTGGAACTGTTACAATCCCTCGTTTAACAGTAAACGACCAGATGTGACGTGGCGGGCCGTGCCTTATCTTATTGGACTCGACTTCTCAGAATTACTGGACAAACTTTTAGGGTGATCTCGTAAATGTAGATTTAATTGACCGATCGTCACCAAAACCTTAGGGTAAAGATTCTCATACTCTGACACGCTCGCTCAGTCTCACACAGGCAAAAAACACTACTAGGTCAAGAGCCCCCACCCTCGTAAAAGACACAACTGCAGCTAACCGTTATTCAACATATATTTCAAACACTAACTGGCTCCACAACATCAAATATATTTACAGATTATTTACAAAGAATCACCTTGCTCGTGGTATCAGACAAAGAAGATAATCAAACTCCAGAGGGGAAATCAAACTGCAAAACGGCCTATGATCCCGCTCTATACACAAATACAATAAGTGACTGACAATAGAGCTCCTACTCTCGTCACTACTTAAACCACTACTTCTGCGATACACAACTCTGAAGCTATACAAACTGAATCAATAAGTGATCAACGACAGAGCACCTACTCTTGTCACTACAGAAACAACCGCTTGACCGCAATACACCGATACACTAAGTGACCGACAACAGAGCACCTACTCTTGTCACTATTGAAACAACTGCTTTACCCCAATACACAGCTCTAAAGCTATTCAACGACCAACTATGAAGCTAAGACACTTCCACGAACCGCACTTCACTCTATACCCTCTTAGCGTACTTGCCCGGCAACTAGCTTATGACGTCTCCTGTCTCCGGCAGGATAAAACCACCTATCTTAAATAAACGCGAGTCCCAGACTCTAAGAAAAGTTTACGGTAAGAACGGACCTTACTTATAAGGCACGTCCAGTAGTTCCTTACACGTCAGTCCGTCGGCGTGTCACCGCAATACACCTCTGCGTATCTGGCGAGAGAACTGGAGTCCTTTACTTCTTTCCACGTCTTTGGCTAAGTTGGCGAGGGCAGAGGTCCGTGGGTTTACATGTGTCCGCTTTTCTATTAGTCTTGCTACGTTAACACTCTCTCCATCCGAGTGTCTCTCCCTGTGTATCCCCTACTAGCGTTTTGCCTCCTTAAGTAGTAGGCGTTCTGACGCATTACCCTCGAGTAAACCGGTTCTGGTCAGACTAGGTGGAGCAGGGCAGCTGCCATGACCAATGGCGTATCACTCACCTACCTAAGTGTGAAGAGAAGGGGCGGAGCTAGCTGGCTAAGCTAAGAGTGACAGGTGATACCCTAGGAGTGACATGTGACACCAGACTCCTCTTTTAGTGCTAGCAGTTAGTCTACTCTGCAATGTTCGAGTAACTTAGTCTACTAAAACTACTTAATCTAGTACCGCTATCCCTGCCAAAGACATCAAGCTCGTGATCAATAATAATAAGTATTACTAACTACGTCGAATGGCCACATAACAAGTCCATCCACAATGTAATCAGTAACAGAAGCTGGAGCGCAGGAAAATCTGTCCAGGTAATTTTCTACCTGCTTTGAAGGTCAGTCACCGGGCGGTCACATTCAAACGATTGACTTGATGTCAGTTGTCACCTCCATGTGTCTTCGTTTTGCGTCTACTTACGTCACAGATTTATCACATTCCTTCCAGTGCTGTACAGACAAGCAAAATGCGAGCTAATCAAGAAAACACGTAACGATAGCGTTGCTGACCTTGCGCAGAAAGTTAAGGGCAGCTTGATGAAAGACTAAAGAAAAATGAACTATTAGCGGTGCCGTACTGTAATCGAAAGACAATTCAAATTTTCGAAATATAAAGTGCACCAAAGCACAATGTGCACAATCGCGGATGACAACGCTCACACCAAAACGCGCCCATGCACATAATGGTGTGGGCATGTTCACGAATGCGTCCACATACACTGGCACACGTAAAATCATTCACGCACAAACACACAATCGCGCAGGCACGCAATCACGTGAATGTAAGTATGCACGCTTGCTTCCAAAAATGCATATTTGTGGATGTATTTATGCACATCCACAAGCCCAGCATGTTCGCACGTACTGACTCACGTACTGACCATGCACGTCAGCATTTGTATTCATGCATGCACGCGTATGTACAAGCGCCTGCATGCGCTTGGTGATGAAGTGGAGCGAAATGTTTGTGGAAAGGGACAATATGGTCATTTTTTCAGGGAGAAAACGGGACAAAATATATTGTATGCTCTGATCGGGTCCGACCACAGTGTGTAGTGTCTGACCAGGTCTGCACGGTTTATCGACACCACGTATAAGGTACGCGTGGGACGGAGGAGACGGAGTGAGGGTGTGGGTGAGGGAGGAATGAGAGGAAGTTAAAGTACTCGCTATCTTTTGCAGCAACGAAATACGTTTCGATAAATGCGTCTGTCTCCATTCTATTCTTTTCCGGTTATTCTTTCCCACAATGAGTAGAGGACATTGACAATACATTGACATCATGCACTCTGGTAAAAGTGTGTGATACAGGGTGCACTTGCCACGCTTCTCATACATGTATAGGTACATTGTATTCATGCATACTCAGTTTCATAATCTATTATTAATGTTCGATACACCTAATAAGCTGCTTATAAAATTAATACGTTATTACAATCAAACAGTTTTCTGCAGGTCATTACATTTGGGCGTTTCCAATAAGGTAGAGGTTCATCTATTGAACTCTGTCACTGCTAAGTGATTTATAAATGAATTTTTAAAATGCAGTTAAACGCCACTATTATTTGCGTCGCATCATTTCAAGCCTTTCCTAATAATCTATTATTATTTACTGAGAAGTTGTTATCCAAAATTCTAAATGTAACGAAAGCACAAGTTTGGGATTAAGATCTAAATGCATCTGTCTTAAACAAAGTTATTCTGGAAAATTCTATAATTATAATTTATTTCTTTACCATTAATGTTAGCCAATCTTTTATTATTGACTGAAAAGGGATTTTTAAAAGTCAATTTTTATTACAATAATCGAATGTAAATTGCAGGTTTTATTTCTGCTTCAACGCAGTCCAGTCGAAGCATATGTGTTGCAGTATTATTTCAATATAGCTGACAACACTATCTTAGATTGCTCAGTTTCAAAGAAAAACGATAGATAATATTAGAGAAATTACTTGTACGGTATAGCATTTTATACCAAACAAATAAGACATGCACTATGCAAATCCATACCATACTTCTCTAATCTGCGTAAAATCAGACAAATGGGAGTGGTTTCCTTAGATTTAAAATGGGTTTTTTTGGAATGTTCAGACAAGTTTTCAAACCCAGATTTTATCACGTTGCCACTGAATTTTGTTTGCAGAAGCCTATCCTGTACCGAGATCCTGTACTTAAATACACCCTTAAGACCCTTTTCATTCCCGTTGTGTGAATGGCGGTTGAAGTCATCCATTATTTAACAATAACGAACTCTAGTGTCTGGAAACGACGAGTGCACAGGGGCTGTCCATGCAGTTACAGAGTAGGAAGAGTATAGCTTTTGATAAAATCATGTGCCTTCCATATTCTTGGATTTTTCCCTCGATAGACGTTTCAACTGCTGCATTAGTGGCGTTCTTGGGAAGACCAAGATTAGTAGATTATTGAAAAATTATGAAGTGTGGGTGATTTTTGCTCTGGTGTTTTGTTTTGCTTGCTAGAGCTCATGTGCGTGCGTGCGTAAGTGCGTAAGTGAAGTGCGTAAGTGAAGTGCGTAAGTGAAAGGACATACGTTCAAATTAAGAACATCCAGACAGCCTCGGTTGACTTACCTTCGTCATTGTAAGCACACTGTGCACCTGCCGCCAACAAGGTTATCATCACAACTTCCAGCGAAGTGGATCGAGGATACCTAGGATATAACTTCCGTCTTATCTGACCTCTGACGTTATTGTTACCTCTGACGTTCTCGTTACCTCTAAACTCTTAAGTTCTTGCCGTTACCTCGATATTGGCATTTGTGCTTCTGTGTGGAAGTTTACACTCTTCATTCAGTCTAACCAATCGAAGAACTAAATATTCAACATTCAGCCGGGAGGGGAGCGGGTCAGGAATGCCGCCAACCAGTCTTGGTAGGCGTTCATATGGCACGATCCAAGAGCTACATCATATGAAGCGAACCTGGTGCAGTGTAAGTATAATGTATTTCTGTGGTCTGCCACGACCCAATTAACGACGCGAGGCGACGTGCGCATTTCGGTGGTCGGTAAAATCGCTCTCTGTACGGAAGAACATGTCAAAGGTACACAGACCGCTGCCTTGAGATAAGAGGGATGTATCCCTTTATCCCGGACCTGTCGTAATCTCATGCTCTTCAGGTCCTGACCAGCAAAGACAGATTTCGCTGCTGTAATTCTCACTTAAAATTTAGGAACAGTTTGGTAGTCCAGCATCATTCCTTCGGTTTTCTATTAACAGATCAGTTGTTTATTATGTTATGCCTGCACTTACCAGATAGCAGTCGTCAAAGACAGAATTTTAATGGATATTTTCATTTCGCATGTTAAAGTCGTGCACAATCCATTGCTAACAAAAAAGCTTTATGTTATTAGCCACTGCACCTTTCACGTCAGTCAGGTGTGAAGGAAAATACTATATATAGTATAGTAAGGAAACACAGAAACCAGTCCACGAGTAAAGTATTTCATTAAAAATAATACATTATTTGCAGCTTTTCATCATTGTCTTTATTGCTTAACTAAATTTGTCTACGCAGGTACTCGTGCACCTTACACAACGTTTTTTTTCCAAACAGATTTTATCGCCGAAATATCTAAGATTAAAGCGCACTGCAATCTGCTTATTGCAAGTCGACATAAAGGTAAAACTAATTGGCCCCACAAACATTTCGCAAAAGCTTCCGAACATCTTTGTTCTTCATCTTAAGGAGATATTTTCGTAGTAACTGATCGAACACCAGGAAAGTTTGAAGCGATTGTCATGCGACTGCTACGGGGACATGAAGCAGCCAATCAGATAGCGTCTTGAGACTACTGAACACTTTCGCTAGTCTTCGGGAAAAAAAATCATAATAACAGTCCGGAAACAAGTGTGGTTTGCCGGGACATTGTTCGCCTTTCGCACATCGGATGATCCAGGTGAACACAGCATCTCGTTTTTTTAGGGGTGTCATTGGCTCAGAAGGATGCACCTAGATAGGGCATGCTGCAAAAACAGCAGAACACTGAGATGATGATATCGTAAATCCACAGCAGAGAAATAGGGATACAGGAGAGGAACTGTAAAATCTCTCTTAAGTCTACATGAACGAAAAATTAGGTAGCAACATTAGTTGCTCATAATAAAAACTTTATGAAAGTTTGATTAAATGTAAAGGTAGCTCATTTGAAAATTTCTGCCAGCAAAAGGCCACAAATAAATTTGGAAACCTGTCTTCTTTTGTTCTAAATCAGCTCAGTTACACTTGTTTGCTTAAGACACAAAATGTTGCGCAAAACTCGTAAAACTGCAACAAAAGTAGGGTCATAGGTGACGTTAGAGGTGGGGAGGATCCTAAATAATGGGTCCAATTTAGAGTAAAAACCAGTGGGTCAGACAAAACTTTTTCAAGAGAGGTAGCCGTACATTATTTTTAATGTACAGAAAATGTACCAAGCAGTGTGCTTGGTGTTATATCGCGATGTTACAACTGGCACCGGCTGAAGTTTCAAAGACTGAGGGTTGGAGGGGTTGACAGTGTAAGGCACTGCTGTGCATAGACCCGCTAGAACATGGCATGTTTGCTGACCCATGAATGCACACATTCTTCCTGGCATCCTGAATATTTGGGCCTGCATGCAACAAAATAGATCGGGGTGACTATTCCTGGAATGACCCTACTTTCTGTAGAAAATATTGGACAAGTCGCATGCAAAAAGTCAGAATAACTTATTCATTGTCCATTGTCCTTTTCTCTTGGGATCTGACATTTCAGACATACAGTGCGTTCCACCCATAAAAAAGAGAAACAGAAATCGGAAATCCTATGCACAAACAGAGGGAGTACCTGATCTAAATATAACACTCTGGAATAACTATTGGAGTGTTCCGTGACGCTGCTGCATGCAGATTTTTATTCTAAAGTAGAAAAACATTTTTGGTGTCTCGTACCAGAGAACTTGTTTTGCTTGATCTGCTGTTAGCGGACCTTTTGTTACTGTTGTTCTTCGCTGACCTGTGTGATAGTCGGTACACCCACGTTATACTCTGACAGGGAAAGTCTCTGCACTAAACGAGAAATTGCAGAATGTGAAGGGTACCTAAGTTGAAGGAAAGGAAGACAGTGGTCCTGAGTGGGAAGCAAAGATCCAGTGCAGTACCTGGATATTGTAGAACAAACTTGTAGGATGAGCACAGAGGTCAAGAGTTGACCTGGACTGTCACACAGTGTGAGGTCAGCGTAATTGCCTATATATCCCCGGTGGGGATGTATCCCGGCTTCGGCAAAGACACGTGTCAAAGAGCTTGACAACGGACAGTCTGCTGTTACCATAGAGGACGACGCGCGGAGAGAAGAAAGAATTTCCCGAAAAGACGAGGTGCTCGCTTGTCTGTCACGGATGGGCGACATGCTAGTGACGCTGTGTGTATGACTGTGTTTGCTGAATTATGAAAGTAGCATATGACTGACGACACGTGCATGCACGTTGTACAATGACCTTGGTACAAGTTAGCGAACAGTGGATCAACCGCAAAAGACAGGAGCCAGGGAGTAAGGTGTGAGCGATAGGCAAGTAGGCAAAGGGATGAAATCACGTGACGACTCTAGCTCAAGCGAAGAAGACTAAGCGACGGTCTAGCGGGAAGAGTTGGCATTAGCCTTCCAGTCCGCGTGACATGGCCAGCCCGAATCTCCGGGCCCAAGGGGCAGGAAGTGTTTACTTGATGAGGCTAGCGGAAATTCCTTGTCCGTGTGCCGTGACCGCGGAAGTAGAGGCCGCTTTCGCCATTGTGTGGAGAAGGAACGCATGGAAAGAAATCCTTTGGTTTTTGGAAATGTTTTTCACAGTTGCATGTTAGTAAGAGTTGAGATATTATGGAGAGTTGAGTTCTTTGCGAATTAAATTTAAAGCAATGGAACTGGACCAAGCTAGAACAGCACAAGGACGAAGACAATCTACACGTTTCGGGGCGCTACCCCTTCATCAGGACGACAAATAAACGACGAAAAAAAACGAAAAAGAAAAAGACTTAGCTGCGGTAGATGTGGCGCGTGGGCTGGATAACAGGAAAATGAGTAAGGGACTGTAAGATGGGTCAAAGAGGGGCAGCCAATCGCAAAGTTGGTAAGGAAGGGTAGAGAACGGTGGAGGTGAAAAGTGGGCGGGGGAGAGAGAGAGAAGCCTGGGTAAGGAGGCTTCAGTGTGTAAGAGAGTGGGAGGGAGGTGAGAGAAAAAAGTAAAAGAGAGAGGAGGGGTGAGGGGGTTAAGGGAAAAGGAGGGAGGGGGAGATTCAGTGTTTGAGGTCGAGTCCTGCTGGTGCCATGGTTCATGGTTCACATGGAGTGTGAGAGGAGGGCGAGTGGGGGTGTGACAGTCTGCTACATGATCGGTGATCAAACATGTGGCCTCTTCATTCATGCCTGCCCATCTTAGAAATAAATATGAGAAAAGGCACGTTTTCTGAATTTTGTGAGTGAGCTTTGTGTTTTTTTTATGTGAAAACCTACAAATGTGTTTAAATCGGGAACCCTAACCTGTTCAAATTACCAGAAGATTCATCAATCTCGTTGAAAGTAACGTCAACGTAAATAGTTTCTACTAGATGGGAGATAACTCTGCGGTACACGCCCTCGATGTTCTTGAACTCCTCCATAGTGAGTGCCGAGGTGTTGATGTAAGCCCGGTTGTTGACAGTGTCGTCAGTCACATGAGGAGGAGCACTGGGAGAATTGTAGGTCTTGTTTTTGAAGATCCACGAGTAGGTCATCTCATTCCTAAACAGCGGATCTGTGATGGCCACTGTGGTCAGATCCACCTCGTCTCCTTTGCTGACCGTCTGTTTTTGGCCACACCGTTACCTTAATTGGAACTAAAGAGACAAAGACCATAATTAGAACAGCACATATGTAAATGATTTAAAGCACAAATCCAAACTAGCAGACATTAGCCTAAACACAAGCTCATGTAGGCCTACATCTGTTTTGTGTGGCTTAAGTTTCAACAATAATTCAGAGTCTAATCTATGTTGGAAAATTTGCATGCATTAGACATTGACAGACCGCGGAACACAGGGGTAGAGAGGGGGAGGAAGGAGAGAAGGAGGTTAAAAAAGAAAGATGGCGGGATGAACGCACATCACTTTGCAAGCATTTACTAAGGACACGCTGACTAAATCAAGGGCAAGATGGAGAGAACAAGAGAGAGAAGGGTTGATAAACTGCAGACCGTTTTGAAAAAAATTGTTTTGATGTTCCTAAATGTGCTTTTCTGCTTGAACTATCTGCATCACTTGTACGTTAACTCTTTCACTGCTGAACCTTCTTCATGCAATCTTGTGGTCTCAAATGGAAACCACAACGCTCATTACAAAATAAAACAGCTCACCGACAACGTTGAGACATCCATCATCCTGAACCAGTGGCGGATCCAGAGCTTACCTTTCTTGTATCACTTCAGCTTTTGCTGTCTCCAAGCATGAAGCGCACGCCACTCGACTCTCAAACCACTATTCACACTGTGCGATTTTTGGTGTGATTTACACCTCGCTTTCTACCTCCCTTACTACCTATCAGGTATCAGAGGAAGGATGCTGTAGAAGCTGCCTCCACGAGTAACATAAATAATGGAACAGAGAACAAGTCCCTTACTGGTCACGTGTTTATGGCTGGGCGTGATTGGGATCGATTTTTGTCGCCCTTGTGATCGATTAGTGTTTGTTGTGTATGCCATTGTGTGCCTTTGTGTATGTCTGTGTCAGATCGAGGTCCGACCTTGTTCAAGTTAGGTCCTACCATGGCCGAACTTTAGTTTGCGTCCGTTCATCTCCCATCGAGTATTAATTATGACTCGGGTTATTGGGATCGATTTTTGTTAATTTTGTTTGCGACTGCCACTGTCTGTGTCGAGTTAGATTCGAACGTGCTTTGAAATCGTGTAAGACCGCGTGTTCTTACCAACCCGATGAAATGCACGCAATCGTCCTTCGACCCTTTCATAAAACCTAACAAAGAATCAAATTGAAATCAAAGACAGTGATAATAATGTGATGAAGAGGGTTCGCTTCGCAACTTTCCCCTCTCTCTCTCTCTCTCCTTCAAAACAAAGGCAGGGTTTCCTTCCACGCCCTCTGCGTACTTTATTTAGGGCCGCCACTGCTGCTGCCGCCCTACATGCTCCGCCACCCCACGGTTCACTGGCACTTCACTACCACACTACATGTTCTCTCTCGTCCTCCTCCTGCTTCACCCTACTTCGGGACTCTCGTTTGTCCGGCCCGCACCCTCTTTTACAGGGTGGACGCGAGCCACAATGGTGACACTGTCCGGTCCAGCAGCAGCAAGCCGGCGTACACGCGGCATAGGCCAAATTGTGTGTTTCTTACACAAACAACATTTAGAATAAAAAGTGAAAGAATACACCTACAAGGACATGAAAATATACAGTGACTAGAGTGCGCTTTGCTCTTCCTGTTAGTGTTAAGGAAAGTTAAGTAGAGTAGGAAGGAAATAAAGATAATTACGTTAAAAGGCCGCTAAACTAGATAATGTGAATAGAAAAAGATAAGAAATATGCCTACAAACTAAACTAATCTATTAAGATGTTCGTTGAGTTTACTATCTACTGAGAGAGTAATTCTAGTAGAATCCGAATATGGTAGTTGTTAGTACCTGCAACTATCCTAGAAGGATATAGAAACGTTTAAACAGAGTGAGCCTAGCACAGCACGCGGTAAAAGGACACAGCGCCTCACAGCCACGGTTCGCTGGGTACCACTCGACCTGGGCACCCCCCCCCCCCCAGGCGACGCTGTGGCTGTGAGCGTGGTGGCCAAAACCGTCTCCGTGATGGCTGCCACCCATCACAATAATAACGTGGTGAAAGGTCCCGTCTGACTCTTGAGGCTGTCAAGGCACAGAGCGTTGTCGAAATGCCTTCCACACATTCAAGCCCAGTTGCACCTGGTGGTGATTTCTCAACTACTTCCGGTAGCAACACCGACGACGATTTTGCAGCATCTAGCTGTGCTGATGAGAGATGAGGTATACTGGAGATCATTTTACATCATTCGAAATCATATGGGTCAAGAAATACTGACAGGACTATCTCTCATGCCTGTGCACCATGACATACAACTAGATGTCTATACACTGTGATCCAACGATTCCCCCCTCACCCCCAAAAAATGTAATTTGAAATGGACTTTGTATTGTAAATGTACAAATAGATGTATTTGTTTCTGTAATGATGATACTGGATCGTATAAATACAATCTTTACGCACATCTTGCCAATGGTTGATGGCTTTTTTCTTCACAAGAAACTGCGTAGAAGCCCTACAGCAGAGAGAACAAAATTACAAATATCGCTAATCCATCAGACAGGGTCAGCTAATTACTGGTCGTTGTATATATATATATATATATTCAGCTAAACTGTGACGCAGTTGTGTGTACTGGACATATGAGACGTGTTATACGCCATACCTATCGCCCCCGCCCCCTTAAAGCACATGCTGGATCTGCCACTGCCACAGACCATTTCAGAATTCAATTTGTGATTTTTTTCCTCCTTTGAAAAATGACCATCTCGTTATGATTAGTTTTGTGAACGGATGATGTTACCACCCCTGTATGTGATTTAAAAACACACTTTTACAAACCCCTTTTTTCAAATGTGCAGCAAAAAGGAAATTATTGGTAAATATGCTTTCAACAAATCTTGAAGCCACGTCTGATGACAGAATAAAGCTCTCAGAAAAAAACGCAAATTGGCTTCAAAAGTATGCAACTGCAAAGCAATTTACAACAATTTTTGATCATTAAGGTCAAAGTTTAGGAACCATTATCCCAATTCTTTGTACCTGGGTAACTTCCCTCTGACGTCTTCTGACGGAAGATCACAAAAAATAAGGATATTGATGATCTCGATGAGCAGAATGCCAATAAACAGACCAAGGTAGCCCTTCTCCAACTGCTGCCTGAGTTGTTTCTGGTTTGGAACAAATTTGTGAAAATGCTTTAAGTAAATTGTGTTATAAATCAAAACGAAAAAAAAACAAGACAGTACACTTGTTTTCTAATGTCAAATAACGAACACCATAAAAACTAGGATCGAGCACTTTATCATATAGTCATGACAAGTGTCATCAAACACTCCTCCAGCACTGACTGCAACAGAGCGCTGGTAGCACGCATTGTCAGTCAGCTTGCTTTTCTGATGGTCAATATAGTTCTGTTGCTGCTAAACCGATGCTTGGATCTGGGAAAGACAAGTGCGAAAAGCAAGTGTTAGGAGTCAGTTCTAATGCTCCACGTTGAACTTACGGCACGCACTAAAAAAAATTATTTCATTTGGGGAAGGGGTGTAGTTGGGAGTGGAGGGGGGTGAGTGGGTAGGAGGAGGGGAAAAAACTGAGATATGAAGCATGGTTCAAGAAGTGAATGACACTCATCCCTGCCCACATGCACAAACGCACGAATGCACGCGCAAACGCACACGTACCCACTATATACTCACGTATGACTTTCAGACAATTGAATCAAACACTCAGCAAACATTGTTGGCAACGGACCAACTGTTTAAACAGAAAGCCGTCTGCAATTATTAAATCAAGAAGCGCACACACCTAGTCAGGATATTGTCCTTGGCATTGGCGTACAGTTACATGTATCTTTTTCTGTTCAACAAAAGCCAAGGTTACTGAAGAGCATATCAGTCTTAAAGCCTTTATTGCAACAGTTAAACTGCCCGATCTGTCAAACACATGCATGATTGGGCATGCATACAGGCACATGCAAGCTTTCATCAAACATTAACTACAGTCAACTTACTTTCCTCAGTGATGGTCTGTGCAAGTGGCCCCAAGCAGAAGATTTTCTTTGTCTAATTTTTTTCATCCAATCGCCACCTTTCCTTCTGCCAGCTGCTGCAATCCAATGTTTTTCGTTGCGCCTACGCATTCTTGTCCTTTTAACGTCGGTCTTGTGAGCACGAGAGACGACGCGTCAGAAACAAATTACTCGAAAAGACGCCTTTTTTTTGCTCTCTTGTCTTCAGTATGACCAGGCCTGTCCGAAATTCATGGGTGACCGGCGTAAAAATAAATGCATGATGATGACGCTTTATTTTTGTGCGTACTTATCATGTTGTTGTCAGTGAAAATGTACAACTGTGGTTAAATCAGGAGCCCTCCCTGTTTCAACTTACCTGGAGGTTTATCAGTCACATTGTAAGTAACATCAACAAAGTTTCTTCGCGTTTTTGCGTGTAAAAACCTACAGGGGTGTTTAAATCGGGAACCCTGAATTGTTCAACTTACCAGAAGGTGTATCAAGCACTTTGACAGTAACATCAACATAAAGAGTTTCTACTGGATGGGAGATAACCCTGCGGTACACGCCCCCGATGTTCTTGAACTCCTCCATAGTGAGTGCCGAGGTGTCGATGTAAGCCCGGTTGTTGACACTGTCGTAAGTCACATGAGGAGGAGCACTGGGAGAATTGTAGGTCTTGTTTTTGAAGATCCACGAGTAGGTCATCTCATTCCTAAACAGCGGGTCTGTGGTGGCCACTGTGGTCAGATCCACCTCGTCTCCCTTGTTGACCGTCTGTTCAGCTTTTGGCCGCACCGTTACTTCAATTGGAACTAAAGAGACGAAAGGCACCATCAGAAAGTACACGAATAAGTCAAACCTGCAAAACATTAGCCTAGACGTTTCTGTTTGTCTTCTGTTTCAGAATAATGATGAGGTTGATTTATGCTAGAAAATTTCCACACATTAGCCACTGACAGGCTGTGGAAAGGGGAACAGGGAGGCAGGATGGACCCAAGGGGGTGGGGGAATAGAGAAAGATGAGTGGATGAACTGCAGACCACAATGCGAGTATTTGACATGGAGCTATTAATGAAAGCAAGGGCCAAAGCGGGAGAGGGGTGTAGGAGGAAGAGAAAGAAGGGTAACAGAAAGAAAGAGAGGAGGAAGGAAACAGAGAGAGAGAGAGAGAGAGAAGGGTGGTCGAATTGCAGTCCACTTTGCAAACAAATTACTGATGTTCAGATTGTGTGCTTCTTTGCTTACATTATCTGCATCACTTGTACATTAACTCTTTCACTGCTGAACCTTCCACATGCAATCCTGTGGACTCAAATGGAAACCACAATGCTCATTTCAAAATAAAGCAGCTCACCAACAACGTTGAGACATCCATCATCCTGAGTCATGCCAACACTGTTGGCCACGTTGCACTGGTAACAGGCAATGTCTCTGTCCTTGTTCACATACTTGACTGTCAGGATCGTTCTGTTCTTATTAAACTGGTATTTGTTTGGATCTGCATTAATAAAGGTTATTCGGGGTCCATTATATGATTTTTAGAACTTGAAATTAAAATCTAATCAGGTCCCGTATGTAAGACAACTGAAGACGTGACATTCCTGTCATGGCGGATATTCTAGAATAAGTTCCTTGAATTTCCCATCCACGAAAATCCAATAGTCTATTTCTCTCCGTCGTTCCAGCAGCGAATAGTTTATTCCAAGTTCGCCGAAACAGCGTTTAGGAGAAAGAAACAAATCTGCTATTATAAAGTATCGATTTAGTAAAGTTTACATGAGAACGGGGCCAGCCAAATATTACATGCAGAAGATTATTTATTCTGTAAAAAATAAGACCCCCCCCCCACCACCACCTTTGTTACGGGGGGGGGGGGGTGGTAGAGCTGGCGTATTCTCCTGTTTTACAACCCACACACACATCCGGTTCTGTTTGACCCGCTTTCAGGTTCTATACCTCCCAGTTGCCTGCAACCCTTCGTTCAGTCCGCAGAGGTCCCCCGCTCTAACATTGCAGTCGACGTACATTCTTTATTCACTAATCACAATCACACTAATAGGAATGCCATACAGTAACCGAACAAAGAAACAGTCTGCTTAAAAACACATTGTCAATCAAATATTCGCACAATATAAGAGAAAACATAACAATAGGGAGGAGAACTAGGGTGACGAGGATGATGATGCTTTCAGTCGTACAATAATTACATTTAACATTCCACCTATTCTCTGACACACCACATTAAGCCCATATCATTCACCCTCCCCAGACGGCTGAATCTCTGCTAGCGCTAGCCTCTCATAGCTGCAACAGAATAAAAAATACTTTTCTATTATCTTGTCACGACATGAATCGAGTCTAGGAATTTCCGATGGACTCGAGTTAGGAC
>SMGT01008388.1:364-37921 GCA_004794575.1 Lanistes nyassanus
GGGGGGGGGGGGGGGGGGGGGGGGGGGGGAGTACTCCTGGCAGTTCCTACCTGACCGGAAAAGATACGTGGTGGAAGGGGCAAAATAAATGACAGTCAGAATAAAGTTAGGCCGGATCCCTTAACATGTGGTATGCGTGGCCGAATGTGAACATGCCCTGGCACCCACGAACATGTCCTCAGTTGTTCGTAAAGCGTAAAAACCCCAACGCGACAATGCATTTAGAAGACAGATTGACAACGGCTGCAAAGGAAGATAACGACTGGAGAGGGACTGAGGGACAACTCCGCAGTGAAACCTGGGTAGGTTGAAGTCCGTGGCAAGACACTGTCCTAGAGAAGAGGACTTGAATGCAGAAACCTTAAGTCACCATAAAAACCAAAGGTGCCGGCTGAAGTCAGTGGGTGGATACACTGTTTCAGTGTTACATCGACAGACGAAAAAAATTGACGTACCTTTTTTATTAAAAAAAAAAAAGTTTGGTCATGCATTTTTACCACGCGGCTATCCTCAATGACGGGAAAACGTGCTTATTGTAGCTATAAGAAGCTGGTCACGCATCTTCCGCCGCTTGACAGCAGTCCGCAGTTTCAGTGACGTCACCGTACAGTACAGGAGACTTTGTCGATATATAGTCATCAATGAAAAAGAAAAACAAGTGACTGCCGCTTAGAGGAAAATTCAAATTCAAATTAAAAACAAGGGAACTGAACCAAGCTAGAAACAGGACAAAGACAAAGACAATCTGCACGTTTCGGGGCACATGAAAAGTCTAGAAAAAGGTGATAAGATATGGGGAATCTGCTCGAATATTTATAATGCTTCTGATGCGTTCTTCCGAAGATTTTCTTAGCATCTGACATAAAGGACTGAGTCTGACATCTCTTGGAGTGAAGTGCGGAATGTTCAGCTTGGCTATAGGTGCAAATACGACATAAGAAACTTGACAGAGGTCCGGCTAAATCAGCGGTCAAACAAACACTGTACACGCCCGCCGCAACGCGCGCGCACACACACAGAAACATGCACGCACACTCGCACGCACGCTCGCAAGCACGCGCGCACGCACATTCGGCTTCATTAATTAAGTTAGAGATAGAGAAGAGATAGAGATATTGGGGATAATATTCACACAAAGACAGTGTAGAGAAACGACTTGTATTTGACTGTTACAAGTTTGCGTATACAAAGCTCCAGATCACTGAATGTCATCGAGTTACCAACCAAATACACAGAACTGCGTGCCTGCCTCACAGTACTAAGCTCTCTTGCACCCCCACCTCTCCTTCTCTTTTCTTCTTTCTTCCCTTCTCACGAAAGTCGCTCGCACATATCTGTCCATTTCCTGGGTGATCTCTTATGCTTATGTTATTTTCCGCCAAGGTTTATACTAGTCATTATTAACATTATTATGGGATTTATTAACAAAGAACAAACGAGGACAGAGCGCTATAAATCATCAATAGATAATCCCAACAAGGTACTGGCAGCGCTAGACATACCCGTATGCTGACGTATGCAGCCAAGGGAGCCTACCGTACCCAAACACGTACCAAAGAGAGAGTCGAAAGTAAGGAACTGTAGAAGATCTGCCATGTTCCTTACTTTCGACTCTCTCTTTGCTGCGTGTTTGGGTACGGTAGGCTCCCTTGGTCGCATACGTCAGCATACGGGTATGTCTAGCGCTGCCAGTACCTTGTTGGGATTATCTATGGGATTTATTACCAATGTTGTATGCTCCTATGTGCACCTACGGGGAAAGAATAAACGTTGATTTGCCTTGGCTATCCTCTTTGCCTTTGCTTGGCCACCCAACCCATAGAACACTAGGTAAGTAATCCTAATGTTTATGACATAAACGTTATACAATTCATCACTGTGAAAGTAATCCGAACGCTTATGACAAACATTTATACAATAATTCAACATTTTTTATGCATTCTTTATGTTTTGACAAAAACATTATACAAGAATGCAACACTATGTATGTAATCCTAATGTTTATGATAAAAACGTAATACAATAATTCAACACTGTGTTAGCATTCTTGATGTATATAACAAAATGGTGATACTAGAATGCAGCACTATGTAACTAATCCTAATGTTCATGGCAAAAACGTTATACAAACATTCAACACTATGAAAATAATCCTGATGTTTTCGATTAAACCATTATACAAAACTTACACAAAAAAGAGCAATAACAGTGCAAAAATACCAAACCGTTAGTGCATCTAGAAATGTAATTGTCACAAACATAAATATCATGTTGCTATGTCCATTGACATACCATTTTTTGCCTTCTACGCCCTTGCTCCAATGACACGCTTACTGTACAATAGTTTGGCCTGGATATGGGTGACAACAGGAAAGAAAACAGTTCGCCAAACATAAAACTGTGAGTCGCCAAGGTAGTTAACTTGCATCCCGCTGCTGAGATTCAAAAGAAAGATGTCTTTGCTTTTTCTAGGACGCGTTCCGGGTCCTTCATTTGTATCACACTGAGGCACTGCAACACGAACAGCAGGCGACATTTTGAGAAGATTGAACTAAGAGATAGCTAACAAACCAACAGAAAGAAAGAAAGAAAAAGAAAGAGAAAGAAAAGAAATAAAGAAAAGAAAAGAAAGAAAATGAAGAAAAAAGAAAACAAAAAAGAAAGGAAGTAAAGAGGGAGCGAGCGAGAGGAAGGGGACAATAAAAAGCGAGAAGAAAAAGCATGCTTATAGACGTTATTTATAAACTAATGCAAACCCAGTCGTAAAACGCTGCGCACGCCGCGCTGATTCCACGAATTTCATCCACGCTGCACGTGTTCAGCAGGTCACGTGACTTCTGCAGGTTGACGTCAGTGGCGGAATCCGGATTGAATTTAGTGATTCGAGACAATACGCTGGACCTTCCCGTCGCTCGCATCATGCTCTGGACTGTTTTCCATTCCTGCTCACGCACGCGTAAGCACACACACACACAGAGTTATAGACAAATATTTGTATATATACCTCTGTATATATGTGTACAGAAACATAGATCTTGAAATGTGGACACCCCAACGCGTTTAAACACAGTCCTACAGTCAGCATATCTGTGGAGTCTTACTGGTGGCTTGTTATTCCCATTTTAAGAAAATAATTTTTTTTCCAAAGCAGAAGAGGTTTTACAGCTTTATGCAGAATCTACCCATTTACTTGTTTGCTCTTGATACACGCATGGACATATGAACAGCTGGAGAGTGAGAGACGGAACGATACAGAAAGAAAGAGAGAGGGGGAAGAAATGTAGAAGATGGAGAGAGAACTGGAGACGGAATAAAGAGAAAAAAGGAACTGGGAGGCAGAGAGCGAAGGAGAGAGAATGTGGACAAACCTTGAGGCCTGATGGTTTTTCTCCGAGTATAATCAGCGTGGCCTTCAGCGTAGAATTCACAGCAGGGTGGGGGTTGTTGATGCGATGCACTTCACTGAGGGTTTTGGGCTGGAGCTGCGCATCACGCAATGACAGTAGAGAAACGGATATTAATTTGCTCTTAATTAGGATCTTTAACACACACAGAACAAACGACACCATTACGGTTCGGTAACAAACGAATAATTTGTAATATAACTTCTTGAATCATTATATAGTCTGTAAGGTAAATTGACGTACCGTGCATCGAGACTGCAAGGTCTTATGTGGCAAACTTTTGCAGACAATTCCGATATCGTCATGGAAATATGAGCATGCGCGGTACGATAGCTAGTTGTGCTTTAGAACGCTAGAGGGCAAGGATTCTGATAAAGATAATAAATAGCTTCTAAATGTTTTTCGTGTTTTCACCACACGTAACTGCTGTGCTAGCTTACGCTGAGTATCCACTATCCACATTCATGAGATTCTTTTTTTACTTTTGTCATTTTTAAAAATTATTTTTAGGGGTTTTGGCGAGAGAAAGATGGATTGCTTTGGAAACCCTTGCAGAATAACCAGAGCCCAAAGGCAGCCAAATTCCGACTAAACTGTGACCCCACCCCCACCCCACTTTCAAGATATTGGAGCTTCCTAAGTTACGTTTATATGTGTGTAGTCTACGGCCTAACAAACTGTAGTTACTCAGGTGACATCCATGACACTCTCACAGACTCACGTTTATTGAGATCACATGGGATGCTTATATTCTGAAATTACCCAGCCACCATATATAAGAACACGCCAGGAACATTTACTCAGCTGACAGACAATAAAGCTGATAACACGCGTGCTAGCAGTATATATACATAAACACCATCAGTCAAGCTACTGCATTTAGGCGATTATTTGATGTTTTATGCTATGGATACCTTGAGAACTTTTCTGGACATGCTAGCGATTCGCTTCAGTTTTTTCAGACGTTTTTCGGCTTCTTGAAACCAGGGGGCGCGGTGGACGTTGTAGGACACCTTTGACCTGTGAGCCGCCATGATAGCATCCTCTAGCACTTGTGGATCGTAGCCTGCTGCTGCTTTCTGTACAGCTGTGGAGACGGACACACAGGACAGATATTGTTGCTGTTTCGCCATGACGTACAGAGACAGACACACAGGACAGACATTGGTGCTATTTTGGCATGACGTGTCGAGACAGGCATTGGTGATATTTTGTAAAGTCCCTTAAAGACAGAATAAAAATTCCAAGTTGGGGAGACGTGTAGAGAAAGACACAGGAAAGAAACAGCTGCTATTTTGTGAAACGTGTTGAAATAAATTGATGGACGCAGCTATTTGGAAAGCCGCGTAGCGACCGGACAGGTACCACTGCTGTTGGGGGAAGTCGTGTGGAGACAGGACAGATAAACCTGCTGATTTGGGGAGACGTGTGGAGACAGAGTGACACCTGTCATTATGGGGGGACTTATGGATGACGGACATCGCTGCTGTTTTGGTAAGATATGAAGAGAATGTACTGAAATAGTCGCTGTTTCTTATTATAACATCTACGCACATACAGAGAAAGACTGGGGATGGAGATACATGTTGCTTTTTTAAGTGTTTGTAAGAGACAAGCATAACAGGACAAGCGGAACTGTTTTCTGAACAGTTGTAGAGACACAGGAAAAACATAAATACTCAAACAGTTGCTGCTATCTGAACAGCCGTGGACAGGGGGGAAAAAAGAGACACACATCTGGTACTTTCGGAGGAGACAGACACAAAACTGAAGACCTGTTGCTTCTGACGAGATGCAAAATTAATATAGAAACATTGAACAGACATTGATGAGGTGATGTTTTCTCCACGTACGAGAGAAAAGGGTAAAGCATATAGCTCTTGCTTTCTGCTGTATAAAAGCAATATATATATATATTCAAACAGATGTAGAAGAAATGCAGGAAAAACAAATTTGAAGAACCGGAGAGAGAGAGAGAGAGAGGACGAACAAATGCTGCTGACTGTCGAGACACACAATCAACGCTGCCGCTTTTTACAAATATTTTCAGACAAAAATAAAACGGAAATACCTGATATAGATGTCGAGTGTGCTTTCTGAATAAATGTACGACAGAAACATGTTAGACAAAGATGTGAGGAGGGAGAGGACAATCGTGAGGATGACGACGAAGAGAAGATATGAGACAAGAAGAAGAAGAAGGAATTGAAAAGTAAGAAGGCCAACAACACCGCTAATAGCAAGACTGACCAGACGAACAAAATCAAGCAGAAAAACAATCAGCTACCTTCCTGATGCGTTTCGTAAAGACGTTGAAGAGATTCAGATCCCACATCCCGACTGACGGCCACGTTCGCTGTCAACACTTGATCGAATGCCGTCTCCAGTCGGTCTGCACTGTCGTCTTTCACCGCGGCGTTGAGTTCCCTGAGTATCTGAGTCATCACACAAACACCTCGCCATTTTGACTCACAAAGACAGTCACTCAGCCAAACTGACAAAGTACATGTGGAAAGCAAGAACCTAAACAGACAGCTCAGGCCATTCTGGCAGATCGAGAGCAAAAGTCATCCACAAAAATTAATGCGAAGACAACAACAAAAATAAACAAACAAAAGATATCTCACAATTTAAAAAATCAAAACAAACAAAAACCCAAACAACCAAACAAACAACCGAAACAAAAAAACAGAAGAAAGAAGCCAAACGGAAACAAAAAAACAAACGAAATAAACTTACAAAACAAATAAATAGAGACTCACTCTTTTGGTTTTGTCTCCCTGTGTGTTAACAAGTTCTTCGTCTGGAGTCAACAAGTAGTTCAAGACGGTGACGAATTCTTGCTGGCTGTCCTTTACTCTGGCCTGGATCTGAACGGCGTATTCAGGGTTGTTGTCGTCGTAGGGCACCGTGATGTCGATGATAACCTCGTCCCCTTCCTGTTTTATTGTCACTCGCTGGCTTAGGTCCTCGATCCCCTGACTTGTATGCGAGAGAGAAGCCTTGACCTCCAGAGGTCGGCGAGACCGGAACGTCATTCGAATTTTCTCCCCTTCACGCGCCACCAGCACGCCCTCTTCACGTGAGATGTCCACAATCCCCATGTCCACGGCCGCCTGGTCTGGGCCGTAGATTTTACTGCCAGGAGGAAGTTTCTGTTTTTCCTCGAAATGCTTCCTTATATCGCCCTTCTTCTCGACGAGTTTCTTTCTCATTAGGATGCTTATATCGCAAAGCTTGGTTTCCATTTTGTCCATGATTTCCAGCAGATAAAGCCCATCAACAGGTAACCTTGTAGTCAGAGCCTGTGTCTTATCGATAGTATTGTTATTTATTAATATGTAGTCACTCAGCTGCAGCGCTTCTGGGAGTCTGTTGCTGGAGCGCTTTTCATTGAAAAATAACCGATATTTCAGAGTTGTGTTTCCCTCTGGCTTGACAAAGGTGACTGAACATTTGCCGTTGACAGCAATCATTCTGGATGTGGTTTTGTGATCCTTCTGGTCTGACAAACGCCAGGGCGACCTGAGGTAGGCCAACCTGAGTTTAGGTTCTTGTAAAAAAAAATTTCTGGACCACGGCTCTTTTAACAGTTGCCATGCTGGCTGGTTAGGAAGGAATAGAAAAATAAAGATGTCTGGATCGGCCAGGAAGAAAAAATCGTTGGAAGTTGTTTGATGGGCTGTTAGAATCGTTTCAGTTTCCGCCCTGTGTAAAACACGCCAAGTGTAATAACTTAAGACACATTTACGTTACCGCACAGTCTACTCACATAAACAACCTGATGGAAACCTGAAGCAATTTCAAACCTTTAATTGACACAGTTATGTTTTTGTCCCCATTGCAGCGCTGAACATTCTCAAAGACTGTCATGCTTTGTTTTCTAATATATTGGAAGGGGGAACTAGGATTGATTATGCTAAGTATTGTCTATACATTTTCATTTCAAATTTATATCCGATAGAAGTAAACCTTTAATTGGCCTACTTACTATGAGCCCAGGATAAGTAATTACATAATAATGCCCCCTTTATCTTAGAAGCTGTTTGAGTTTCTTTTGTTGCATCAATAACAAGAACGCCAGTGGTGTTCGTGAGTTTTTAATGACGTGGTCACGTTTTGCGAACAAGAAACCACTTTGACGGGTTAACATAGACCGTTTAGGACGGCAGTGTAACGTTATGCCTGTCTCGCACAGTTCGACAAAGTCAAAACAACTGTAAAGAACTACACACGCCGTCTGTCCCAACTCTTTTCCCCTTTAAAAAAAGGTCAACTTAAATTCGTCCCATCTAAAAAAACCTTTTTGTGCAGACTCAGATTTTTCGCTGTCCAAAAGCATCGAATTAAATTCTTTTGATCAAACTCGGATGGCGCCTGTGTTCAGAGACTGTTTGTCAACACAGTTGAGCCGTCTGATCTCACCTTTGTCGTTTAGCCTCCCCAGATTCCTCGATCAGCACACAGCCTGCTGGCACGGAGGGTGGCGTCACGCCAGTAAAGGCGGAGACCACATCCACAAAACGCCACGATCCGCCAACATGGACTGCAGTCCATCTGAAGTTGTCTTTGACGTCAACATCCCCAACAGGAAAATTATAGACGAGTTTACTGATGCCCCAGAGTTCCTTGCAAGGCAGGCCGGCTTCCCTTTCAACAGAAAAACCATCAGCTTATGTGCCTAACGTATCCTGCAAATAAAAATATAATTGGGGCTAACGTTGCTATAGTCTTCTATATGGTTACATACTAAGACTTGGTTGCATGGAGATTTGTGTCTGGTCGTTTGGTCTTAAAAAAAGGATTTCCAGACCAAAGCTGAGTTGCATGAGCGTTCGTAATTTCTTTTCAGACCTGAAGGCGCAGATAAAGTACATCACATGATGGAACCTTCTTACCAAACTTAGAACGAAAGGAAAGACACGGATGCCCATGCAACCCTGTCCAGCTCGCCGTCTTTGTACTTTGCTCGGACGTTAAAGGTTGTGGGGTGGGGGTAACTCCCATGTTTGACAATCTTGCAAATTTAGCGACAATCTTTCAATATAGCAAAAATCTTGCACTTTAGAGACAATCTTCTACAATAACTTATTTTCAAATTTGAAGATGGGGTAGGGTGTGAACATGTGCCTGCTTATGTACACACACACACACACACATGGCACTAAACAGATTCAAGGACCTATACAATATAGACTTTTTTAAGTTTACTACTTACAAACACATATACTGAAACAGTTCACAAATGTCAATTTGTTTTGTGGTCATGGCCCTCAGGAAACTGTACAGGGATTCATCTGGCACGTCATCACGTGTATAGATGTTCTCTTCTAGTTCCTGTTTTCCCAGCCAGGTATAGATGGCCCTTAACAGGTGAAGCTGGGAGCTGGGGTCTGGCTGTCTGAGATAGTCAAGAAGTTTGCCCACTCCACCGGTCAGCAAGTCAGCTGGGGCCTGGAGAGATCAAAGGTGGACTTGCGGAAATATGGACAACGGAACAAAAAAAAAACATTACATAATGGAACCATTCATTGATTTGAAAGGTGAGAAATTTCGACTAAAACGTATGCAGTAGATAAAGAGATTATTATATGTGTTTTGAAAAGGGTAAACACCGCATTGCAAATCTGCCAAATCTAACGTGAACGAAGAATAATTAATATTGAAAACCTGAATATACCTACAATAATACCGTATCTAGATTGCAGAATGAGCAATGAATTTTTGTATAGACCAATACAGCTATATACAAACAAAAAGCAAATTTGACATGCTACAACTGACACCAGATATATGAAACCCTTACTCTTCTTAGAGGTGCTATGGTGTAACTACCAGGAACCAAACATTGAATCTTGTCATAGACGTGTGCATATTTATATCATATTATTCCACATTGATACGCTTGTGTCACAAAAGCGACGTGCGGACGCACTGTGTGACAGCTAGGCTTATCAATGTGTGCTGCAGAAACATGACTGACTGGTTTCTATGCGTCGTTTGAAATATCTATTAGACGCCATGCGTGTCCAACACGGCAAACGGGAAAGCTTTGCTGAAGTTAAAGTTTAAAAATGGAGTGAGGTAACTCACTCATGTGGAAAAAGTAGCTAGTGATCTTCCATGAACATACATGTATCATTTCACCAGGAGGAAGAGCTATCTCCAACCTTTGTTTTGCTGATCCAGTTTTAGCATATCTGTAAGTAGTAACGGTTTTATACATCTGTGTTTTGATGTGCACTGTGAAAATAAGCAAGTATTTGATTTTCATATTTTATTACATCAGACATCTACAGCCATTTACGAACAGGCCTTTTTGATCTTATATTGAACTCTCCTTTCCTATGGTGACAAGGGTGGGTTCAATTTTCGCATCTATCGTAAAGTCTGTTATCCATGTGTAATTTATGTGAAACATTCACAGGTAAAACTTCAGGTAAAGTAAGCAGGATGAAAGGACCTTACCACCCTCTTAATTAAGACCGAAAGGAGAGACACGAAAGCTCATGAACCCCCCCCCCCCGTCCCCCGTTTGTCCAGTTTGTCGATCTTTTCGCTTAAATCAATGGACTGGCTGTCGGAGGGACCAATAGAGACGTCTAAACATATGTATCCACATATCTGCGTAAGTGTGAAGAAATGAAGGCATACATACTGGAGTATGGATAGGCAGACCAACAGGCAGACAGACAGAACTTACTTTCGCGGCATGACTGTCTAAGTCGGAAAAGTTTTCAGCCTTGAAGACTTCATCTTTCCTACCGGTTGGCGGTGCTGGGGGAGGGAAATCAGCTTTGCTGAGCTCTTTTATACAGTTACGCAGAACCTAGAGAAAAGACCCAGTACTGTCACATTTGACAACTACAGCAGCGACCCAGAGAACCAAGACTGAACTATATAATCTTTACTGTTACTGCTCTTCTGATTTTCATATCCACAAATCTACAAGCCTTTCCTACTCCACCTCCTGAGAAGGATTTAAAATTTTTGCATGGAAAAGAGGCAGTTATATAAAACCTAGAAACTCGTGCCCTGACCATTTATTTTTCGTCCGCTATATATTTAGTTACTTAGTTTGCAGCCGTCTGGGTTGTTATAATAAACTGTTTCCGTATAGGATAATTCCTGTTTAGTTCCATATTTTCTCATGTAAAATAGTACAAACGGCATTTTGAGCATTCTAAAAAAATCTACTTTTTTTAAACTTCCAATAAAACCATTTAACAAGAATAATAAGATAAAGCTGCGAGAAAAAGTTGGCCAAAATACCTTTTAAAAATCTGCTTGCTTTCTTGAAGAAAGTCTCCTTATAGGCGTCCTTAAAACATTCGAAGATATTCTGACAGCGCAGTTAAAACTTATTTTATTTATGTTAAAAGCAGGAAAATGTCAAGCGTACCCTATTTTTCATCCACATTGCATTCATTTGATCTTGTATTTTGAACAAGACTGTCGTACAGTAACTCTGCTGTATAAAGTAGGTTTTTCCATATTAGGAAACTTTGCATCGCCACAGAGCTATAACAATTTCCAATTGCAGTCAGACCATATATTGGCTGGCGCTTAATTATAGCTTTACGATTTTGTCAATCTCAATCAAACCTTCTCTTCAGTCAGTAGCTCTTTGGACTGACAGAGTCACGGGAATTCGCTCCGGCGCGTATATATAGTATAGTTTTTGATAATGTCAAGTGTCAAATTAATCAATTAATTCAGTAATTAATTAAAGTCGGAAATGGAATTGAAATAGATCAGAGTTCTAAAATATTAGGCTGCATATTTACAAGGGGTAAGCACAAAGCTTTGCTTTGTCCCAAGTCTTCACATTTCAAAATGACAAAGGACAAGTCGCCCATTGTTGAAAAGTGAATGTCGCAAATACATCGGTCTGTCGCAGTTTGTAGCAAAAGTCTCTGTGGCAAAAACGGTACGCTGTGTCCGAAAATAATGTGACCGACAGGTCCAAATATTGCACTAATTAGAGATTATTTTCTACTCTTAGTGCAGGATTTCTAGGTGTGTCTTAGGTACATGTATACATTTTTTCACAGCACGAACACCCAGTGAAAAATTATCACCCTTCCCAACCGAGTAAAAAGAAAACGCTCGCGCGAGCCGCGACACACACACACGCACGCGCACGCGCACACAAGCACGCACCCACGCCCATACGCACCCACGGGCGAGCGCGTGCGCGCGCGCACACGCACACACTCACATCCTCACATGCACACACACACACACGCATGCAGCCCGCGGATGGTTAAGGAAACTGTGATGTGCCCTATTTGTCCAAAAAGGATGGCCACCCCTGCCTTAAAGAAAGACCTTTAGGGAGCGAAAAAATACCTGTGCACTGGAAGGTTCTGGCATAGTTTTGTTTACTTCTTTCTCTGGGGAATGCCTGAAGAAGTGTCTTCCTGAAAGTGATTCCTTGGCCTCGTCAAAGATCAACGAGAGCTCGATTTTGCGCCCTAATAAAAATAAACTATTAATAGAAAGAACACTTAACATTTTGGAAAAGACTACAGTTCTTTTTATACCATTTGACCAAGAGAGGGTATTTTCAGTTTCACAAAAACTCACTCAGCTGCAAATACTCACACCTATGCGAATGGTTTGGGGGGGGGGTCGGATTCCTTGGCCTCCCGCAGGCGAAATTTTTTTTTTCCTACATGTACTCTGAGGCGAGTCCCAACTTGGTACGAAATTAAGTGAGCCGATTTGGAATCAGATTGTAAACATCCTGTTTGACCCCAAAGCACAGACTTCAACTTCGTGGCTTTGGTTGGTGTTGCTTAGACAAAGTTTACGTGCTGCCACACGTGGGACTGCTGTCGCAACACAGGTTTCAGTCCCACCCAGTCACATTATACTGACACCGGGACAACCAGTCCTAGTACTGTTCTCTGTAGTGCCAGGCGTCTGGCAGGGCAGCTATTAGACTGACGTATGACTCGGCCTGGGCGCGAACCACTTACCTCCCACCTAGCATTGGAGACGGAAGCCTTTGTTGATCAATACTTCACACTTAACGGTATTTTTAGGTTAGGTACGACGGGTTGTTTCATGGCCTACTTCTTGTTTCAGACCATTGCACCTTTACTGACAGTCTTTGTTATATGAATACTTTTCGTTTTCTGCCAGGTCTCGCCCTTTGCGCGACTGCCTCGAAGGTCTAATCACTTTATACTGTAGGGTATCTATTTTCTACATGTACCCTATATTTGCCTCTACAATTAGGCACCAGAATATTTTGATCCAACAAAGTAACCATAACTTAACTGGGGATAACAACAGCGTTTGTTTTTGTAAGATCGAAATGACAGAGTTATATCAAAATTTTGTTACTTACCCCTGACGATTAATAAAGTTACGCTGACTCTGCGTCCTTACGGCCGCGGGTTTCTTCCATCAAAACCAAGACGGTCGACAACAAAGCAGAAACATATAAAAAACAGAAAGAGGGGAGATGAAGACTGGTATTATGAACCTCTTATATGGTTCCGGAGCTTAGAGACACCTGCAAAACGTGCCAGCCCAACCTGTCTGACGGCAGTGAGACCGCCCGTAGCGACAAGTCAAGCATTTACTGAACTTCCTGTTTGACAAGGTCATATCAAGGGGGGAAAAATCTGTCTTGGCATTAAGGTACGTATCACATATCCAGCACCCAGCACAATACTTTCTCTGAAGCAAAACTTTTTTTTATTAATATAACGCTGCTACCCTTTCTCGCTATAACGAGAGTTCTCATGCACCCGCTGGAGAAGGGGGTGTGGATAGCTCTGTCCGTAGAGCTTCGGACTAGCGTGTGGAAGGTTGTTGGTTCCAATCCAGGGCTGGCTTGCATTAACGTTCTTATCTCTTGTTCATTCGTAAAGCACACATAACATGCAAAGGCCGAATGGGCCTTACGACCACCCTTCTGACCGGAAGACCAGCAACGATGCGAGCCATCCCTGGTGCGGCCAAGGATTATTTCCTGGAGTTAAATGCTGTGCAGACTCCATTCGGCCATCTCCCCGAGCCTGTCCCCACTGGCCACCTGACCGCAGCCATCAGTCCGGTTGTTCTTTGAGTGAACAGCTTAGTAATAGCAAAGATTATAATCTTTGGTAATAGGACCGCATCCCCCACCCTCATAGTGCTAAATCTCCGCGAGGTGGAAGCACTGTCCCACTAAAATTACCTACCTACCTGTGTGGAGGTTGGCATTAATTACGAAATGGAAAAAAATGCGAAGCGTTGTTCTGTGTAGACAAGTACATGGTTTGCCACTAAAACAAACACATGGCTCCTATACATGCAGGTCTACCCTGAAAATAGTACCCCCTCCCATGCCCGCAATATTTAGGCTGCTGTGCAAATATATGTGCCTGCATTTAAAAAATATCCCCACAGTTACAGGTGTAACAGGGGTCGAGCGGTAGCGGGTCTGTTACTTTCTTAGTTGTGGCAATGGCTCTTGCATCCTTCCACTCTGGACACAGCAACACAAGTCGTCTTTACATCTACGTGTACTTTATTACTCTCTCGTCACTGTGAGAGCACAGCGACTCAAGACCGAGTCACTGACTCGACGCTCTACCTCTCAAAAAATGAATTAAGACTGGTCGTCTACTTTTCTTCCCCTCTTTTTAACCACGCTCCTCGCCCATTGTCGCTGACCCTTCGCCCTCGCCTCCCGCCGAGAAGCTCGGTCTGCTCTTGTTCTAGAGCAGCCCTGGCCACCCCTACCTCTCTAAGTGGCCCTACCCTTCCCTGGGAGACGCCGCACCTAACTTGCATCAAAGGGTTACGGCTGTTGGCCCTTCCCTGCCCCCTCCCCCCACCCCGTTGGGTCAGGGGGTCGGAAGACACAGATACCCTTTGTTTCACTCTTAAGTAACAGACGACCAGTAAGGTGCATGATGCTATTCCCACGCTATGCCGACTTGGAGAGTTCAGGGGCCGGTGGGCGTTACGTAGCCACCACCCGGCTACACAGGCGCACAGAATACTGAAAGACAAGACCCCCCTCACCTCTTCCCCCCCCCCACCACCACAGTGAGTTTTCCAGATATACTTTAATGCTGATTTTTGTCCCCGTTTTACCCGCAGGACAGTCTGACACAGTGACTTCCTTTCGGTTTCTTTATAGCTTTAAGCCGTGTGAGGTGGGGGGGGGGCGTAGGTGGGAGGGGGTCAGCTTTTAGCATGGCAATACAACATGAATACGATATAGCCAAACACCTCATGCTTAAACCAACAAAGAATAAGAATTGAATTTTAAAAAATCCAGCAGAGCAGCCTGGTACACACACTGTAAAACAGACATGTTCAACAAGGAAGTAAAAAGGTAAAGCGTCTACGGTCACAGAAACCCTCCGGTTTTTCCCCGCCATACCGAACAGTTCTAAAGACCGTATCGGTATTTCCCGCTATCGATCGAGTTCTACACCCGCTGAGAGTTTCAGAACAGTAAATAGTATTTCAAAGCTATGTAGTTTCAACACATACACGCTCACACGCACACGCACGCACACACACACACAATTAATTTGCTGTGTATGCATATGTGATTTTACAGACTCAGCTGTTTCATAGATTATGTCAGAGACAGACTTCATTAACCTTCGATCCACTCTTATTATTAATAACATAATAACGTAACGTATAATCATCTATTGTGTGTGCCATCCTCTCACAAAGTGTAGTGGTCAGTATGCTTATTTCGAGAACTGTGGAAATGCTGTTATAACCAAAACCGTGCAATAATTAAATATCATATGCAATGATCTATAAAGTGCTTGCGGAGCTAATTAATAAGCGCGATTGAAACATTGTCAGTTCGGATAGTAATCGTGTAGCTTAGTGCAGTCAGCGCGTTTTCTTCAATCTCTCGGATTCCCGACAGCAGAAAAGGGGATTTTTGTTGGTTACAGAAAGTGACCTCCATTGTTGATCACCATATAGTCTACAAGCAGTTAACGACACCATCGCGATGCTCTGGTTTTCCACAAGACCTACTGCCTGAAACTGCATGGCTCCCCTTGTCTATCCCCTATGCATACAACATTTCTACCTTCAAACTCCGTCTTAAAACCAGCTGTATTATTCGTCCCATTGACTGTTTTCTGGTGTTCCTTTCTTCTAATCACCAATCGCACTTGCACTGTCCTTGCATATCATGCGAGTGTGTGTGTATGTGTGTGCGAGGGATGTGTGCATTTTGTGAAAGAGGTTGCTCGCATACCTGCTGAAGCGCCCTTGAAAACATCGTTAGGAGCAGTGATAAGAATGAATCACGGCCGCAAAGCCCTCTAGCTCCTGGCAGCTAATTAATTTGTTTTTGGTTCTGGGAGAAGTACGGTGGAGGAATAAGACGAATAGGACAACAAATAATCTGATAATTAATAGTTATCATTATTATCAGAAGATATTTATAAACATTTGCTTGTAACTTACAGAATTATAAATTTCTTAAGCGTCATTAGTTTTTTCAGTTAGAGAGAGAGCGTATATGTGTGTATGAGAGCGTGCGCTGTGTCCTGTATCTGGGAGACGAAGGGTAGAAACTCCTTCGCCTCAGTATGGAAATCTGCTGTTGGCTGCCTCCCAGAAATAGGTTCAGTTTTGACTTCAATACAAGCCCAGCTTTACTACCCACACCCTTTGAGTGATCGGGGTTTGCCAAATTTAAAGAAAAAAGCTTAGAGGATTGCTTGAATCAAAGCTTCTTTTGCGACAAAATGTTTGTGTAAAGTTATATGGCCTTTTTGTTATAGCTCCACTCCTTTGAAAGGCTAGCATGAAAATAAAGCGATTGAGACCGTCATATGTGCCCGCTAAAGTCAAATAAATTATTTGGCGCTGATCATATATATATATATCGAGAATTTGCAAGGTATGATGTGAAGAATGTCGAAACGCGACGTTTTTAAGTCTCAGTGTTTCTTTAACATTGTTTCTTTGGGGTTTTTTGGGGAGGGGGGAGGCGTGGGTGGTTAATCTTCGATCTTGGCTGCTGGCACCACGTACTATACTTACCTCCGCTATTTTTTCTCTCTCTCTCTCTCTCACTCGAAAATTGGAGTTTTGTTATGGAGAGCGTGTCAAAGATAAATTACCGCGATTATTCCTATCTCAAAATATTCTTTATCAGTCATCTGTAAGTCCTTTTCAATTACTCTCCTCTCCCCATGATTCAAAACTTTGAAAAATATGTTTTGCCTCAACCAAGGTGGGGATTTTTTTTTAAAATGACAGTGCTTCCACTTGGCGCTGATTTCGCACTGTGATGCATTGGTGCCTATGGCTAACCAAAGGATGAAAGGGAAAGAACTATACCAGACTGATAGCTGCAGTAAGATGGCAGTGTAAAGAAGCAGTTTAATGTTAGTGGGGATTGCCGAAAACAGTCTGCACATTGTTTAACTCCAGGGAATAAGCTTCTGCCGCTCCTGGATTCGAATCATCGACCTTCGACCGGCTAGTCCACAGAACCCCAGATCAAGCAGTAGGTGCCCACCATAACAAAATCTGCGAAGGGGAGACAACCGCTGTAGTCATCCGGTAAGAATGGAGTGGTAAACAAACTTTCTGTGGCCGAGTTATGTGAAGAGTCGGTATGTTGTTTTGTGTGATCCAGTTCAAACTGTCCTTCTGCTTTTTATAGGTATTTCATATGTGATTTGAAGGTGAAAGTAATTTTTAATTTGAAGTCATTCGGCGAATTACGATACATGACGAGTTGTACCGTGCTTACTATAGGCAGTAAGATCAATGAAGATGGTGACTTGGAAGCGGACAACATTGAGCACGTGTAGTTGCGAATATTTCGTCTCCTGGAGATTACAGCGACAAAGAACGTAATAGTCTAATCTGCTTTTAACGTAAATTTCTCGAAAACAATTTCAGTGTTCTACTTAATTTTGAAGTTTGTTTCAGATATATTTCATATCGAAGGACTGTCCACCAGCTTTGCAGAACTGAAAAAGAACGTGAGAAAATCGGAAAACATAAAACCTCAACATGGGTGTGTTTGGACAGATGAAAAACCGAAAGAAGACGGTACGATATCCCCACTTTTCTTTTGCTTTCCAGTTTTCTTCTTTGAGCAGCTTTAGTCAAGCCTCCAAGGGCTCCAGCATCGCACTGATTTAGCAAACGAACATTGCATAACATGATAAAGTGACGGGTTTGCGTCGTAAGTCTGACTCTTAGTCTACTTTCCAAAGATAGATATTACCTCGACTTGTATACACACATCAACCTTACTAAAGACTGGCAAAAGTTATATCAAGTTGTATACTGTTTAAGTATTTTCCTTTTATATTTTATGGTGGACAAAAAAATCGCATAAACTCTTTACTTAAGAACATTTTATTGCTGTTTGAGGAAAAGGTGCTGGCACTGATTGTGTTACATCTTAAGGCATTAACCATATAAACTTGTCTTGATGACAGGTGAAGGAATTTCTTAGTGAATAGAGAATTGTCACATTATTTTGATAGTTTAAAAAAAGCTATGCATAAATAACTTGTAGAGATGAATCACTTCAGTTCTTATCTTCCCCAGAAGAAGCAGCGAAAAGGTAATCAGTGGAAACGTTCACAGAAATCTGAGATAAAAAAATGGAATCTGAAAGTGCCAGAGCTGATTTCTGAGGAGGCTACACTGCTGAGCAAGGATTTAATTAAAAATAAAATGTGAGTGTCTATTCTTAATAGTGCTTGTATGTCTGATTTGGTTTAAAGGTTTTGCAGACTTTTTAAAAGTGATTTGTATATTTGTCAAGCTGCAAAGAAAGAAAGAAATCATGGTTGGAACTTGTATAGTTTTCCTCACAACAGCAACTACATTTTCTATTGATTTTTTTGGCTGTGTATCTTGACACAGATTGATTTTAAGGATTCTTTTGAAGCATCTGCATGTTGATTCTATACAGATATTATTATCAACTAGCATACATTTCTTGGCGTAATTTTCCTTTGCATTGTTTTCCTTTTTCATCAGACAATATTGTATCCTGTGCTTTCAGGAAAAACCCTAAAAACAATATAAAGGTTTCAAACAAAAAGCGCAACAAGTTGATAAAAGCACAATTGCGTCGACAGCGGGAGCATGAGAGAGCAGAGGCTGATGGTGAATGATTTTTTTTTAGCATGAGCAGTCTAGTTTTCAGTGCAATTTGCTCATCTTTTTTAATGTAAACTGTAGTTTTCTTTACAGTATATTGCTGTGGCAGTGTGTGTGTGCACGCTTGCACAAGTGCGCAGTCTGCCTAAGCCTGAAGTCTGTTGTCTTGCTGATCTTGATGTTTAAAGAAATGAGCGGAGGGTAGAGAACCGAACAGTAAGACTGTCATCAGAGTGCAGATTAGCATGTTAAAGGGTTGGGGGAGGGGTGTGGCATGTCAAGAAACAGGAATTTTTTAAAAAATTACGCTTAGTTTTTAAGCATGCCTTTTTTTAAAAAAAATAAGTAAATCAACCAGAATCATATGGTAGTGAGTACAGTAAGAAAAAAAATGATAATTCATAAGACCATTTTGGATGCGAAGCACAAAATATCGCAACTGCCATGCCTTTGACTAATTAAGTTCGCAACTCCTTCAGCAGTGTGTGCATTTGTGCATAAGTTAATTTAAAATTGTTGAGTGGCATGTGTGTTTCATCAGATCTGTTGTGTCTTGAACTTGAAATCCTCTTTCATTTTGTCACTGTCTCAGTTGAAATGACAGAAGTCAGATCTAAAAGAAGGCCAAAGCCCGCTGGCTCTTCATCTACTGCTGTGGTGACCAACATGGAGATCGATGTCAGTGACCAAAATGGTGTTGGAAGTCTGGCTGCTGTTACAATATAAAAGAGGTGAAAAATCAGTGGCTCTGTTTTGTTTTCATACATTTTCACATTGAGCGTTTATGGTGACAACAAATTATTACATCCTGTTGGTTGATTATTTGGCATGAATATCTGTCACAAACCTTTATTTAATTATAGCATTATGGCACATTATCCAAATAGTTCAAACTTGAAAATACAGATTCATCCTTCTGCTCAGAAATAAAACTACACCTTCAGATTTCAGCCGTCTACAACCTTGTAGCAGATGATTGCTGTCCCAAAATGCTAATCTACACATACAAGAATGATAGAAGTGACAGACAATGGGTTGCTAAAGCTTTATTCAACAATTTCACCCACATTTGTATATACACACACAAATGTATCACAGTCAAGATGTGTCTGAACGTTTTTGGTGCCGCATGCTGGTGGTGTGTGACTGGGGAACTAGGCACTTAACAGAATTTGAAGCCCTAATCCTTCCAGAAATCTCCAATCCTATATTCCAGAGTTGCATTAGTTTCCACCAATGGTGTGGTCACTTTTTTGGCTTTCACCAAACTGCTTCTCTGCACTGACCATTTTACCGAAACTGTTGGTCTGGAGCCGTATTCATGGCTGTTGTGCCAAACCATCGGTTAGCAACCTTTGTTAGCCAATCAAAATGGTTTGTGACATGATCACGGCTGGTTTAAGTTTAATCAATGACCATGAATACAGCTCCTGATGGATGAATAGGTTTGTAATGTGGGTGGGGAACAATCCCCCGATATCCTGGCTAAAATATGGCCTAGGCAGCTGGTACGGCATGAAACCCCGAAAAATTAAACCAACAGAACGTTTTGCACTATGCTGGAAAGTTTTCAGAAATGCTGTTTGGTTCCATGATTGGTCAATTTTATTTCATTCTATTTACACATACATATAGTGATATTAATTAAACCTTAAAAATTAAACTGGATAGATTTCCAGACTATTTCTAAGGGGAGATAGTAATCGGTGCTCTGAAATGCCAGTAGCGACCCGATTGTGATTGGAATCATTTTAAAATTGGTACTAGAGAGAATTCTTCGCTCTGTAACACCACTAATAACTTGTATAAAATGTATAAACAGAACCAAGAAACACTTAGCAGTCATACAACATGCTTACAACAACAATTCTTCTGTAAGTGTATGTACAACAAATGTCTGACAAATCTATAAAGGGACAGATTTTATATAATGCTCCGCGGCTTTAGCATAATCTTCGTTTCAGTACATCCTGACACCGGTAATATTTATTCTGCCTGTGTTCTATCGCACAATCATATCAATCCCAAGATGATACATTTTTGCATAGGTTAGTATCAAGACATGGTAGTTGCCAAAGGCACTCGACTTGCAAGCGTTGGCCAGCAAAAACTTGAAGGGTTTCGTATCAAATGGTGAGGCAGCTACCAGTGATTCCTGAACTGATTAGCGACCATGCAAGGATATTTAAGCTTGAAGGAAAATAGTTATGTATATTTTCTGGCTAGCAGTAATCAGATAAAGTAGTCACAGACTTCTGTGCAATAAGTCTTTATATGATGCCATAGGCAAGAGCCCCTAATTTCATCTTGGTCAAAAGCTTTAGTCAAATTCTTGTGTACAAAGAGCTGTCTGAAAAAAATATATATATACTACTGTGTATTCCTTTATATACAGACAGAACTTGTAAAAGCCTCCCTTGTTACAAGCTTTGATATGTGCAACATTTTCACAGGAGAATGCTGGTACAGTTTACTGAATGCCAGACAACTTGATTTATTTTATGAATCAAGTTAGAAATGCATGTAAAATTAACACTGTGTGGGTAATCCAGTGGTTTGTGCTGCATGCATTCTTTGATATTGTGGTTGATTTGTATTTAATTCAAAATTAACGATTTAGAAAATGGGTTTATTTTATGAAAGGCACAAACAAATGAAGATGCTGACCTGCGCACACAAACATGTTTGCCTTTTAAAGAAAAATAGCAAACCATTTACAAGGTAACACTGACAAAATCCATATCTGAAAGCCCTCTGCTGGTATCAAAAAAAAGAAGCATTTTTTTAAAAAAATACATGTAGCCATCTGGAGGAAAATGAGGTCTTCCCTCTATCCAGAAAAGAAATATACAACCAAGGCACAGATAATATGAAAAATTATCTTCTCTTTTTAAAAAAAATTGGTGTATGTCCATTAGGTCATTTGATATGATTCAGTTAAAATCTTTTTCTTCCTCCTGCAGCGATGGCCATATAACAGCAACTAAGCTCCAGGTTAGCATCTTCTATCCCTGGGTAATATAAATAGTGGGGGAGTTAATACTAAACTTTTAATACTTTAGTGCTGCTAGCAAGACCACATCTTTAACTTGGCTGCACTCAATGGAGGTGGAAAATGTTTGGATCAGTCACTGGATGTTTAGAGCAAATAAACTGGAAAAGACGATCAAGTTGGATAGGTTGCACAGACTATCAAGGACTGCCGCAAACATTCAGTTACACTCTATTGTCTGCAGCTTGTGGCAAGCTTTGCAGTAAAAATATTTGGCTGAACCCTGCCCTCCAAAACAGGAAGGAAAGAACATCATGTCCCTTTAAAGGCTCCAGATGTGTCATTTCTCGTTTAGTCCCTTAGGTGTGATATTTTTAATATGAGAATGATAAAAATCAACAGACTATCTCACAAAATCACATAACATTGCATTGTGGTTAGGAGTAATACCAGCTATAAATTTGTTAAATTTAATTAACAGATATAGAAAAATAAATGTTCTATTGTCAAATATTTTACAGATGAAGCCATTGTCAGAATTTGCACAATTATTATCATTTTTCTTTCCCTCCAATGTTGCATGATTATGCTAATCCTGGTGCTTTGCACCAAAAGCAGCAAAGAGTGAGGAACATAGGTTTTTCAGACTGTTCCTTTTTTTTAATTCAGCATTTTCACCTCATTAGTCTGCACACCTCTTTGTGACTTTGTGGTCATAGAGCATGCTTTCCTTTACAATGACTAAAGAACCATACCGTGATGATCAAATTGGCACACAGTGAGATCCCCTCCGCCCCCCCCACCCCTCAAAAAAAGTCAAAACGCCACATTTGAAAATTGGAGACATGATGTCTTCAGCTGGGGCTGCACATTTTGATATAATTGTTAGTCGTCTCGGGTTGGCTTCTTGTTTTTCTTTCCCAGGATCTTCATCAGCCCTTTGCTCATAAAATATGGTTTCTCTACGGATCCATCATTCCGTTCCAAGTCCTCCACTGCAAAACAAAGGGTTATCCATTTGAGGTCCTTCACCTTTTTTGGTGCAATGCTGGTAGAAGATGAAACTACATAAAACAAATCGAGATAAAACCAACCTAAATTCAGTCCTCAAGCGAAATGCCCTGAAACACCAACTTCTTGCACCTTTCTTTTTTTTTTTATTTGATGTGGTTTCCGTGTAGTTGCCACATGCTGGTAGAAATTTATGGTCACGATCTGCTTTTTAAGCTAAAGAACTTCTAGAGCCATGTGAGCTGTTTTTCCCTTTTAGGATTGATTCCAATTGACCTTAAAACACACAGACTACCCTGTAAAACTTGTCATTAATGTGTAGATGAAAAATTAGAATGTTCACATATATAGCTATTTATGTGCCTGAACATTTATATGCATGAATATAAATTATGAAACTTTTAAATACAAAAATGTGTGGTAGATATAGGCAATATGTACCATAATATGTTGATGCAGCTAGATAATATCTTTATTTAAATGTAGATTCAAAGGTAAAAAAATGATTTTCTCCTCACAGAAACATAAAAACAAGGTGTCCACTGCCATGCTGTAAACACTGAAAAAGCTGTGGGTAATGATGTAGGAACCAATGATAACAATCTGTGGATTAAAAAAAAAACTTTTCATTAGAAAACAGGCATTCTTCCCTTACTTTGTCCATCACGATTCACACACACACACAGGTATGCATACTACTTCGGTATGTGTATTATCACCAACCATGTCATGAGACCCCACACTGTGATTCTTTTCCAGGCAACAGCTAAAAAAGAACACTGACGTTTGAAAAATTCTTGCAGTGAACTAAAATGAGTTGCTTGAAACTGGGCACTAGGTCTAATCTTTTTGAAGCAAAAAACTAGATCTCAGCGATGTGAACAAATGACTGAAACCATTGTCTAATGTTGCAAGTTGGAGATATGGAGATGAAGGCTGTGTCACAGCTGTTCCTCTCATGTACCACTGAATTTAAAGGCTGGTTTTTTGTTGCTTGATGTCCCATCACAAATTATGTGCATTATCAGCTTAGACAAGTTAACATGCTGCTACACGTGGGACTGCTGTCGCAACACAGGTTTCAGTCACATTGTACTGACAGCGGGCCAAACAGTCCTAGTACTGTTTCCTTTAGTGCCAGGCGTCTGGCAGGGCAGCTAATAGACTGCCAATTTTTAAGCCTCAGGTATGAAAGCCTGGGTTCGAACCATTGACCTCCTGTCTCGGAAATGGATGTCTTAGCTGTTAGACCACCAAGGCTGTCATCTTTTATGTTTGAAGAGTTGAATCAAATGAAATACATAGCACACAAAAGAAATAGCAACTAATTATTCTTATACATTCTTGAGGAATGACAAGAGTTGTACGTACTATAAGTGGAACCAGGTAGAAGTTCAGGGTAGGCTTATAGGCCGCCAGAAAGTCTATCCTTCCATCAAAAAAGAAGTATGTGCCAACACCTGCGAGATCATAATTACCTTTCCTGTTAGTCTCTCACAAGGCAACCATTGAAAGAAGAGTATCATAAAAATAAAAAGGAACAACTGACTGCTGCTTGGAGATTAATATATATAAATCATTCCTTATTTTAACTCTTAAGTACAGTGAAAATTTTAATGATTACAGATGCATAGGCAACAATTTAATCTGAACCATAACAAATCATAACTTTAGTTTCAAAATCACTGCAGACTAAATAGCGAGATTTCTTCAGGCTTTGTATAACTACGGGACAAACTTAACAGTATCGGCTGGTCCAACCTGGGCTTTACTATAGAGCCAAAGAATTTTTGGACAAATGCTGTCTTGCAGGAAATTTACTGAATACTGCCTTGTAATTAAGCGAAGGCTTCATACACACCAACAGCTCCCATGACGACCAACTGGCTGACAAACAGGACGAAATCTGTGACCTTGTCCACGACCACCACTCGCACCACATTGCGAAGGATCAAGCTAAAGGCATGCATGGCAGACTTGCAGAAGTTTTTGCCATATATGGCAATCTGGTGTGACAAACACAATTAGCAGTATTAAGAACTATGAGTTTTCTCAAGATAATTGAGATTTTTTTTAAAGTTCATTGAAAAATCTTTCCAATGCATGTGCACTTTAAGCAATGAAATCTGTTAAATCACCTTTAACCCTACCCTTACCCACTCCACCTTTCTCCATTACCCTCCCACTTTTTTCTTCTAAATATAATCCATATTGTGTAGTGTGCATGCATGACTGACCATACTTCTGGATATTTGCTTATTATGATTATTGTGCAAACTGTTAAATAAAAGTTTTAAAGTTCACAACAGACCAGTAAAAACAGCTCTGCACTTTTCTGAAATTTGGAGGAATTTGGAAACGCATATGTTGATGTATTACCATGATGTAGGCATTCTTGTTGATAAACTTGAGAAACTTTTCCAGGCACCAAAAACAGCATTTCAGACATCTGAAGAGATAGGAATATTTGATGTGATGGTAGCGGTTGGTCTGTATAAGTCTCGGTTAATAATTTTGTGAACCTTCTCACTTTTATTTCTATTTCGAAACTTTAAGACAAATTTCATTAACTAGACATAGAACCAAAAATTAAAACTAGTGAGACATGTTCATACGTGTTATAAATATTTACCTGATAATAATCACTCTAGCTTACATTTGTGTTCTTTTTATATATTTCATCTTTTCTTCACCACAGTTTTCAAAGATGGGTAATTTAAACAACATGGCTATAATTTAGAAGGACCAAGATCAGGGGTGGCTTGCTTGAGCGTTCTTATCTGCACTTAAAGTCATAAGAACAATCATAAGGCCCATTAACCCTATGTATTTTACATGCACTTTTATGTATGAACAAGATACAGGAATGGTCATGCAAGCCAGCCAAGGATCGAGGCACTAAACGTACTTTACGAAAAACTTTGCAGCAGGGTTTTCACTGCCATTCAGTTTGGAATCGAGGTATTCTAGGAACACTCGGATTATCTGCACGATTGCAATCAGCAGCGAGCCGAACGCCAGTGACCCCAGATGATACCTGTTGACCCACATACACAGTTCATTCCGTGAGTTAATCAGGGAAACCACTTATTCCGGGACATTTTAAAGAACATGGCTTTTTTTTTTTACATTACTCTAAAATACTGGATAATAGTTCTTAACTTGGCTTAAGCACTCTAGTCCCAATTAGTGGTTCCCAATATGACCCAAGTAATCTGTACCAATGGCTTAATTTTCCCCAATATGTCCCAATAAAGGGTTCACATTTTGTCAATTTGTTCAATATGTCTGCATTAATCGTCATCTGCTGTAATTTCATGGCAGTCTCAGGACACAGGTCTGTGCTACACCATGAAATAAGAACAATGGCATCAGATAATCTGCTGCTGGGATTTTTAAGTTGTTGTTTTTGTGTTAACTTTGCACATGCATATGATAAATCTCACCTGATACACCTGCCAAATGAGCTCAGGAGAGGAAAAGTTGGAATATCTTTGTTCTTGTCAAAGGCCCAGTAGTATGAGGCAAAGGCTCCTGCCAAGGTCATCTGACCCAGTGCAATGACAAAATTGACGAGCCAGAACAGCATGAACAGGCAGAATATCTGCAGGTAGATGACGTACCTGCACGCCACAACAAGAAGCAAAATCCACTTTTACAAGTAATTTTTGGTATATCTTAGTGAAGCATACTTAATCTGGATGGATAGGTCACTGCATTTGACAAACATTATCAGGCGCTAGTAGGACAAGTCTATCAAAGAATGAAAATGCATGTAGTCTGTGTGCAGGCAGTCAGATAGTAGAACTGAATAATGAATGTCACTACCTTAAAATATGACGTGACAAAACAAGGTTTGTGGAGAGCGGGAGACAGGGATGGTTGGTTGGTTGTCAACGTCCCGCCACAAACTAGGTGATTATCAGGATGGTGTTGCTTAGACAACATGCTGCCACTCATGGGACTACTGTTGCAACACAGGCTTCAGTCCCACCCAGTCACATTATACTGACACCAGGCCAACCAGTCCTAGTATTGTTCTCTATAGTACCAGGCATCTGGCAGGTCAGAATTAGATTGCCAATTTTTAAGTCTAAGGTATGACTCTGCTGAGGCATGAACCATTGACCTCTTGCCTCAAAAGCGGACATAGTGTGTTTGTGAGATGGGGAATGGGGCAGTGAGCAGGATGGAGAGAGGCTGACTATAAAAGAAAGAAAAGTGCAGAGGACTGTAATCGGGGGGGGGGGGCCTGGTTAGCTCCGTGGTAGAGCTGCGGACTACCAGACGGAAAGTTGCTGGTTCGAATCCTGGTGTGGCCAAGGATTATTTCCTGGAGTTAAACATTTGCAAACTCCATTCAGCCATTTCCCCGCACATTAAGCTGCCTGTCCGCACTGACCACCTCACTGCAGCCATCAGTCTGGTGGTTCTTTCAGTGCATAGTTTACTAATAGGACCCCATCCCCCCATAGTGCGAAATCACCGCGAGGTGGAAGCACTGTCCCTCTAAGTAACCACCACCACCACCAGGACTGTAATCAGCTAATGAGCTATATACTGCAACAACTTAAATACTGGACCCTAGGAAAGATGTAAAAAGTATGCATGTTGAGATAAGCGATTGGTCTTTGTTACATTAATGTTCATATCTGATCCTCAGATTGTAACAATGGTTGCAAGGCCCGATCATCTTGTATATTTTACATGCAGACAGAAGATAATGAACACTCATGGAACTTAATCCAGGAGTCTTTGATAGCAGCTGGCAAATAAACCTTTTACAGACCATATGGTAAGGCTAAAAGGCAATATTTAAAGAACGGTTGTGAGAGACAGGGAAAGCATATTACTCTTCAAGATGTTTAGTAGGTTGTGATGCACAGTGTAGATATAAGAAATGTAAATTGAAAGACATTTTGTAATCAGTGATATATAAATTAAGACTTCACTTGATTCACATTGTAATTAAACTTAAATGATGAAAACAAGAAGTGGATAATGTTTGGTTTCAACAGCAAAACTGGTCTCTTTTTTAAAATAAACTTCAAGTTCAAACCAGTCATCAACAACTTTTTTTTTTTGAAGAACTGTGTATAGGACTAAAATTATGCTTTAAAACTTGCATAAACAATAATGGGTAAAGCTGATTTCAGTAGAAAAAGAACTGTCGTTGTTCTTGCTTTTTTTTTTAAATAAACCTGAAGTCCAAAGCAATTTTTTTTTAACTATGCAAGTCTTTACAGTATACACTTGTGTATGTAATTGTACTTACTCTCCTCCACCATATTTGATCACACCACAGATGTCACTCACAGTGGTATTTTCCTGAAAACAGCCATAAAAACCTTGTGTGGACTATGTACGCGATCATGAAAAATGGACATTCCAGCTCTATGCATAAGGCACATAAGGAATCACAACTACTCATTGTACTGACTCAAAAGCTTTCATTTTTGAATTTAAATATTCATTCCTTAGGTAGGTTAGTAATATAAATAAATGTGTGCGTGTGTGTGTGCGCTTGCATGCATGCATGCATCTGTGCACATAATGTACACACACTTTTGCCAACATGCAAACTGGTGAAAAAGAGAAAGCTTCAAAGCTTATGCCTAAATAAACCTGCTTAGATGCACACACATACATGCAGAAGGGGGAAAAATATTTTCTAAAATACAGAACTTGGACTGCAGTAGTTGTATTTACTGAAAAATAGCCGAAATAACTCTGTTAAAACAGTCAAGCAAAGTCTTCGAGAGACGTACCGGACAATCTATTTCCTGAAACAGCTCCTGAGCTTTCTTTTGAACGGCGTTGGTGTTTAAGCTGCCATTTGCAAATGTTTCATTGTTCTGGGACAAATCTCTGGCTCTCCCAATAGAAGCCAAATAACTTCAGCAACAGTTAAGATCCATCTGCATAAGTTGATCCTTTAATCTTGAAGACACTTGTTTTAACAATACGTTGTATAACGTTCGTAGTTTTTGTAATGTATTTTACGTGTATGAACTTTTTTTTTTAAAAACAACTTATGGTTATGAGAAATCTTTACAGCATGGCAGGTAAGCTGTGTAGGTGTCAATCATTAGGTTTATTCAAGTCCTTCTATGCTCTGTATGGAAAATCTGAACATCCATTATTTCTGAAACAATTTCCAGTCCTTTTGTGGAGATGGCATCGCCCTGACCTGGTCATTAGTGTACATTATTTCTGAACTGTGTGAATAAAATACCTTTGTTAAATGAATATTCTCTATACTGGTAAATGTACTTAGAACATGAACCTTCGATTCATTTAGTGCTCCATATACGACTTAAATACCCCTTTTTACATCCCCCCCTCCCCCCCACACACACACAAAATCCCCACCCCACCAAAATGTTCTCCGTCCCACCAACAGAAGCAAAAGATTTAAAAGAATTACAATATTTGCTTTTGCCGTAAAATGTCTTCTTTTATTTTTTTTTAAAAATCAGTTTTCCTCTATATATGGCTACTGCCTTCAATTTTCAGTGTTTACAAAAATAAGGGTAGGGGACTTATTAAAGGTGCCAGCTATGAACATCAATAATAAATACTTATTTGAAATGTGTCCTAACCAGTTAATATACCAGTCATGTTTGAGTTTAACTAAAAAATATTTTGCTAAAATGGTGAAACTGACCACCTATGACTAGGTTACAGGCTGTGCAAATTATAGCCCTCGTCTTTAGCAATCCTATCACGTAACAACTTCTCTTAACACTTACATAATGTTTTGAGAGTAATGACACAAAATTTCAGTTTCAGACACTGACAAAATTAATAATAAAGCTGCTGTAGTTGTCCCCCTCCCCAAATGCTATGAAAACTTCTCCAAATACAGCAAGGATACACTGCGATTGCCAGCCAAAGGGCAATAACGCCTGCTTGCATGATGAAAGGAAAGATTGGCCAGACCAGTGTAAACATCATGTGACCTATGGCCCTATAAACAGAAACAGCTTGTTGTTTAACCTCAAAAAACGTCTACAGATCTACACGGAGTTTCTGTCATGTGAAAATGTCACATTTTCCATGATACCAGGAAGATATGATGGGAAGATTTTTAACATCAAGCCAGCAACCAGCAACTGAGGCTGTTTTATAAACAGAGCAGGAGGCGAGAGGTTGAGGAAGGGTGGCAACAAGAGAAGGAAAACTGGAGAGCCCAGACATAGTGACAGACAGTTCTGTAAACAGGTGCCACATGCAGATACAGTATATGTTCCAGACATTGGATCTGAACCTACAACCCTCAGTACTGGTGACAAGCATTTGTTACCACTTTGCTACAAGGAAAAGTATAGGACAATACAGATCGCAAATCAAGGGATAAAATAAACAAAAGAAAATTACTCCACAGTAATTTTTTTTAAGTCTCAACTCAGGAAAATGTGTTACTAAATTTAGTCTTCAAGTAATCTTAACTAGAGCTATTTATATACTAGCTGGCTTCTTTAATGAAGACAGCTGGAGATATATATTCTTACTTGCTGGCTTCTTTAATGAGCTGAATGGCAATACGAATACGTTGACACAGGAACAGCAAGATGAGGGTGACAAGAACAAAGATGATGCAAAAGATGATTCCTGTTTGGCAAAGAAAAAATTCTTTTCAAAAACTATCACGGCAGAATCTAGCAAAAACACAAAAATAAATGGAAGTCACCTCTTTTTAAATGGAGTTACCACCACAAAATAAGCAGTCTGGTAAGTTAGATGGATCTCACATGGGAAATGATGTCATATGTAAAACCAAAATTCTCAAAGTAGCCTTTAACATCAAATATAATCTTCTTGGCCTTGAACTATTCTAGTTTCTGTTCACACAACTGTATATAAGTCTGTGTGGCTATTATCCATAAGGTTGAAGGAAACTAAAGATAGGCAATAACTTGCAAAAACAAACTCCAAGTAATTAGAATCATTATCATCATAATAATCATGACTGATTTTTGTTCTTGCTTTTTTCCTCTCAAACTCCATCGTCATCTCCCTACCATACATGTCAAGTTTTATGTTTTTCGAGTAACTGCTATGGTTTTTAACAATAAATTGGCTGCTGAAGTGTAGCACTGATTTACTATGTATTCATGTGCATGTACCATGCTAGCTACAGTCTTCCATCCTGTAACTGTTGTGCTTTACTAGTGGATACTAAAATGCAGCACCCATTTGCAACAGAAAATGTATATTTTGCAAGGTGTGGTTTGTGGGTAGGAAAGGCTTTTTAATTATATTTTTTTTTATTTTTGCAGTTAGGAGACTGAGGGAACAATTTTATGTGGTCGGGCATCTATGTTCGTTTCCCTGTGAGCTGATGAATGATACAGAGCAGTTTGGCCTTGAGGTGGACAACTTTATTTATTTTTAATTTTTTTATCGTCAGTTGTCAGATTGCATACTTGATTTGATAATTCACTTACTCAACCTGTGAGGCTATTGAAAAATTTGGAACTTCATTGATCGTGTTCTAGGCCACTTGATATGGATAAGGTCTAAAAATAGTTTATATGTCTGCTATGCACATCTACAAAGACAAAAAGACACATAAATGTTTTACATACCAACAACAAGGAAGGCTTTTTCCAACGAAAAGGTCATTTCAAAGCCCATGTGAATAGTGTATGTTTCATTAGTTCCTCTGACCTTGGCGTACTTGTAAAAACAGAGGCCTGTCACTGTACATACAAGAATGTCATAACAATACTTATTTAAATTCTACAATTCTAGTTTACTTTACCAGTAGAATTTTACAAGCACAAATACCAACTTAATTAAAGTTTCATCAAACTAAATAAATTATTGCAATATGGTAAAATCCAGCGTACTACATTAGAGTTTCTTGGCTTGATAGGAGACTGACATTTATAGCATGATGGTGCATGATTGTGACTTTATCGGGGGCCTGGATAGCTCAGTTGGTAGAGCTGCTGGGTTCGAATCCAAGTGTGGCAAAGGATTATTTCCTGGAGTTGCATTGTCCAAACTCCATTTGACCTTCTCCCCACACATTAAATTGTCTGTCCGCACTGGCCATCTTACTGCTTCTATCAGTCTGGTAGTTCTTTCAGTGCATAGCGTAGTAATAGGACCCCGTCCCCATCCCCTCTATAGCGCGAAATCATCGCGAGGTGGAAGCACTGTTCCTCTAAATAACCAACCAACCTGATCGTAGCTTTCCCTGTTGAGCGCAGTACAGCTCATGGCAGCCGTGTATCCTTTGACTTTAAGCGTGATTTTTGCTTGAGTATTTCATTGCACGTATATATCCAGCAGTGTAAGGGTTAAAACAAATTCTGAGTTTTTTGTAACCCCAGGGAAGAGCACTCTACTAGGTGGACCATGTGTAAATTTCCACTGTCTATGATAACAAATCTTCACAGTAAAATTATTAGAAATTATGTGGTTTATATTTCTTGTGCTTCTGAATGTTAAATTTTATAGAATATCTTATTACATGTACTTTAGAAAATTTATCAATGTTTGTCAGTCATCATTTTCAAAGTAACTGTAGAGTTTTAGCTATGTGTATCTTCATGTCACAATTCTTTGTGTATGTTGGTTTGAAAAAAAGTTTTGTGGGATGGTCTGATGGTTAAGTGAATGACATCTTATAGAACAGTGGTGGAAAAGTTTTGAAAATTACTGTCGTGCATAGCAGAATGGTAGTTAGTTTCAATTCACTACACGCCTTTTCACTGAGTTGCCATCTACCATCCCATGGGAGTCAGTTATACATGTACCTCCCAGTACCCCGTTTACATTCAAAAGAAAGCTGTAGTTGACAGTCTCATCATCAACAGATACAGCAGCAAAAGCAGAAACAAAGTTAAAGTTGTCACTGCGGTCATGATGTATCAGAAACAAAAAGTTTACTTACATGCGCCAAACAGAGCAACGAAGAGCAAAATGGTGAGCCAGACCATAAAGCCAGCAATCCATCGCATGATTGCAATCCAGATGAGAGACAGGATCATGGAAATCACCAGGGCACTGTCCACGTCACACAGAAGATGCAATTAGCTTGCAGAAGAACCTTCCCCCAACCTCCCTAAACATCGTTAGCATTTAAATGCTCCTAATACGATACTACCAATTGTACAACAGCCCCTTTTCATTTTTTTAATTTAACTTTTAGTGTATTTGTGTGTTTGTACCAGCGCACATAGTCTTGAAAAGTAGGAAAGACTGGTACACCAAAAACTGTAGCGGCTCCTTAAACCAGCGGACACCTCATGAATATGAACACTTGAGCCCAGCACCAATCAATTTTCAACACAATCCCCCCCTTAAATGTGTGCCACACTGTCTAATGCGAACAGCAGTGATTTTTGGTCCTGAAAGGCATGTTCTACCCGTCCACAGCGGACTCAGTCCTTCCCCCTTCCACGCTGTCGCCACTTGGGGTTTACTTTTTTCTGAACGTGTCTTCCTTGCGCAAGATCACTGTTAAGATGATGACATGTGCGTAGGTGGAAACTATTATCACTGTATTATTTATGATTCTTATATGCTCACTCCATAGCACACCATGGCACAAGTCCCCATCCACCTACAATCTCCCCACAACACAAGGAATAACAAGATTCCATAATACAGTGACAAGAAAGAGAATATTATTTTCAGATAGCGAGTATTTACATAATCTCAGCTCACTGACAGAAGATGACTCCCCAGCTTTTCTTTCTGGTTAACTAACATGTTTCCTCCCATCACTTGCCTTACTATCATAACAATGAAGACGCACCCTGGCACAAGTCCCCATCCACCTACAATCTCCCCACAACACAAGGACTAACAAGACTCCGTAGTACAGTGAAAAGAAAGAGAATATTATTTACAGGATGAATAATAATCAAACTTATTTAACTGATTTCCGTATCAAAACTTCTATGGTGGCATATAAGTGCTTAGTGTATTCAGCATCTTGTCCCAGCCTCAGCACTCTCACACTCACGTTTCTCCTGAATACTGTCATGCTCAAATTTTTCCTGAACACTCTCACACTCACATTTCTCCTGAATACTGTCATGCTCAAATTTTTCTTGAACACTCTCACACTCACATTTCTCCTGAACACTGTCATGCTCAAATTTTTCCTGATTACTCTCACACTCACATTTCTCCTGAACACTGTCATGCTCATTTCTCCTCAGCACTCTAACACTCATATTTCTCTTCCTCGCCCTTTTCCTCCATTCGTCCATGCACAAATGCATGCCAGAGATGGGAACATTCCAAAATTTTCAGTAGTTTGACTGGGTAGTAACTTCTGAAATTCACTACTCCACTGAAATCTCCACTGGCCAGCGATTTTGTCTTTTTCAAAATGACATTCTGCATGTATCCTGGTGGCCACACTTCCCCATCCCTGTATGTGCACACATCTTTGGGGTTTTTTAAAATTTCTTTTTACTCCCTTGCCCTTGCATTCTCTGTACCAGAAATTTATACCATCTCTTAAGGTAATCTGAACCCTGACAAAAAGAATAAATAATGACAGTTGCACTTACACAAGTATCAGGTACCATGAAGCCACGACATCCGCAATCACTTTATCTGCAAACTCCTTAGCTTGAAGAAATGTTTTGATTGCACTGAAAAAAAAAGTTAATGAGCAGGGATTTTTTTTTGACAATTATGCTAAAGAGGATAGACAGCTACATCTAGAATCTTTTGATGTGAAGGACATAAAGTTAGATTAGGTAAACTACAAAGAAAGAGCAAAACCTCAAAGCTATGAAACTTACTTTTTGTCAAAGGGGGAAAACTTCAAATTACATGCTGTTCATGTTGGACAAGACACATTTACTAGCCATCAAAAACTTAATGTTTTATTATTTACTACAGCTACAAATTTAAACAGAAGGACATTCAGCACATCTTACAGTCTACTGCTGATCATAGTGACTGTAATTTTCAGTTTACTGATACACTCCTGTCCATCAGCATGTACATATATACTTCTTGCTACTGCAAATCATGCATCCTTCTTGTATGTTCTTAGAAATTAGGGAGGTATGAATAGAAATTTGATATCAAACTGGCAATGACAAAGTTAAAATATTCCCCACAAACCAGAAATGTAAGACTACACAATGCAAAAATGCTATAACACCAGCTCATGTTTATGAACATACCTACATCTAAAACAATCCAGAGAGAAAATTGGTTAGATACAGTAGTCACTTAAATTCAGCAACTGGGACATGGGATCTGTCAACAACGCCAAGTTTATCTCATACTGACTTGACTCTACTTTCCTTTCTAAAATCTTACTTTAAAATTGTAGAAGGTACTAAAAATGAAAATAAAAAGACACCCCAAAACAAAATAAAGTTTGGCGCCTGACCTCAGGCCATCCTTGAGACTCTCAGAAGTAATGGTTGTATTCTGACTGTCTGTCAAACTACTGTTGCCGACCAAAATGTTTTTTGCGCTGTTGCCAAGATCCAGCAAGTTGTCTAGTGGAACACAGCGGCCCAGAACTGTGTGAAAAGTTGTAATAAAGTTCATTTAATGCATCACATCTAATTTGTACCCGAGTTCAAGAACATGTAACACTGTATACAGTTCCTGTATGTACACAATATTAATGTACATTGTTTTCTATGTGAAAGTTTATGATAATGTGATAAAATATGATTAAATTCAATAGTATTTTTAATTTAACAACACGTCTCTCATACTGAAACATAGCATTTTCAGTGGCATTCACACAGGTGGACTCACCTGAACTGCTTTTTAGATAATATGCTGCACAATCTTCATCCCGAACAAGCTCAAAAACACTCTGCAACACATGCAGGCATTTGTAATCTGGGATTTATAATGTTGCTAAATATGTAAAATATCATAGCATTATTTTGCTCTCCTTTGAAAGGATCACAAGTAAATAAAAATGCTCTGCCTTTTAAGGGAGACCTGTGTGACCAAGAAGACTGACCTCATCCACCTATATTTTGCGCCAAAGTCAGTCTTTAATCGAACAACAATTTACTGATGAAAGAATGTCTAAATATGTCCCATATGCCCTGTTGTTTGACGCAGTAATAGTTTTGAATTGTTTACAGTGCTTGAGATCCTTGGAGACATTTTTTTGCATAGTATAGTAGCGGTTGGCCCCCCCAGGTGGACACACACACACACACATGGATACAGGAAAAATAATAAGGTATATTCCTTTGCCACTAAATTAGCAAAATCTAACCTTCTTGTCCATATTTGCATTGTACTTGCAGATAAGCTTTTTCTTGTCGTTTTCTGCAAAGACAAAGTTCTCAGATGGGCAGCTTGGCACACAGACCTGTGAACAGACAGTGACACTCTTGTCTTGGGAAAAGCGTTTCCAATGTAAGTTCTTTCTGACAGCTACGGACAACAGAAGCCTAAGTTTGATAAATGTAGTTGAAACACACAGCACACTCCCTTCCTTTCTAATCTCCCCACCAAAACACACACACACAGACACACACAGTCTCTCTCTCACACACACACACTCTCTCTCTCTCTCTCCCTACTTGATACACAATTCAGTGTTGTAGCGTGACACCCATATATGATTAATTCAATCTGATATTCTGCAACTACTATTCTCAGAATAATCTCTAAATTTGAAAACTGAACAAGGCGTTTCTTCTATCTGCACTGCATCAAACATTTTGCTGCAAAGAACCACTGCATTTATTTTAATATGCTGCTAATACTAAAACATGCATGAATAAATAAAACACATGGAGCTAGATATTCTACCATGACTTATGTATCACTAAACATCACTTCAGTAACTGCTGCTTTCGAAGTTTCCAAGATTTCTCTAAATGTGATGCCTCTAAAATGTTATTGTTCTATCAAATAATGTGGTAAATTTTTAAATAGTCTTCTAGAAAAGGGTACAGGACAGTCAAGGATAAATTACGCCCTTTTAAAGATTACTCACCTGAGGGGTGGGACAGCCATTCACAAACACACCAGGGCCCATCCGTCCACATTTCACCAGGTCAAAGAAGAAGAGGTTTGGTTTACTCCTTCAATAAAAACCAATTTTAAAGTGAAGTTAAGGTTATTTCGACAAAGCTGTTACTGAGTGCAGCTAAAATTGATCACAGGTATCATTGTTCCCATGTTCATATCCTAACATTCATACATAGAATGTAGTGAGTTATGTTTTTCCTACAATTAATATAATAATAATATTCACTTTCCTGACAGAGGATATGACTTTTTTCTCATTCCAGCATCCAGCTGAATTAACTTCAGTGGACATGTCTCATTCTGTGACTTATCAGAGAGCATATACTCCTTCCCAAAGCTGGAGTTGGATTAGTTCAATGAACTGAACAAAGGCAGCTGTAATTGCTTGGAACATCAATCTGCATCCCACCAGAAAAAATAATGATTTAACTTCTTTGATATAGGATCAGCTCTTGATGGTATCTGCTGCCACCTATAGGAGGACTTGTGAAGAACCCACCTTGATCAAACATCAAGGACGGCTTAAATTTTAGTTTCTTGCCAATGCTTTTGACTTAGTTGAGCCTGGATACAGCATCCAAGTCCATTGGAAAAAAACCATGCCTTCAATTTTCTAAAGACACATGATAGTTTACTTTTGTTCCCTATCTGATAAACATCACTAGATATTTCAAGATAGGAAACAGACCAACACAGAACTAGAAGTATAAATGTTGGAAGAGTCAGAACTAATACAAATGATGACAGGTGAACTTTTGTAAAATATCAAGGTATGACCCCCCCCCCCCAATCCCTTTTGGAAAAAAATCCCTTTAGAAATGATATCTACAACTTCCAGTTAACAGATTCAAAATGTGATTAAATTTTTAAAAATTATGTAAATTGTCTCTGTCTATACACATTTCTCTGATACCCTCAAAAGACTGAAAGAGCCCCTCCTTAGAAATTGTGAGGGTCCTTTGACAATAAGATCCCCAATCATAAGGCATGTAGTGTGTGTGTGTGTGTGGGGGGGGGGGGGGG
>SMGT01008388.1:37952-94664 GCA_004794575.1 Lanistes nyassanus
AGGGGAGGAGGAGGGGTATGGAGGAAGTGGATGGCAAAGTGGTTAAAATGCAGGTCTCCAAACCTGCAGGTGCTGGTTTGATACCAGTGTGCTGCACCACACTTCCTCAACTTCACCCGGTTGCAAATGGGTACCTGAATCATGGGTAACTGAATCATGGGTAACTGAATCATGGGTAACTGAATCATGGGTTAGGGAAGGTAAGGCAGCAAAGGAGATGAGACCCCAGCCTCATCATGCCGGCCTACAGAACAGTGGTCCGATTCATCCCCACTGTCCTACGGCCTTAAGGTCAGCTTTTATGTTTTCAAATGAAGAAACAGAATAAAATGTGTGCATCCCTGCCACGTATTGGTGGAAACACATGTACCTGTATTCTTTGATATTTCTGTGCATTATTGGGAATTCTGCTGATTGCAAGACCTAAAATTATTTAAACATAAAATATCGAAAGGGTCTCAAATTATAAGCTATAAAACATGGCTTTGATTATGACCCATGCTTTAGGAGACAGCCTGTGCAACATCTAACTGAAGTGAGCCTCATTCCAAACTCAAGATATTAATGTCTGATCTTCAGGCTCAAGATCGCAAATACTGTCTTGAAAAATGCATAATTATGTGAAAATACTTAAATAGTGCTGGCTGCTACTTACTTGAAAGAACCATAGCCGCAGAGATTACCATCCGAGTCCATGGGGTACAGAAGAAGCCTGGGGTCTCCCCATACAAAACCTGTGTTTAAAATTCAAAAAGCAGCATTGTAAGTAGTTCTTGTCACAAGCCTGTCTTCTGCTTGGAACATGATGCCCACTGCTCATTAGGGGCTGCCAAAAGTATTCTAAGCAGGTGGAACAGGAAGATATTGTACTCTCCTGAAGCTACCATAATTTTGGGATTACAATCCATGCCATTTTAAAAGCTGCATTCACTTCTTTTTACCCCCCCCCCCAAAAAAAAAAAAGTGCACAAAATTCTACCAGAACATGCAGTGATAGCAGGATGTCTCATGACTTTTTTTGGTTGTACAAGTGGGATGTTTCAAACCCCAACTCTTCTGTGGGCCAGCATCATGAGGAGAGTGGCCATCTTCTCCCCTTCACTGCCTAACCTTCTCTAACATAAGGGGTCGGGTACCAATTCACAGCTGGGTGAATGGGAAAAGTGTGGTGAGGTGCATGAGTATGGATCGAACTGGCCTGTGATCACACCTTGAGGGTCGGAGGCCCATGCTCTAACCATTTAGCCATCTGAATCCACAGCAATGATGCGCAATTTGTTTCGGAGTTCTATCTTGCCCTATCACCAGTGCCCGACAATAGATTCCTTAATCCTGAACTATGAAGCAACATGTTAAGTCCCATTCTCTTCACTCCATGTGAGTACTCCGAGTTGAAGTCACTTTGAAGTGCAGAGCTATAGGTTTTCTGAATGTTGTGACTGTAACTCACTGCCAAGGGGAGTTTTCTGGCAGGGAAAATCTTGACAAGAGAAGATAACAGGGGACTTGAGAGGTATGAATGAAAAGCCCAAGACACACCCAAAAATAAAAATCAGTTAAGTTCTAATTCTACTTATGTAGATAAGCCGCATTTTTTTTATAAGTCACATAGGTCGGATTGGAAAAAAACAGCTGGGTTCAATTGTAACCCCAAAACTACAGCACTTTCCTTTATTCTGCTTCTCAGGCTCCTTACACACCTAAGTTATAATATATGCCTGTTGTCAGAATCTCCTGGCATGCTGGGATAAAAAAAAATTCCCTTCAGTCACCTACATATATGGGAAAACCTGCTTGTTAATGCAGTTTGTTTCTGTCATCGTTTAGGTATGTACATTCTTACATGGTCGCAATAATGGGTTATCCTGCTCATGCCAAAGAGGAAGAAAATTATTAAGCTAATACCATTAGGGATCTAGAAACACAAAATGAATAAAGAAATTTAAAAGAGTCAGAAGAAAAACAGGGGAAAAAAACAAGAAAGAAAGAATGAATGGATGGATGGATGGAATACAATAGTAAAATGCTTACCAAAGACACCAACAGCCAGGAAGCCAAGAACAAATATGAAGAACAGTAAGCAGCAAATCACGTCTGTACATGACCTGCAAAAGTTAGATGAACTAAAATGTAGTAAAATGTGGTGATCGGGTCCTTATTCCATTATATATTTATTCCATTAAATATTTTATGATTATATGATCCACTCTCATTTATGCATGTACCATGCCTTTTGATCACTACTTTTTATGGGAAAAGGGATTTTATGGCAGGTTTTCCCCGATAATGTGTATAGCGTATGTGTGTGTTGAGGTAGGAGAACCGAATGTCTTAAGATCTTAATATATTAACACAAACTGATTAATGTATGTACATTTAAAGTTTCATTTATAAAAGGGTAAGAATGTCGTCAGCACATAATTGAAAAATTAATTCATTCACCTTTATTCAGAGGGGGAGGTCTTCTTATATGTGCTTGTCTTAATTACTGAATTGCTGTGTTAATTTTTACATTCATGTAACAAATTCGTGCAATTCTATACCTTCTCTTGATGGGGCCTTTGTGTGAGGGGTCATACTCTTTCAGTGGTTTTCCTGCAAATAAAACGAATTGCGTTTGGTTCCAGGATTTATAAAATGGGTATTCTGTAAACAGAGTCACATGGTAATGGCATGTAGTGAGGCTGTAGGTGTCATTGAGAAGGTTGATATCTGTCAAGGACACTGACAGTGAGAGATTGGGCGATGGGGGAAGAGAAAAAGATGGGAGAGTAGAAAGGTCAAGAAAGAAGGGAGAAAGAGAGGGGGGTGGGTGGGAAGGGAGAGATAAGAAGTACATTTCAGAGATGGGGGAGGGGGGGGAAGAGATAGAAATAGGAGAGAAGGAAGAGAGGGATGGGGGATGGGGTGGCAAAAGAGTGGAGAGACAGAGGGAGTGAGGGTAGAATATGTTTGTGTAGGTGCTGACTTCTGGCACCAAAGGCGTATGGGGCAACAGATGATATAGTTCATTAAATTACCATAATATCACAAAAATATCAGACATGAAATGTATTCTCGCTTATGCAGTTTCACATTCATTCACTCATTCTCTAACAATCATTTAATCAAAAGCACGCTAGAATAAATTGCATATGACAATAAAATAACATAGATGTTGTTCTGTTGGTTCAAAAGAATGGTATTGTTGCATTTTGTTAATCCCCTTATGCTTTGCAGACAAAGAAGGCAATACATACAAATAACACCATTCTATTTTTAGACGTTAGAAGGGCGCCAATCTGCCTTATACTAGGGTGCAAAAGTTTGCTCTCATTTGTTGGGTTCAGTCATGTCACTTTTTGAACTAACTTTTCATAGGTATGTGCATGTGGGCAATGTTTTTCAAACCTACTTGTTTTGCTATAACTATAATATTATTGTAGTATTGCAGCTATTGACAGGAAAAGGGTGCACCCTAACAATTTCAATCTGCGTCCCAGTATTACCAGATAAACGCCATGTTTCATGGCAGCGTGCCCAAAGAACATTCAAGTAAATTCGCACCGTATATAATGTCAAAATGAAGAAATGGAAGAAAGGAAGAAATTCAAACTTCTGAGTGTGACGGGGGAATAGGGAGTGGATGCGCGGGGAATGGAGGAGGCAGATACAGATCTCGACCGAGACAGCGAGGGAAGGATTAATATGCAGTCATGACCGCGCGTGCTCAAAAGCGCTCTGACGGTGGTCTATGGCTGGATGTGTAACTGGATCTCTGCCCCACCCGCAAGACATTGAACGACATCCTGTTTTATCAAAAGGGGGTGGGTAGGCATATAATATATCGTGACTGCGTACAGGGCTGAAAAGAAAGACACCTACTCGATCTAAAATACACACTCATAAATGTGTATGTAATTAGTACCTCGATTTTGATCACCTCCTGATCCCTCCTCGTATTTGTCAGCTGCAGAGTGGTCTTTTTTCGCCATTGCAAATCAGTGAATGTCAGACACTATAGGCTGGACCTAGCGACAGTACAGCGGACTGATAAAACAGTCTGCCAGATCGCGTGCACTTCAGATGCACACGCCCTTACACCCGTCAACTAGTAAATCAGGTATAAACCTTCTTCCGGGTACTGCACAGGACCTGCTACTGTAGAGCCAATAGCTACAGTTCTTCACTGAATAATTAAAGCCTCGCTTGTACCATGGCAACACATAATTCGATCCAGGCTTATATTTTTTCTAAAGCAAGTATTAAGATAACACGGCTAAAGTCACAAAAAAGTCCCGCCGCCTAATCTTGATGTGCGACCGTGTTAATCTGAAAGTGAAAGTGACAGCAGCTTTACATCTTTAAAAAAAATTGGGGCACCGACGTAAATAACCGCCACCTGTGACTGTAAGTAGAATCTACTTATAAGTACCTGCCGGCCACACGAACCATTATATTAACACTTCCACCTAGAGCTGTTTATAGTTCACTTCGCTAGCCTACTGCCAGTGTCGTGTGTTTATCTCTTCTCGAGTTGTCCGTCCAGTAGATCTAAATAAACGCCAGTGAGTAGATCTACTGCGGAGTGTGAAATTTCAAACACCGCGTCTCAAATCGGAAAATCGTGACAGACGCCAGCCAGTGATACAGCGCTGATTAACTATAAGGTGATGGCGAGGGTTTAGAAACGTGTTGATTGTGACGATATATTTAATCCGACACGCACGCTACACGCTGATCGATCCTGCGTTCGTTCGAACACACAGACGAGTTGTCATTATAAACAAAGGATAGATAATCCTCACGGTAAACGTCAGTTACGACGCCAGCTGTAGTAGTAGTCCATGGCACGTTTCTCACAACAAAGGTGTTTTCCAACAATGGTGATTCTCCACGATCCACTGGCGTCCAGATTCAAACACACGATACCAGAAGCAGACACGATCGAAGAAGACGTGCAGTGGAAGAAGCAGAAGTGATGTAAATCCACGGTAGCTAGCAGATGTGAACTGCACGAACACACAAGCCCTGTTCCGGTTTGACTACGACAGCTGCCTGCAGGTTGGAAAATGTACACGTATCATCCATTCGTTGAACTTGACACTGCAGTTTTCTTGACCACCGCCCCAACTCGACAGCGCTCGTTCAGCTGATGTTACTTCGTCACCGAACGACAGAAGTGTACACGCTACGACCTATAGCTACGACTGACATATACCCCGGTTATAGCCTGTCAAGCGGGACGCGCCTGCGCGGCAGCGTTCGAGCAGCAGTTTTAACAAAAGCCCACCTCTCTCTTAGTGCTCGACAGTGCTATGCGTGTCACTCACTCCGAGTCACTGCGAGTTCTCACTAATTTCCCCCCACGTGATGCAGCCCGGTAAAATGTGATTCATACATGAAATCGAACCTAGCACACTACGTTATAGACGTAATTAATTCTTCTTTTGTTTCAACATTCGTCATGGGAGGGGGCATCTCAATCTTCTTCAGTCACGTGATCAAATACCCCTTTCTTACCCACCCATCACCCTTCTGATTCCCTTTCCTGAATCTATTATATCTTTAGTGAACCATTCTAGGAAATAAAGTGATGTCGCAGGCGAACAGGACACGAATAGGATAGGCACGCACTCGCGCGCGTACACGCACACCAGACACCACCAGATCAATTCGACTTCTTTTTATCCTCTTGAGAAAGACTACAAGCTTCTGTCTCTTTGGAACTCGCTACAACACTGAACCCCATTAATTTAATTATTGTCACATGACCTTTAGAGATGTCTTTTTTCAAACAGCTGCAGCGTGACTATACCTGACCCCAAAATGCTAAAAATAGTTCCTTGCTTGTGCAAGGCTCGACAGTCTAACAACAGTGATCGGGAATACAGGCACACACGAGAGAAGGTGCAGCATTAAATTAACGGCGGCGCAAAATAAGGCAACTCAAAGTTATCAAACTTTTTTTTTCTTTCTTTCTGAGTGTTTGTCAGTCTGGCACCCATGTCAGTAGGCTAGATCCGACTTGATTTTCCTTATATACATATATTAGAGGGTCTTTGTGACGGTCTGAGCTCCCCCTTTGGCAGTTATATGCAGTCTTTCCCCGAGTGAACATTATGGCGTGTTCATCTCAGGTGGGAAATTGTGGGTCACGCTTGGTCGATAATCACGGGCCACGCATCTCAACGAAGACCTTGATGTCAGTCATCACGGATCAGACTTTCAAATCGTGGGATGTGGTCATATGTCTACTATTTGTAGACCCCTAGCTAGTGCACAAAATGGAAAAATTGGACACAACAGGGCTTTCAGAGTCCTATCTGAGGCTCAGATCTGATGGGTGTGGCGAAATCTGACGTGGACAGACCCCAGGGGTGTCTTCACGCAGAATGTATAAACATATATGTGCAGATATTGGGTGTGTGACCAGCATTACGTATGAACGTATTTTAGTCCTGACTGTAACTTCGATTATTAATAACAATATTCCATTTATAGAACCCAGTCAGGCAGGAAGTTGAACCAAGACGCTTTCAAGCCTAAGTGTACTTAAAACCTGCACACAATATATCACCTGACCCCGAGAATTTTTTTCACTAGCTGTTACAAGAAAAAAAATCAAAATTTACAAAAATTGCGCAAATGTGTGCTAGCAGTGTCGGAATTCATGTCTGGTTGTACTGCGAAAATCAATCGTTTGTGATTATGAAGTCAACTTGAAGGAATGAAATGTCGTGTCAACGAGTGAGCGAGGAAATAGTGCGGGGGTGGGGGTGGGGTGGGCGAAGAGAAAGACCGCCGCGATGTCTGACGATAGCTCATTCCTTTCGTATCATCACTGCCTGGGTCATCGTCCCCTGGTCATGTCGAACCTCACTGACCTAAACTACTCGGAGGCAGCCAGTAGGATGGGGTCTAAAATGCGTGACGTGTGTGTCGCAAGAGATCTGACGTCGCATAAAGAAAAGCCTTAGTCGGGCGATCACCTTCAAGGTCTGCGTGGTTGCTTGATGTGATCACGTGATCACACCTACGACCGCTCCCGTATATATATCATTCAACCAGGAAGCAGTAAAATTAATTGCATGCTTAACATTTGGCACACACGCCTCGACCAGATTGTATGAACACATTCTTCAAGAACCGCTGCAACCATTTCATGCTTAAGATTTGGCACACACGCCTCGACCAATTTGTATGAACACATTCTTCAAGAACCGCTGCAACCATTTCATGCTTAACATTTGGCACACACGGCTCGACCAATTTGTATGAACACATTCTTCAAGAACCGCTGCAACCATTTCATTACAAAGACTTTGGGTTATTCCGAGTAAAGACCCCTAAAATATATCTCTTTCTGTAGATTTTGACGGAAGTGTGTCTGGAAACAATAGGTTATTCGGTGGGACTGATATTAATTATAAGGTATCTTTTTGGTAAATTGATGGAGTCGTTTCTCATGACTCGTGTAAAATTTTATTAGTGCAAACTTTCCAGCTGCCCTCAGCGGCAAAATACCATGACACCCGTCACACATCTGTCGACCTTGAAAGGGGCGGCTAGAGTAAATACTAGGGTATCTTCTAACCCAAAGCAGCGTCGTTATACATGTATGCATACCCACCAGACCCCGTATACATGTAAACTGTACTAAATTTATTCCCGAATAACTGATTTTTTTTCGCTGCTTCGGCGAACTTGGAATAAGCTGTTCGCTCCTGGGACGACCGAATAACTTATTACCGAATAACGAGGAAAAAATAAGTTATTCAGTTTCCGTGCATGGGAAATTCAAGGAACTTTATTATTCCTGCAGATATTCTGGAATAAGTAAGCTATTCGGGTTTCTTGCATACGGTCCAGATCATTCAAAACAGTTCACACCATCACTTTTACTGACCCCTGCAGCATAAGCCACTAGCGGAAAACATTCGCTCTAACTAGCGAGGATCTGAAACTATATACATGCAGTATCTTATCTACAGTTTAGTGTCCCCGTCCCTGCTTCAGCGATATCTAAAGGTGCCACTTCTCGCGAAGATTTTTTGGGGGTGGGTGGGGGGTGGGAGGTTAAGTTTATCCTGGGGGGGGGGGGGTTATCGGTTGGAACTGACTTTTTACATCAACGTTTCTGCCATTATCATCAGTCCATTCAAAACAGTTCCCTTTATCTCGCTTTTATTGTTTTATCTGTTATCCGGCTCTTTATGTCTTGGCGTTCTAAAATTTCCGCTGTCTGCAACCGTGTGAAGCGAGAAAGAATTTGTTTTTAAAGGTAAAATATATTACGTCTGTCTCCTATTATGCATGCTTACCTGACATTTGATATTAGTTATACATTTAGCACAAAAAAGTCTGCTTAGCGTTGTAACCCCACTCAAGGGGAAACAACCCTGTTACGAATTCTCCAGTGTTGTGATATGAAAGTACGGTAATAAATGGATTAAAAAGCTGCCAAGTGTCAATCGACTTAAATCTCCCTTTCTCCTGATACTATATAGTAGTGCGCCTTTCCTGATTCACCGACTATTGGTTTGTCTTCTTGTCCAAAGTAAAGAAAAGAAAAAAGAAAAGTCACTGACGCGTGCCTTTCCTACCTTCTCCCATTGTCGCGGCAGTTACGTCACCAGATGACCTGGTCAGCCGGTCATCACCTGGCTCGAGGCTGACGTGTTCGATTTATTAGATATTACCCAACGTTGCCAGAACAACGTACCGTTCAGGTGTGCCGCCAGTACGAGGCAGGTGTGGGATACTGTCATACACAGCTTCGAGGTCAAGAGTTAGATGTGCATTATCTGCACTTCACTCGATCTCCAAGCGGTTGATTAGAGTTGTGTCATTTTAATTTGCCTGACGGCGCGTTTTGTGGAGCAACAACTAGAAACCCAAGAGAGACTATAGTCCGCCACTTCGAGCTTCTACTAACACCTGCGCGCTCTGCAGGTAACCCTCTAAGCAGGTATGCTGTGTTCTCATTCGAATTTTAGGACAGTTTGTAAGACTTCAGAGACCCAACCAAAGACGCCTGAACTGTTTGACAGACGTGGGAAACGTGAGTGACTCAAGGCTAGTTAGCTCCACTCATGTTCCACGCGTCTATGAAACTGGTCTTTGTTTTGAGATTAGATTACGGTGGCGCTGGTGCACGGCAGTGGCCATGCACTTCACTTGTTATCGCTGTGCTGTACAGGAGGCGAGAAGAATCGTCCTTCGCTACGAATACACCATACTCGTATCTTCCTGGTTGGATGTATGTCAAGTTAAAAAGCTGACTGGGTTTAGCGACTGATAATTAGTCTGGTGAATTCGTTGTCACGTTCTTGAATCACGATGACAGCAACAGGAAAGCACTGTAGAATACTATGTACCAGAGTTCTGATGTAAACCCACTTTCTCTTTCTAAAGAGAGAACATATACACATAGAAGCCCAGAATTATTTCCGTGCATCCATGCGTGTATGAATATGCATGTGTGTGTGTGTGTGTGTGTGTGTGCACCCTAGGGAGTGTGCGTGTGCACGTGAAAGTGTTGTGCACGCGTTTGTGTGTAAGAGAACTGCATGATCGCATGACTACGTCCAGTTAGCAACAAATCAAAGCGGCCCAGTAAATAGTCATATATGCGCGCGCGTGTATACAAATACACACACACACACACCAGACAATTTAAAGGAATGCTGGTACTAACCCTATACAGTACGGGTATCTTATGTTCAGCGGGAGAATATTCAAGGCGAAAGGTCTAAACATTAATGACCCACGAATATATACGTGGCACTAAAGAAAAGCAATTGCTAACTATAGTGAACAAAGCACAAACAGGCGACCACAAAGAAAAACAAGCAGACAAACAAGCTGTGGAATTGTTTACATATTCTTTTCTCTTATCTTTACTTCGTTGCTGGGTCGGGTTGCACGAAGGTTAATATGTCGTCTGCAATTTCCTGTTATTAAAACGGTCGTAGAAGCCGGTCACCATGTATGTTTCACCCGAACCATTAGGTCCAGACAGGATCCTTAAGGACGGCTGAGGCAACCGACCTCTACTTGACACTTTGTTGTTGTTGTTGTTGTTGTTGTTGTTGTTGTTTAGACAAATAGTTAAAAAAGGAACTGACACATTGTAAGACAGAGGAGAAACAGATCGTAAGAAAGAGGAAGGGGGCAGCCAAATAGATTGTAAGAAAGAGGACAAACAGTTCGCAGAAAAGCAAGGGGACAGAAACACCGACTGTAAGAAAGAGGACAAACTGATCGTAAGAAAGAGGAAGGGGACAACTAAACAGAATGTAAGAAAGAGGAGAACAGGCAAGTCGTAAGAAAGAGGACAGAAAAGATGAATAAAGAGGAAGAAGACAAACAAAATGTAAGAAAGAGGAGAACAGACAAGTCTTAAGAAAGAGGACAGAAGAGATGAATAAAGAGGAAGGGGACTAACAAACAAAACCACAAAACTCACCTTCATCTGCAGCATTTAAGGAATCACTGTCCTTCACCATCCTGAGAAAGTATAGATTCTCTTTACAGGCGTGCGAGCTCAGACGAGAGTTTTACCTGTTCCTGCCACGTCTTCTTCAAAAGTCCGTCAACAAATAAACAGCGATGGCCTTAGTTTCTATGTGCCCGGCCAAATCAGTGTTAACGTTGCGCACCTGTCGTATTCTCGGCTGCTAACCGACTGCAGATTTCATGCAAGAAAAAAACTGTATTTCAGGTTTGTTTATCTAAACTGTATTGTTCACCAATAGTTTAGTTGATCATTCCGTGCTTGTGGAGATTGTCCAGTAATATCTCGTCGAACAATGTCAGATGCTAAGGTCACATCAATGTTTCCTTCCGGAAATCGTCGCAGACTTTTTTTTAAAATGAAAGCATCACGGGGCCATTATCGCTGACGGACCTGCGATGACAGACTACTGTTTTTCTGAAAATAGGATTCCACCGAGCGAAGTCCTTTCATGCTAATCCTTCCGCAGGGCAAGCTGGACGAGAAAAGAGTCTGAACGTGTGACGTGAACACTTATATCGACATTTCTGCAACTGTTGCCACATACGCGCACGAGCATGCAGTGGTTTCAACGACCGGACTAACATCTAACGCTGGACCACCTGTCACGCCTACGGTGACTCGATCAGGAGAGAGTTTGCCTACCCCCTCAAATTCCGTACTAGAAAGCGCCCATACATACGGGCAGTTTTTTTTTGTTCGGATGTAAAGTACGAACTCTCGCACGCAAGCTTGAACTGGGATGAATAGATAATTGTTCTGCTCTTCAACACGTAAAAAGCACGCAAAGTACACACCGTAAACGGAGCTTATGCTCGCGCTTATGAACGTAAGTATACATACAGATACTCCTGTAATACAATCACGGCAGGGGATAAATGTAGTGCTATGACTGACAAAACGCCCTCACGGAGTCAAAAATCTATGTTTCCTTTTTATTCCAAGTATAATTGTACAAACACGTTATACACCCAGCTGATGGGGATTAGTTACAACCGATGAAGATGTCGGTTAAAACTGCCTATTATTCGGACAGAGACAGCAGGTGTAGTCAGTCATGTGTGAAGACGCTGTGACTGACATATGCCTATACATTATAGCTCTTTTGCAGACGATGCGTATTCAGCCCTTGTTATATTTCAGCTACTGAGAGTCTGCGCATAGCTGTCGTTTTGTCTGCCTGCCTGCCTGCCGCCTGCGTTTTGTCTCCCAGAGGTTAAAAAAGGGAGCTGATCGATTTGGTACAAATATTTTATGTGCGTGGGTGAGTGCGTGCGTGCGTGCGTTCTTGGTCAATCTTAAGATCAGCGACAGAGGAGAAGAAAAGGATAACGAGGCAAATCGAAAGTTTACACCATCTGTTACTCAAAGATCGATTCCTGCCATCCGACATAAATCGACAGACCCCCGGATCTCCATTTCCTTCCCCCCTCAACCCCCCCCCCCCCTGCGTCTTGCGGCTTGACACTTCGCTTCACATTACTCCGCTCTTCAGCTTAATGAACTCACTTGCGCTTGCAACATCCTTGGGCAGCTGATGCTAATTCTGCAGACGATGTGTTTGAAACAGATTCAAGGCCACTGTTGAGAGCGCGCCTCCCTTCTCTCTCTTAGCCCGTCAGCAGCACAGTTCAGCCCACCCCCTCGGGGTCGCATTAAGGGACGTCATGCATGATCTATTTTCTCCATGGTGATACGGGCACACGTCGACTGTACATCACGTCCGCTGTCCCGAGAGCAGATATAGGAAGGACCGACATCCACAGGGATTTGAAGGATTTAAAGACACGTTTAAAATTTTACAAAACCCAGCTTCGGGGAAGAAGGGCATAAAATCTCGCGACACTAATAAGACTTTGGCATGGTAGTTGAGCATTAACCTGTATGTTGCTCGAAGACATGGCATAAATCCCTGATCGGCTAAGTCAGAATGTTCGGCAACAACAAGAATATTTATAATTTTCCTCCTGGCTTCTTCTGTTTGTTTATAGCGTAATTTGTTTTAATTTCTTGATGTAAAATGTTAGCATTATGGTTTCTGTTTCATCTGGCAAAATATAATTTGAAACCAGAACTTTAGACAAGACAGGAGAAGACGAGACAAGAGTCGAGACTAGACGAGACGAGACAGACCATAAACGAAAACAGAAAAGGTAGAAAATTTAGGAAAAGAATTACAAGAAGCTGGAATAAATATAAAACCAGGATTTTGAAGCTGGGCATATGAAAATTCCAGCGATTAAATCAATGGCCATTGGCAAACCTTACTTAGCGTTTACTATTAGAGATGCAGTTTGCAATAAATGCACATGCACCACAATGCCATCTGTAATGTCTGACTCATACGGTTTGAAGGGGAAGAAAAAAATGTCGAATGAGGTTAAGTACATAATAAATAATTTGTCAAAATGTCGTCAGGAGGGTGGAAGAGCGGACTAATTCGAAAGTAGACCCAGCTGCAGATTTTTCCCCAGCAGGGTCAGTAAGAACTTAGGTGGAAAAAGCCCTATTTCACAGCCCAGATTAGATGAAACTTTCCAGACGACCCCAAGTGGAGTGTGTTGTTTTTCTTTCTGTTTACTTTCCAACATCACATACAAAAAGGTTACCTTGAATGCGTACATCCGATACTTTGGATGTTCCTGCTGCATCCTCCTCTGCACTCGGCATCCTCTTGATAGATTCTGTCTTTGACAGAATAGTCTCCGATCAGAAGATGGGCAAAGAGTGCGACAGGCCAATAGTCGTCACCTGTACCAGGCGGTAAACAGTACGGGTCAAAACAACCTTTTTCTGTCACATGAAGACCAGGAACTAAACCAGCAGAATTTCGGGCTTCATTTTTTTTCAATGCTAGCCGGCCCTTTGGTGAATAAATCATTGGCGCTCGTTTCATTATCGGCTGGGAGTGAGAGACGGAGGGAAGGGAAGATCTCGCACTTAAAAAAAAACACAAAAAGAGGATAGAGGTTCTTGTGTGCATCCAATACTTTCCAGCTAATAAAACTCAAGGTCAGTGAGACAGTAGTAGGTATTGTGAATTTGTTCACACGTAGCTGAGAACAACCGTCTACCCGTCTCTCTCTCTCTCTCTCTCGGTCTCTCTACGCACTATAAAGTCCTGTTCTGCCCTCTTTTCGCTGTCTGCCTTTCTTTCTGTATGTGCGTGAGTGGGTGTATATGAAATTGTGGTGGGGGATTTAAGATCGCACAGATTTACATACAGACATAATAACTAAACTGAACATGCTTATGTTTATAGCTGTACTCATCGCCGCGTCCGCGTGTTGTGTAATACTCTAAGAAAAAAAAACAAACCCAGGCATGCGTCTTTCCAAGTCCGCCCGCATGTGTGTGTGTTTCTGGTTATCTAGTGTTCGTTCCAGTCCTGCTCGATAGAACTACCCTTCCCTATGTTCCCGTTCACTGACGGACTTTAGAGTTATCTGCCCAGCTCTTACTAAGATGTGTATGTTCACTTTGAGTGATCGACTTTAGAGTTATCTGCCCAGCTCTTACTAAGACGTGTATTCCCCTTGCGCCGTGCATGTTCACTTTGAGTGATCGACTTCAGAGTTCTCTGGCGAACTGCTGTGAAGTGCAAAGATACCCCAGTGCCCCAGCTGTGCCCTTAGATCAATGATCACCTGGAGATACCTTGCCTCCCAGCGGCGTGACCCTTTCAGTAACCCTTCAGATCACCCTTCCGTCTTCCTGGGCCTACAGCACACGCGCACCCCACGAAAAGCATCACGGTCTTCTATGCTTATCATCGCTAACGAGCCAGAGACGACTCTCTAGATGCGAACAATACAGTAAACATAACAACAAAGGTGTTTGTTTGGGAGTGAAGGAATCGCTTACCTTTGACTTCACGTTCAGCTGCGGACCAAGTCTTGTATACACCACTGTATTACCTCTGGCAGGATTGTATCACCGTCACATTATCACGCCAGACGTGTCGACACTACGCAAATAATGTGGTTTTCTTAGGTCCTTGTCGCGATCTTACTGTCATGGTCATGGTGTTTTTTCATGTCTGGTAAACCATCACTGGTGTTATAGTTGTCAGGAGCGTGTTAATCTATAACAATGTCGGGTCAATATCCACCTGGAGTGCGTACAATTTACACTCCCCATGCAGAGTCACACAAACGGCAATTGTTATAGGCAGCGCTCACTAAAGCCGGCATCGGATTGTCCGACTTAATCGGCGGAAAAAGTGATCAAGACTTGAACTAGTCTGACAGACTGAAAAGACAACTTTCGTCTGTTTGTTTGTTTTGTTTTGTTTTTTTGAAAAGGTTGTGTTTGTTGAAAGATCATCATCGGTGAACCAATATCCGATACACCTGTGGCCTAGGCGCAGGTCTCCCGATGACGCATGCTAGGTGCATCATTTTCGCACAAAAATCGATAAATGATGCACACAATTAACATCTTTGAATAGGTGTGACGCACACTTTTTGCAGGCATTCTTTTTTTTAACCTAATCAGCTCCTAGCAGACGAACATCGAACACGGCCAAGCGAGTATAGTTTCTCTTAGCTTTTTCTCGTTTCCGTGTAGACGAAACGAGACTCACATACAGCCATCTCTTCCGTTTTTCTATGGTCTGATTTTAATTTATTCTTCGATCCCATCACTTATTCATTCAATCTCCTATCAAGCAGCAGTCGATCGTTCACGAAGTTAAACCGTGTGAAGCTGGCTTATAACTCATCGTAAAGGACATCCGGCAGCTGCGCAGGGCGTGGGTCGATACTGAATGGCTGACGACGCGACTGGGAAAACACGCGCACATGTACGAAGCAATGAAATAAAATAGGTTCTGGGAACCATTTGTCAGAGGAAGGTGCACCTGACAAGCACACAGAGAGTCTCGGAGAACAATAATTGCTCTACTTTCCCGCGCAACGTTTACACAGGCGCGCGGTTCTCTGCTAAGTTCGTTCACTCCCCAGCTATAGATATATACTTTCTGACACGGGATGTTCTGTGCGTCCGTACTTTTCCCCCTGACAGAAGAAGACGAAGAAAAATACATAAGAGGTGGAAAAAAGAAAAAAGAGAAGAGTTTAAAGGAGGACGAAACAGGTCTGGGAGAAGAGAGGGAGGAAAAGAACAAGAGGAGGAATAAATCTAGAAAGAAAATCGTGCAGCACGCATGAACGTCGATCCCCAGTCGAAACGCGACAACGTACATATTTATTTATTGCGCAGAGGCACAGGTCTACACACGCCAAAAATAGCACCGTCAATGTTTATTCAAGTTCAGAGCAATCTTTCCTAAACAGCAACGAAATATATATTGAGTATACAGATATATTTATGGGTTAGTGCCTCCCTAATATATTTCCTTGCTGGTGTCTTTGGCTTAGAGAGCGAACAACGCACAATAACATTACTAGCTTTTTTTTCTAACAATTGGTCAAAACAAGTTACTAACTTCAACTTATTTCAGTACACCAGTCTTTTCTTTAGCTGAAAACTCAAAAGCAGTTTATTTCCTTTGATACAGGAAGCGTGGTTACTGTCTCTCAAAACAAAACCAGTTTTAGGTTCTACTACAGGGTTCAGTTTGCGAACCTTTTCGAGGGACAGATCTAGTCTTTTACATGTTCTTTCCAGACTTTTGTTCCTAAACTTACGGTTTGACCCAGGGTGAAGTTGACGAGTAGACCTTGTCCTTCGGAACTAGGCATTCAGTATCTCAAACCCGACACAAAATTGCAGATTCTCCCAATCCGTGGGTTGACTCGGTGCGCTGTCAGACTTAACAAGATCCGTTGGGTGGGCTGATGACGAACGCGGGGATCTCTGTCGTGTGTATAGGGTTATGACGCTTATGTGTTTCACTAGTCTGCTCGTTAACTAGAGTTACAACAGCATAAAAATGTGTCAAGAAGGGGGAAACTAACACTGCGATCGCTGCCTAATTTCATCAATTTCCAAACCGCCTCAAGCCCCCCGCCCCCTTGCTTGTCACGCGCACAACTTAATAAAAAGAGGGCAGCGATAATATGCCATTCTATTTATTTAACAATTATAACATAGAATATTCCACTACATAATAAATGATGCTCCACTATACATCTTCATATGTAGATCAATCACTCGCACTGTCATATATTCATCCCAGTGACGTTACACTACCCACACGCACACGTTATTTACCGGGTTATGAATCAATTACCTTACCGATAATTCGGTGAACACAAGGAAAAACCGTTCCCTTTCCGAAGAACGGTTTGTCGTTTGTCTTCGGTACACCGTTGCTAAAACCACTCAGAAAATGAAGTCACGCCGACGTCTTTACACAGAGTGAGATCGACCGACAATCATGATTCACCCTACTTCCGCTAACCTCTACTAGTCCCGATCGGACCACCGACAAATCAGCAATCATGAGACATGCTTTTCCTTAATCAGTTTGCTAATAAATTTCAAGTCTGACAACTATCTCCGAGTTTCGCTCTTGTCCTACTTTCCTACACTGTACGTAAACTCACTTTCACGATGCTGGATAGGAATACCGCAGACGCCACGTCTCTCAGCTCCACAGTCTCAACACCGGTCCGAAATGCACGAGTTCCTTTCCCGACTGACAAGAGTCACCCCTGTGCAGCAGCCTGCTGGTTCTGTGTCCACGTCGCGATAACGGTCATACTCTTCTGTAATAACCCCCCCCCCCCCAGAACTGTTGGGTGTATTCGGCATTCGTAGTGGTGGTGGTGGTTATTTAGAGGGACAGTGCTTCCACCTCGCGCTGATTTCACACTGTCCTATTGCTAAGCTATGCACTGAAAGACTGATGGCTGCAGTAAGATGGTCAGTTTGGACAGGCAGTTTAATGTGTGGGGAGATGGCCGAATGGAGTTTGCACAATGTTTAACTCCAGGAAATAATCCTTGGCCACACCAGGATTCGAACCAGCAACCTCTGTTTGCTAGTCCATAGCTCTCCCAACTGAGCTATCAAGGCCCCAGAACATTCGTAGTTGGCGGTCAGCATCCCTGAACTCGGACTTGCCAGAAAAACGCGAATAGGCTGTCTACCCGTTCGGGGTGGTGGGCTGTAGCCGGGAGGGTTTTTCATCCCCACCTCCCGCCCGGACACCTCTTAGGGGGACGGGTCAACCGACCACCTCCATCGCTCCATTGCGCTCTCTCCCGATTGGCTAGGGCAGCGAGCCGCGAAAACCATAACATGGGGCCACCCGGGGAAGGGAGGGGGCGGGTTGTCTTCGCTCCTCGCTTGGCCATCTCCCCCTCTTTCGAGCGAATCGGGTCGACTGTAACAAATTGCTCTTCCTCATGATTGGTTAGGGCAACTAGACGCCAAATTCATAACACCCCCACCCCCGGCCAATAGTGTAGATACACCCAGGCTTTTTAACACCTGCTTGGTCACGCCACAACTAATTCTCGACGTGGCTGTTGTTTTCCCAACAATCTTTCATTAGCAAGTTCGGTCGTACCTGGCGACTGATCACACTTGCAGGTTCTGGGACACGACCCTACTGCCTCGACCAGGCAGCGGAAATGCTCACGCTGCTCTGGTGCACATTTCTGTCGTTTAAGCTAACGGTTCGTGGCAACTCTCCGTCTTACAGATTAGCCACATCCTCATCCGGCGCTGCGAATTAATCCGTTTACCGATAATCGGCACTCTTACGTATCATTTCATAGACGGACAGGCTACAATTATATTATGCACTTCGCACAGGCGATGAGGGATGCGAATTTTCAAACTACGCCTTTCTGGGAAGGCTGTGGGCCGAACAAAACTCCTCCAGAGCTATGCACTGCATTACCGGCCCCGCTATTGTCTCGTACCCCTACGGTTAGACAAGATTCAGATTCAACTAGCTGAATTTTGAGCTCTATCCCTCGCTGAAGGCTCTTATTTTGCAAGCTTTGCGACAGATCTGCGCACACCCACAACGGAATCGGGAAGTTCGGTTCTCATACAAGCAGTTATACCTGTAACAGTGTTGAAGTAACGTTACGTAACATCTAAGATTCTACACTATGACTTAAACACTATACTGTCGGCTGCCTGGTTACTGGTTTGACAAAATCTTATTCTGTGTACGTTGTATACAGTTTCCTACCGTTCTCGAGTACTTGTATTCTGCTATGCTATTCATATTATCATGCAGGTGCAGGTCCGAAACAGTCTCTTCACACCGTCAGCATCAAAGGCTGTGTTGTGAAAGGCGTAGGAGGGGAGAGGGTGAAGAGCGGTGAACAAAAGGGGCAGAAACCACAAGTACCCCTGACCGCCAGATGTCACATCGGGAAGTCGACAACGTTGATGAAAAAGTGTGCGTCGTCATGACAACACTTCCAAAAGATATAACGCCTCGGCACAGTCCTGAGTAGGAACGGGCGCTGAAAGCCTGAACTGACCAGCAGCAGTCACTCGATCCGAAGATGTATTATGTCAGCCTCATCCATTTTTCAGTTTCCCCCAGGCGCCTCTTTTTATCCTCCCCTTATCTCTCGCTGTCATTTCTTGCAACGATATCATATTCCAATCATCCTGCCCTTCCACACTTACAAATAATCGTTGCCTCAAATTCTGTATGTGATAGCATTTAAAGAAAAAGACAAGATAAAGTCAGAGATTTCCTAAAATAAGAAAGACCGACAAAATTAAAGTCTAAAAAGATTTTTTTAAATGTCAATTTTTTTGACAGTATTCAAAGGTATGGTAAATGCAGGCACGTTTCAAGCTACAGGTGTGTAACGTCCGTGCGTCAACCTAACACGCAAAAACTCTGGCACACGGAAAGCGAACTTTGGTACTAGGGACGTATGCGCGCCTGCCTGTACTGAGTTCGGGTGCGTGCAGGCCTACCACAGAGAGAGAGAGAGAGAATGAGAGAGGTGGGCGTGTGGGACGTGAAAGCTGATGGCGTTTAGATACACCTAATAAAACCTGTTGTTTATAGACTAACATGTGCTGCGCTCACTGTTGATTAAATATGCGTCTCCATTAAACAGTTCTTTCGCACACAAAAGTTTAAAAGCTTTGCGTCTCGCACAATTCATTTTAATAATAAAAAGTATGCGAAACACTACGTTAAACTCAAATTACCATGGCTCAAACAGCCATTAATATCTACTGATACACAGACATCAAGATAACGTGTGAATTCAGGAAAGAACTACATGTATAGTAATTGTATCAGAGTAAAAAAATGTATACAATACGGAAAGCTAAAAAAAAGAAAAGAAAAGAAAATCACGTTAAAATAAATTGCTTGATGGGGAAGGCGAAAGCCGATAAACACCACTGTGTAATTTCCTTAAGAGATTTTGTGTCCTAATTGTCCCTTTCTTTATCTTTTCCCTCTTTATTCATAAAATACATCAACTAGTGCTTCAGTGTGTCAGAAAATGACATGAAAATAAACTTGAAGTGCATATTTAGTCTTAAACAAAATAGACAATATGCAAAAGTACGAAAATATTTTGTTTTCCATGGATACTTCTTTCATGCAACTTTCTCTCTCTCTCTCTCTAGTGCGCTCCCCTCATCCATCTACACAACCGACGGCACACATACTGTTATAGCAAATGTGACGAGCACGTGCATCACAACACAGAAATACGCTGACTCTTTCAATTTTATAGTTACTGCTCGTTAACACTGTTGCGACACCTTTCGTCAACGTGTCTGCCATGCAACTCGATCGTCGAGTCCTTGCATAAAGACCCTGTACTGCAACCCTTGCCTTCCCCCATCCCCAAAACGAAAAACAAAATCCCACCATTCGTCTGGAAGATTACACAGAAAATTACATCATCAAATTCACGATGCACCACGAGCTGATCCCAGTTTCATAGGGAAATCCCAAGTCTGTTCTGCCTTTACCGGAAAAGCAATTAAGCGCCTGATTTTGCTAGGCTGGTAGTAATCAGGTCATTCTATCGGAAAAAGTTGCGGTCTGCACTATATTCCTCTCGTTTGTCAGACGTGGACAAGTGACGCGAACAGAAAGGCCGGTAAGGAAAAAAAAGTCCTATCTGAAATGCTTGACGTTTCCACCTCCGCCGGCTTGCGGATTTTTCCCCCCCCTGGAAAGTACACAAGGTACTTTGCAGAAAAAAATTCAGCGGCCGGCTTCGCTAGAGAGATAACATTTATTTCGAACAATCAGCTTCGAGTAACACTGCACGTTCACGTCTTTCTGTTACCGTGTCCTGCAATGCTGTGACAGAGAAGCTCATTCCAGGCAGCCTGGTCAGCTTGCATGGCGCATTCCGAACGAACTTACGCCAGCATTCAGTCAGCGCGCGCCGTCACAGTTGACCGTAATGCGTGGTTCGACGGCCGCATATAGCGTTCACGTGAAACTGTTCGAATGTATATTATAGGTTGGTTCAAAATGGCGCCGAACAACTTTCCGTTCTGCTGCGTTAGGCAAGTACAGTTTCAAGAGTGCTGACCCTGTAGGAAATATTCTCTCAGTATGTTCGCAACGAAGCACGTCAAAAGAAATGGTTCGTCAAAAGCACAGAACACATACAAGCCTCAAACGTGGGTAAACAAATGTCAGTATGATGTACCCAAACACTGTGGAGGCGATACAATACCAGGAATTACTCGGAATAATATTTCTGGGGTTAACTTACAGGCACCGATGGTCATGAAAAAGAGGGGAAGAAATGGAAAAAATCGAGCGGATGCCGACGGAGGAAAAATATGCTCAAAAATGGAAATAGATTACACAATCTGCGAGTAAAATGAAATCTGGGCAGGAAAGGGCATGTACAACAGTTGCCCAAACTCATCTGCGGCACAAAGATAAAATTTTCTGGAAAAGTTGTCACACGGTAAATCTTAATTACTTTTTATAATGAATGCCCATACAACACTCAGATCGCAAAGCCTTTACAATATAGCAATTATTAGTCATGCCTACAGTTGTTTACAGACGATACAGAGGTGCAAAAAACACTTCCCATATATGCATATTATCTACCATCTTTCATAATAGCAAACCATCTGTTATTGGCATTAAGAGAGGTTTCTGCAATGCCATCGCGTCTGAAAATGAATTATGTGATAGTCTACTCTGTGTCTAAGACACATTCCGAACTCTAATTTTCTGCAAACGTTTGTTTCACCACATTTGTCTGTGAATACATTTAGACTGCAATCTGATGCCCTCCCACTCATTCAATGCTGAATGCAAAGTATCTGTCAAGTCAATTCAAGACATTTCAGCAGTGTAAAGAGCTTTTCTCTTTTCTTAATTCCCCTTGCAAGTTCATGTTCTTCAATTGCATCAGGAAAGTGCATCCAGCTGGGAATGGATGTAACTAGCCATGCAGTCTGACAACAGCACGTTAATTCCTCATCTGCAGATGATATTACATTACCAAATTTTGGTAAATGGTAAAAGTAATGCATTGCTTGTAAGTAGCTGTATCACTTTCTCATTCCGTCTTACTCAGTTTTCCCCAGGTTTTTTCTTCTCGTACCCAAACCTTTTGACTTTGGGCCATCTCATGTCCCAGTATTTTGTGCAACCGTTGACCCTGTCTTCCAAAGAGCAGGATCTTACAAAATGGCTGCCTTCAACTTCATGTCGGTTCCTTCCTCCACAGCAAGAGCATCCGAGACTCGCTCTGTTTCCTTGTCTGGTTGTAAATTAGCGTCATCTCCGTCTTCTGTAGCTCTGTCCGTGACACCTTCCAGATGCATGCTGTCAACTTGATCCACATCTAGGAACGATGAAAGGTGGTACAGAGGTCATCAGAGGATGTTAGTCAACTGCATCAGAGGATAATGAACCTAAACAGGTTACTCTCACAAAAACCACTGGCAGCGCAAGAACAAAATGAGAGCTTCAGAAATGAAAGAAGAACTTTCAAAGCTGTGACAAGCGCAAGCTGAACCAAACAAAATCCACGTCTTCAAAATCTATGCATGACAAAATCATCAGCTGGCATGCCTGCTATCAAACAAGTCACAGAAAAATGTCCATCACCAAAATTAATATTGAAATGAAAAAAGGAGCACAAAGCCAACTGCCAAATAAAAACTGATGGTGATATTCACACTTTCCAGCAAAGCCTAACAGTTAATTACATCAGAAAATAATACAAATTATACAGACACAAGAGCAACAAAAGCCTCAATATCTCATCAAAATGAACAAAATGTTATCAGATCAACAGTCCATAACAATTCCCCTTCATATACAGAATGCAACAACTTACACATGACAGTAGTAATTAAAATAAAGCAAGCACATTTAACCTAATTTGTTTGAAAGAAAAACATGAACACATAGAAAAGTCTTCACAATTTTCCTCACAAGCAAAAAACAGTAATATTAAACATAATAAGCGCCCTATTTTTATTAAAAAAATATGTTTCAGAACTTTCCTGTCTGCATTAAAGTTTTGTTTGTGCAGATGAAAAGAACCACATGCACACACACACGCATACATGCATACACGTTCACACAAGCACAAATTCATGTACACACTCATTCACACAATGGAAGACATGACGTGTAAGAGTTAATCCAAATTTCTCTTTTCATGCCATTAAGAAGACATGCAAAATGCACACCACACATCTTTTGAGGGAATTAATGAAATGTGATGCTGTCTGAAATATGTTTGTTAATTGTTATGCAAATTCAATACTCTAGATTAAATTTTGTATTTGTTGTTTTGTCTTTCTAAATGGCTGTGAATACAAGTCATTATTATCAAAGACTGTGAAAGTTGTCAAAACTAAGTTTATCTTCACAGTACTGGCTGCAAACCTCAAATGGAAAAACCTTTAATCTATTTAGTATATTGGAACTTTGTTGACTTTCAGGAAACAGCAAAACCAACCAGTACTAATCAAACCTATCCTCTTTTTCTTACAAAAAGTTATACCAGTTCACAAATTTCTAAACAAGTGGAGCTCTGTGCATCTGTATTGGTCCAGCACATCTTTTAAAATTCAAGCATATCAAACAAAGGCCTTTCTTCACCAAGCACACTTGTTCAAACATCCATCAAGAGTTTTCGACTCCTGTCTGAAACATTAGATCGTGTGTCCAAGTAACAACAGTTATTAATTTCAGCTTTAAAAAAAAAATCACACCTATAAAGCCATTCAAGAGGACAATGTGAAAATTCTATGCAAACATCAACACAGTGCATAGCAGTTTCCATGAAAGGCCTCAAAGGCTAGACTAGTTTGCAAAGCAACAACAACAGTAAGGAAAACACATTAAATCATGTGCTTGCAATCAAGCATGCTGTTTGCTGCGTAAATCCCTCTTCACTGCAGCATGCTGTAATCTTAGAATGGCTTGCCACAAGTGTCAAATCTGAGTTGTTAAAATGTTACCTAAAGTTATTTCCTGACATTGCTTAGATCTATCATCTACACATAATTTGGATCATGCATGGCAGTGTCTCACAGACGAAACCCAAGGTTTTGCTTCTGTTGTGCGTGGAAGCAGTGAGCACAGCAATACAGCCGGAAGAGAAGAAAATGCAGTCCCTCTGAGAAGTCTGCTGACAGACTTCACTTGTCAGCATTACCTTTCCGCAAGATGCTCTTCAAACCAGAGCTCATCTGATATGGCCTCTCAGGTGTTCCATCATTGCGTTCTATGTCTTCCACTGTATCACGAAATAGCACAAACATTTGTAATCCCCCAGATGGAGAGATTCTATATTTAAACTTTAATATTTTAAAAGCAAACAGCCTTCAGCATGTACAGATATCTGTATGCACAGGTACACACATTAGATTTTATCCTGATGCTTCCCGAATAACTATCAAATAAACAAAAAGAGGGATAAATCAACAGTATGGCATTGACACAGATAATCAGTATAATACAGCAAGAAGCGTTGCAATACTCACAGAAACAGAGAAACAGAGTGTCAACTGCCATGTCATAGACGTTGAAGAAGCAGCTTGTGACCAGATATGTGCCCAAGACCAGAATCTGCAACAACAAAATCCCAACCAGCATGAAGGATATGTTGAGCACTGAGGAACCCTCGGCAACCCAATTTATTGTTGTTTAGTGTCAAGTCAGCAGCACAAGTTACATCACGACGGGGGTAGCAGAAATAAGGGTGCTGAAGGGTGGGGGTGGGGTGGGGGAATGGAGTGGCCAGAGAAACCCCTTGACAGCCAGGTGTCACATGCAGAAACTATGTGTAACAGATATGGGATATGAACCCACGATGCTTTACATCAGAAGCGTTACCGCGTTACTGCAATGGTGCAGCCCAACTAAAAGTCAGCCAAACCAGTATATGTGTAGACAAATGCATGTAGACACAGATACACACATTCATTCCCACCTTCAAATTTCTCTTTATCTTCCACACAAACAGGTAATTAAACTGTTTGATGTTTGTCCGGAGCTTCTTCTAATTTAGCTCAACATGGTACTCACGATGACAGGTACAAGGCGGAAATTCAGATCTGGCACAAGGTCTTCAAGGACAGGGATTCGATGTTCAAACCAATAGTAGGATGCAACAGCTGTCAGGGAAACCAGTAATGAAAGTGAACTACATTCTGTTCATTCTTAAAACCAGAAATGCATTTTGCAACTACTTAATACATTTCCTTCCTTTTTTTAAAATCTACTTTTAAGTTTATGTTTATTTCCTTTACTGCTTAGAAATATTCAATAATAGGATGAAAGGCATTTTGCATTTTAAAGCCAAGTTGCTTATGAAGTTAAGAAAAGGAAAAGAAGGTAACAAGTGACAGACAGGAAAACTGAGGCATGATGGAGGGAAGAAGAAATAAAACAAAAAAAAGGAAGTAATGAAACACATTCTCTAACACCTGAAAATGCTACAACAATGGATCTGATCCCAAATTTAAAAACAAAAGGCAGCACCAAGTGATGGCTTACCTATTCCACCAGTCACCATCAGTTTGCTAATGAACATGATGAAGTCAGACACCTTGTCAAGAACGAAGGTCCTGCAGATAAAGGCAAATCATCATGCAGACCAGATTCAAACAGAGAAGATGACTTGGATGAGTAAATACACAGACAATGACACCACAGCAAGCAAAACCTTTTGGCAGACACGATGAGGTAATTCAGATTTTGGCTCACCTCAAAATATTTCTCATGATGAGCATGAAGGCATCCTTTGCTGCAGTGCAGAAACTGCGCCCGTAAATGGCGATCTGCAAAGAGATGATAAAATGTACAAACTTTCATCTTCATGATTTTTTCCCTCTGTACTTGTATATCTTTATTTTGTTGGTTTGTGTTGGATATGTTGCCTTGCTCAAAACTATAATGAAGGCCTGGAAATGGGCTGCAATATGCAAGGATGAGTATTCACTGAAAGATGAGGACTTGAAGATGTGAAAGTGTAAACTCCTTTAAGTACAATACTCACCATGATATAGGCGTTTTTGTTGATAAATTTAAGTACTTTCTCAAGACACCAGAAACAGCACTTCAGGCACCTATCACGGTACCAAACATGGATGAATGGACACACACACAGAGTAATGCTCAGTACAATGAGGCAGGTATTTTGTTATAAATTTGTGTGGATTGTACTGTAACAAAATCATGGCTAGATGATGTTTGCCCCAGTACTGGCAAACAAAAACTGATTTAGGTTTTCCTTTCATCATCGGCATTCCTCGAGATCCTTTCTGATCACAGGAGTCTCCCTTACCAAGCAAATGGGAGTTCTACGCAAATTTATATTATTTCGTTATTTATTATATGAGAAAAATACATTTATAGTTTACTGAAAAAATACTCTGGATCCACCTTATATAAAAAATAAGTAAATGAAGCACTATTCTCAAAGTTCCAAGGGTCTTTACAATACATTAGGACAGCATGTACAATCTACTAGACTTAAATTATTACTCTTCTATTATCTAAGGTCTTCTTTTTTTCTTTGTACAGTGCGGTATGTCATAACCAGGCAGAAATAGACATTAAGAGATAAACCTATATATTTGGTTTTAATTTATTCATATTGGTTCAAATTGCTGCGGAACTATGCATCTAGAGGGTACCAAAAAATAAAAAATAAAAAAACAGCATAGCAGTTGGATTCCAATTTTTTTCCCAGAGCAACGATATGTTGTCAAAGAAATAAGTTGATATAAAAATGAAGTATGCATTCTACTTTTTCTTCTACATTTGAGTCATGTTCCATATTCCTGCAGCCAAAAGTTTACGACTTGTCTTAAAACAAAAATGTGAACCTAATTCTGGGCAATTTTGCTTTGATCTTGATTTTTAAAAAAATATATCTGCATCAAATACAAATTACAAATATCTTTGCAAAAAAGATTCTATTGGCTTACTTTAGAATGAACTTGGCTACTTTGTTCTCAGAGCCTTTCAGTTTTCTGTCGATGTACTCCAGAAGTGCACGAACCAGCTGCACCAGGGCAATGATGAGCGAGCCAAATGCCAGTGAGCCCAGGTGATATCTATTTTGTCCAGAAACAATTTTTAAAATATTTAGAAATTCATTAGGTGAGTCACTGTGCTAACTTTTCTACTTATTGAAAAATTAAGTGGAACAGCGCAATAAGATGATCGAGTCATTCACAACATTGGGGCGGGGGGTTGTTTGTTGCTTAACGACCAGTCCCAAACTAGGTGCATATCAGGACGGTCACAACATGGGAGGCATTATGAAACAGTTAGATGGAAGAACAGACTGCAAATAGAAAAAGAAAACAAAGAAGGTAAACACAAATTTAATACATAAGTGTACAGCACGTAGGGCCTATGCTTGTACCTGAGACACCTGCCAAAAGAAGACAACACTGGGTGTGGAGGCATGTCTTTCCGCGACCAGTAGAAGGTGGCAAAAGCTCCAGCGAGAGTCATTTGGCCCAAAGCCACGACGAAGTTCATGAGCCAGAAGAACATGAACAGCATGTAGATCTGCATGGGTATTGTGTATCTGCAATACAAAGTCTCACTCAAAGAACTGGAGCATCAGGCTCCATTTCCACCATTAAAAAAAAGGAGTGTGTGTGTTGGGGTGGGGTGGGGGGAAGCATTCATGTTAAGTTCAATGTTTACAGTTTTTTTTAAAAAAAAAGGCTCCATGCTGTGTGAAGTGTCATCGATCTCATTCAGTATTTGTCTAAACATACAGCTTAAAAATAAATAAAAGTAATTTTAGTTTATCTGTACAGAATAACACAGTAAGCAATCTATGGCCTAACAAATGGAATCAAGATTAGCATTTATACACATATACACAAAGAAAAATTAGGAATGTAAATTACTACATTTGCACACCGGAGGACAACAAATTGCAAATGCATAAAAATACACCCAGGTATGTAAACATATGCACTTAATCCCCACTTCCTCCCAAGTCTCCTCAGCGGCCCCTCCCCCCACCCCCAACCCCACCTTTAGAAAGTGAAAAGTGCACTTACTGTGTTCCTCCATACTTGACAAACTCACACAAGTCTCCGAGCGTGGTATCGTTCTGGAACAAGAAAGTGCACAGACAACCAATCAACACAGCAGACATAAAAAAAAAAACAGTGTGATGGAAAGGGTCCTGGCAGAAAATACTAAGAGAGGAAAGAGGTCAGGGATTTTTCAACCCAGCTGTAACAGTTTGTTCTTTTCCTGCAGCATACTACACTAGTGCAGAACTGGACCAACACCCGGTGAATACTAAGGTATAGCGAAGATCCTTGCTCTTTTGCAAGCGAAGGTGAAAACTTTTCTCAGAAGCACATGCTTATTATTAGTAAATACAGTCTGTAATACTTACAGGGTTACATGGGATTCGGTTGAGCAAAGCATCAACATTTTTGGAACGGATCACTTGTTCGATATTTCTGCAATGGAAGTTATTTTCCCAGTGAAAGAAAGAAACTCTTTTACTTTCTGACCAAAACCAGGAACAAAAATTTATAAATTTATAATCCACAAAAGTCACGTTATACATTATACTAGTTCGATATTTCTGCAATATAACATTTCCCCAATGAAAGAATAAAACATCGTAACCTCCTGACTGCAATTAGTAACAAATGTTATAAAGATATCCACAACAGCTCAGCTACAGACACCATTTCAGCGACAGGTTGGTGGGTTTTCTAAAAATTGTTTTTTGCTGTTTATATTGCACAATATCAAATTCCATTCGTGCTGATGACGCATTGAATCTTACTCACGAGTAGTTCCCTTTGTAGTACTCTTTTTCACCCATCGATCCAATGTATCTGTTTCCATTAAGGCTACAAGCTTCAAGATGATGTTATGAATACGACTACAATCATGCTCTTCTGTTTGACAAGAATTGCACAGATTTCACAGCCTGGCATTAGGCCACATTATGATCTACAAGAGATTTATCAAAAAATAATATTAAGCCACACAAGCAGATAGAAAAAGGAAGAATAATTTTTGAAAGATAATGTAATGAATAAAGAGAAATACGTCATGTTATAAATTTCTTAGAAAATCACAATATCGGCTGCTGATGGAACGAAAGGGAGATAAGCTTGAGGGTAAACTAAACATCAAAAGCTAACAAAAGCCATTGCTGCCACATCTGACAGAAAAGTGAAAGAGCTTTATATAGGTGGTGGAGATGAGGGAAGTTTGTGATTAAGGGCAGTTGCTGCAGCTCAGAACATGAAGTCTTCATCAGTAAATAGCTTAAAATGCGATGAAGGCAAATGCAAACTAATTCTTCAGACCATAAGGGAAGCAGCTCAGTGAAGAGGATACATTGCACTGGTTACCCAGTAAGCCACCACGCCCAGCTGCAGAACAAATGGGAAAACAGGCCAGAACAGCACTGTCATCATGGCACCTATTGCTCTGGAACAGGTTAACACTGCTGGTGAACATCAACAGGAATTCCACACAAAATACATTTCTCATCACTTTGCTTTTTGTCAGTAAAGGCAGTCCTTAGGTCAGTCAGATGTGTCAGACAGACCAGTCACTTAGCAACACACCTATTATTTAATTAAAAATAGTCAAGATCTCTGCATTTATGAGTCTGACTTGGTAGTACTGGGCACAGTACATGTATGTATATGAGCCTGGCTTGGTCGTACTGTGCACGGTACATGTATGTATATTTACACGCACATCAGTTGCAACCATGGTTTATCTATAAGTATATATTCTGCATCTGTTCTTGCTTCAATTTAGTTTCATATATGAAAAACTGGAAGCAGTGCCTCTGGAGTTTTTAAAACCAAGGGTTAAAATGACCTCCTAGTTCGAAATCTAAGAGTCATTTAAAATATAAAAAAAAAACAGTGGTCCACCTGCAAATCACCATTTTTAAGTTTTTCTATAAATTACCCACAATTGTGCATTATCAGTAATTTTGGTTTGAGGTATGGCTCCTGTTGCAAGCTTTTAAAAACTACCTCAGATGTGCATTAATCAAGAAAGGCGCAAGATAAACATAACATGTGTCATCGACAGACAAGTTTATTTATATTTGAATTCAGCACATGATTTTGAGTAGGACTTAGATAATTTTTGTGTTTACGCTGATGAAAATTTAGCAAATAAAGCGATTGGATTACGAGAAAACAGTGGCATAAGCACTAAGAAAAAAATCTGACTTGAACAATTATGTCAGTACCTGCTTCCTTCTTTAATAAGCTCAATGGCGATGCAAATTCTTCTGGCAAGAAATATGATGATGAGAAGAAAGATTAGCAGAAGTGTTGCAGAAGTGCATCCTGGAAAAGAAATAAACCAAATATGTTTGTATATTTTTCTGTTTAAAATGAAAACTATTGCAGCTCAAAACCTTAAATACCAGCATAAACTATTATCAGTATTTTCAATTTTAAGCTGATGATCCAAAAAGTGATTTTTAAAATTCTGATCTAATTTCATCATCCTTAAGAACTGCCAGCTGAAAACACATTTCACAATGCTCTATGTGGGTCTCCCCCGACCCCCAAAGAAAACAACATGCACCCCCACACACATTAGACACGACAAAAACAGTACCAAAAAGGCCACTCAAGCCAATTTTTCATCCCACCTTGTGCAGCTGCCAGTGTCTGATACACATTCTGGAATAATTTTTCTTATGCTGATCGTTTGAGATATCAAATCCATCAGTTTGTCAAATTTAGCTCCACATCACACACATACTCACACACACACTCACACACAGACACCAAAAGCTGCAACTCACCAAAGGCAAGCCACGTCTCCTTGAGTGTCAGGTAGTACTCAAAGTTAAGAACAAAAGCCTGCGACAGGCCAAACTCGCTGGTCATGTTTCTACCTTTCAGCTCATAGTATCGTCTGTAACTGTAGTATGAGCCTTAAAAAAAAAAAAGAAGAGAAATCTCGAACAGCTGCATGAACAGTCTTGAAACAAACAGTGATATCAGCAATAATAGCAAAAATTAGCTGTAGTGATAATTTAAACACACAACATGAATACAGTATTTTTGACAGGTAGCCACTAAAAGTGACATGTATATATATATATATCTGACAGGACCTGTGGCTGGCTGTGCATTACTTTGGTCATAGGCTTTTTCAATTCTTTCTTTGGGTCTTTTCCTGAAGTGGGGCACTTAAATAAGTGTTGGGTTTTTCTGGGGGTGGGGGGAGGAAGAGTGCTCATGCAGGGTTTACAATTCTTACAACAGTCTTTTGGTTAGTTTAGTGTAAGAGAATTCCAATGATTCTATAGAACATAACAGTAAGTAATTTTCTACAATGTACCATGGTTTACGAACAAATCACTATTCCATCCCAATGCATATGAACACACAAGCGGAACCTGTAACAGCTACAAACACTAAAAATTTCTTGCTACTACAAATACTAGACAAGTAGAAACAACAATTGACGGAGTTTTGGCTCCAATGATCTACCCACAGAAAAGCATCCAGAGGACTTACTGAAAGCAAAGAGCCCCGCAAACAGAACCAGTGTGACCCACACAATGATTCCCACAAAAAAACGTAGCAATACAATCCACAGGAATGACAGCACCATTGCAATGAGCAGACCACTGCGATAAAATAAAAATGAATATAAATGTATGGGAGACATTGTTTCAGGTTTTGTTTAAAATCTCTTTATATGAAAACTTTCCAAACACCAAAGCACTAAATTTTTTTCTATGTTGTCTCCTAGCCTTAAAAATCTCTTCAAGATGCTGTAAGTTTTAAAAATGCCCATAACTAGTTTTAAAATCTTTTAACTCAAAAAGTATGTCGAAACACTTTCAAAAATTCCTGCAAACTCACTTAACCCTATGACGGAACTGAACCTGGTATCACTGGAAAGCTCCATCATTGGTTGTATCCCCTGCACTGTTTAAAGGATTTTTTAAAATTTAGATCTGGCTCGCTGATAGTTTTCACTGAGTACCTGTTTAGCAGGACAGTTATGTAACTCACAAGAAAATTAAATGTCTGACGGATGGAAGAGAAAATTTCAAATTAAATCAAGTTTGGTCGAAAAACATAATTTAAATATATTTTAGACTGAAAGTTCAGAGAATTTACTATATCTTGGATTTTATTCAAGGTCAGAAAGTGATAATAATGTACAGTTCAGAGACGTCGAAATTGGGCAAGCAGTGACACCGAATTTATGAGACACTTTTTTATTCTGTGCTTACAATAACCACAACTGACACCAAGCAGTAAGTAATATTTAAACTTTTCCAATAACAATTCTTTGAGAATGTCCAGGAATTCATCCTTCCAAATAAATAAAGTATATTTTTGAAAGTGTTTTAGTTTATTATCATTATTTTTTGAAACATGCCAATATCTGTGCAGGTCCAGAGTAAAAAATTAGATCTAAGCGGTCATTGCCATGCGAGTGCAAAGAGTTAAAAGATATCTAACTGAAAAGAAACACATAAAAACCATTGTTAAGCACTCATTTACTCTTTCTAAGAGTGTGAAAACAGCATAGATTCATTATCTGAAGCAGCAGAGGGTGTCCAGCATATACAAATGAAATTTGGTGCATTAATAAAATACCATATCTGTACGCAAGCTCTGATGTGCAGCTGAGGTGCACAACTGTTTCTCTCCTTTCCACAAAAGTAACTAGAAATTTCACACTCTCAATCAATTAAAAAACTTTGTCATGAATGAATGGCAGAATCTGCCCCTGTCAACAATACATTTGGCATTGACTGAAATTAGCTGACCTACACCTTTCTCTCTCAAAGAAAGGGAGACTAACTACGAAAGACATTTTGAGATCTCAGTGAGTGAAAACATGTACATACACAATGATGTGAGGCCAGGACTCACACAGGTCTTTAAAGACAAGTTCAGCATATCCTTTGAGTTTGTAGAACTCAGCCAGGTATCTGTGGAAGAAAAAACACAAGACTGTGGTTCACTCAAAAAAGAGAAGAAGTGAAACTGTGCATTTGATAAATTCAGCTGCACTGTGGGCTTACATATCTGGTTATCCAAGCAGGTGACACCCAAACAGTTGGATTTTTAAAAAAATACCAACAGAGAAACAAAATCTACAAAAAAGTGGGAAAACAACCAAAATTAGCAACGTCTTCCTACTTTGTGCCATTTTCAAGCTTTGTTCCAGTGACATTCTCTCCAAACACAGTCTGAATGGCCCTGTTGTCTGCAGTTTTCAGCTGATCCTTGAGGTCAATTATTTTGTTGAACACGGCAGGTATACATCGGTTGATCACTGCCCACAAAGTAGATGTAAACTAAACACAAGCTTATGAAAACCACTAGTGCATTCAGACAGCAGATTGGTTGAAAAATGAGCAGCACTTTACAAACACAGTCATGTACTAAACACTACATAGTAATAAAATGAAGTGGTATTATCCTTGTTTAGCAGACAAAAAACTGTTTATTCTTACATTATTTCCAAACCAATTTTAAATTGAAATACCAAATCAGAAATCCACAGAATTAAAAGAACACATTATTATCAACATTTTTTGTGTTTGTGGGCAGGGGGTGGAATGGGAGGCGAAGGGAATGGGGAATATACTAGTTTTTAAGCAATTATCAATGAATTATACACTAATTATACACCAATTATACACTAAATAATATGAAGTCATACCAGATTTCGATGCCACATAATAGGCTGCACACATTTCCTTCTTTACAAGACTCTCAATGGTTTCCTAGAAAATAAAAGATCAGAACTATGTGTATTACAGCAAAAGTTTACCAAAAAAAAGTCAATTAACTTTCTACATAGAGAATTAAGAATTGCAGGGGTGCTAGTGCGCACAGGTTACAAATAAAGGTAAAAATAGAAATTCTTTGCACAAAGTCTTTCATAAAAATGAACTAATAAATGTATCTTTTTATTGCGTTTATAATTGAATAAAAAAGCTAAATTGCATGGAGGCAGATCCGATAGAACTTACCGTGGAATAACAAATTTAACATAAAACCAAGTTGTGATATACCACCATAAATAAAGAATAAAAAAAACATTATGAACAATACATACACTACTTTGGAGTGGATCAACATCATATCTGCAGATGAGTTTTTCCCTAGCTTTCTGCCTGTTTCCTGCATTCTCAAGGGCGATGCTCTCAAAATACACAAAGTTTTCCTTTGGACACTCGGACACGCAGATCTGGCAATGAAGATGCAGGTTAAAAGTTAGGTATCTTTTCACAACTTCAACCAGCAATATATACAATGATTTTTTCATAGGATTCTTCATCCATCTAACACACCCACACAATATATATGTCCATGCAAACATATAAACATGAAAACACTTAACCCTCACCCCTTCATCCCTACCCTGAAAATGTCAACATTTTGTCCTTTCATAAAACTTTTTTATTTGTCTATAGGTCGACCACAGAAAAGCCCCATAATAATTGCCCCATCTACTTTTACTGGTGAATGACCCTATCTTGGTTTATGCACACAGTGCCAAGTAATGGAGCACTTGAGCAGCTTATATATTGTATATGGTACAATATATGGTAGATCTAATAGCAAATGCTGCAATAATATCCAAATATCATCTCCTCTGCTCTAAGCTTGTCAGCTTCCAGCTCCACCAGACTAAAGAAGCTAAAAGCACGTTGTAGATTTAAGCTCTTTCTGTTCCTGTGGTAAAGGATTTGATGTAAACAGACTATCCTGTAATACCAATACTGTTCATCGCTGCTGGCCAGACCAACAGGTGAAAATCAGCTTTTTTCCTTGAACCTAGTCATACCTGAAGCCAGGTGCTGCATTCTTGGAGTACTCTTGGTAACATCGTTTACTGTTAGTGTTATGGACAGCAGAGGAAAATAGAACAGAACCGTTGCCCAGTAATGCAACATTCAATTTTAAAGGGGCTGCAATGACAGAATTATAAGATGCAGATCTGATGCACTGCCTGAGTGGTTTTGTGATCAAAGAAGCACATGTTCTACCAAACACTAAATCAGCGAAAGGGAGATAATCTGCTTTATCCAAATCTCAAAACTACTGATCAGCCCTGATCCCCACTTATCACCAGTTTTTACTTTAGCGGGTAGAAGTTCCATGGCAGTACCTGTGGGGTGGGACACCCAAGAACCACCCCTGGGCCCATCTTCGCACACTGCATCAAGTCAAAGAAGAACAAGTAACTCTTGTTCCTGGAGATAAAAAAAGTCATGTCATTATTTCATATTTAAACACTATGTAATCTGTTTCTGAAGTAACAATTCAGTTCACAAAGTCCATTACATTTGTTCTCGTGCAAGACGAAAAATTCAAGTTCACAATTATTAAATATGACTCGTGGCAAGTTATGCAATGTTCAGCACAGCTTTGATACTTTATCCACATACTCATATTTCCCTTTTCCACAGAAGCTGCCGGCCGAGTCCGTAGGATAGACAAGACGATGAGGGTCTCCGCGAGCATAGCCTGCAACATGGTTACCATGGGAGACAGCAGATAAATGCTCTCTTATTTCAATGCCTGATTGTAAGTTTGACAAGCAGACCAAAAAACATCTGAGGTCAGTACACCTGAAGCCTAAGCCAACGATGGCATACTCACCAATGATGGAGCACACCGCTGCTCCCAGTACACAGATGATGAAAAGTATGCAGCAGAAAATATCTGTGCAGGACCTGAACAAATATTAATGTTTGGGGAAATATTCATATAAAATGCAGATTCAAGATTCTGTGAATTAAGAATTCAACAAATTGTAACATTTCTTACAGTTACAAAAATATAATAAATCTAATGAAATTATAAATTATGGTATTAAAATTAAAGGTGGGGTGTCAAACATGTATTAGCTAAGACTCTTCTTTTAACTGGCATTTATTTGCTATTTACATTTCGTCTGTATGATTCTGTGTGCATTTGGTTGCTTACACGTATTGCATACTTATGCATGTTGGAATTGTGAATATTTGTGCGCAACAGAAAAAGCAAACTGCAAATTAAAGAGCTGAAAGCTAAAAGACAGAAACTTTTACAACATAACATCTGTTTTGTGTAAAACTAATTTCTTAAAAATTTACTTTCTTTTCCGATGGTAAAGTTTCTATATATCTTTTTGTATGCCTTTGCCATATCACTTCATACCACACCCTTCAAATTTCTGACATTAGCCAGAGAGCTCCCACTGCATCCCTTTATTTGCTGCATTCATACCACTGCGGTAAGATCAGGCTAATCTATACATGCAAACTAGACAATAAAATATTCGTGAAAGTAAAACAGCAATTACTGTAAAATTTACTGGGCAGGACACTCAAGTTGCATTGGCATGAGACACTCTTAACGACAATCACTATAAAAATTGGCTTTATTGAGTCGAAAGCATGGATACAAAACTGCTGTACTTTTGAGAGGGACAAATGTTTGTGTAATTCTTGGGGTAAATGTGTTAGCTATGACTATGTAATGCTGTCCTAGTGGAGTGTCTCTCGGAAACACACTCAAAGGGCTGAAAGTTTGCAGTAATGACATTTTCCACCAGTATATAACAGGTATGTGAAAGCACCAAGACTCTAAAAGTACCAAAGATGATTAACAGCTAAAATGTGGTATATTCAGCACATACTGAAAACAAGTTTTCAAGCAATAATCTCGCTCTCTCTCTCTCACACACACACATGCATGCACATGCACACACACACATGCACACACCCACACATGCACACACACACACATGCACATACATGCATATGCACACACATACGTGCACAAACACACATATGCACACAAACACGCACAGGCACACACATGCATATGCACACACACACACACATGCACACACAGATGAAGGAGGGAAGAAAAAGAAAATGATGATCCATTTTCCCTTCATATACATATACATCTACACATATACATATGCATGTACATATACATGTATTTAAAGCACTCATAACTGGGCGCCAGCTGAGTAAAACTCATTATCAGGGTCTGGCCCTACATGCCCCCCATAATCTCCCGCAATGTCTGGTGTGTCTTTCCTGCTTGTTGACACACTCCATTAATTCCACTTGAATGCTTCCTTTTTCCACTTCCTTTTTTTTAAGCGCATACAAGTAAGGTGGTTCAAGTATTCTGGAAACAGGCTTGCGGCAAAGCTAAGCATAGACAAGAGCTGCTGGTTGATGGCAGACCTGTACTCACAAGGTCAGGTAATGTTTATGCCCCCTTCCTTATCTTTCTCTCACATCCATGTAGATACACATGCTTTCTTTGCACCAAATCCCCTCCTCAACATGAGGTAAACAGGTGCACATGTGTGTATATTTACACCACATTTGTACTCTCTCTCGCTCTCTCACACACACACACATGCACAGATGTATACATAAGTTTACATGTAGTGTGCACAGTTGCACACACATACTCACAATGAGGTGTGAGCAAACATTCGCATATATGTGTGCCCCTCCATCATCCAGACACGATTTTTCTACCCACGCCATTCCTCAAGCTCAAGGTTTACAGGCTCAAAAACAGGCATTTTGTCTGAAGGTGAAGGAACGCTGACTTCTGCTGCTGCAGCACGAGGAGTCCATAAAGCTGTTGTTCCAATTTCCAAAGTCGAGCAGCATTGCTGCCACAGCTTCCTTTCATTATACAGCAGCCTGACCTCATCAGGTTCTGGAGTTTCCCCTGACTCATGCTGGCTCTTATAGATCCGATAAGCTCCCTTGCAAAATATGCAGACGAGGAGAGGGCAGCCTTTGGTTTATTACCAAAGTGGAGCAGATCCATGCTGGTTCCACTTCTCATGTTTTCTGTTAATTCTGCAATGGCCACTCTATCAAGCATTGTTTTTATTTATTTTTTGTTTTGGTGTGTGTGTGATGGCTTATCGATTACTGCCTGCCACCGTTACTTCCCGCTGTATGGGGGAGGGACGGCCAAGTAGTCAGAGCACTGGCCTTAAAACCCAAATGTGGTGGTTTGATACCCGTGATGCGGTGGTTTGATACCCATGATGGGTATGTATACACATGCACAAACACAGTTACATCCATGCATGTGCCGGCACATGCATGCATACACTCTCCATCTCTCTCTCTCTCTCTCACAGACACACACAAGCAGACAAAGGTTTAGGTTTGGTCACATCAGGAAAATCTCCCTCGACTCCTGACAAAGATGATGTATCATTAAGTCTAATAACGCAATGAGGAGTTTAATGGCAAAAGTGAAATGTTAATCAGCAGAAATATCCATGAAATTCAAAGTCTACAGTAAACTGCACTTTAATTATTGTTCATCACCTCAACATTCATGCCAACCTACCTTTCACTAACTGGACCTTTAAAACTGGGGTCATGTTCCTTTGGTGTCCCTGCAACATTAAATCTTGCCTTAAAATTTCAACATAAAATGTTGGGCTGAAATTTCAGTAATAATCGTTATGAAGCTAAATAAAACAAAGTTGGGTGTTCAAAGAGTCGCTCCTCCCCCACCCACCCCACCCATTTTTTTGTGGTAATGAGGCAAATGATCTGGGCCAGAAATAGAAATATTAAAACCTCATGTAAAGAATTCTTTGACAATATCTACGTAAGATCCTAAATTTATGCAAAATTCCTGGTTTAAAATTATAACAACAACAAAGCTGATCCATGTTCTCTGCTACTAAAAGCAACAACGCGGCAGAAATACATCCCCCCACCCCACCCCCACCCCGAGTTAGATCTGACTCCAGCTTTGAGCAGCACGTACAGAATGTTTCAACACGACAGTTGGACATGCGACATAAAATTTTCTACAGTCCTCGTCTGCCGTAAGTTTAATCTGTCCAGCCACTGGAGATCGTGATCCTGCTCAAAAAGCCGCCCGATCTGTATCGATGATCGCTGTTACGAGACAATATGTTAGGAACACGACGTCGCTGTGAATGCACTTGAGAGCCGATATAAGCTGCAGCAGTCACATCAACGTTACTTTTAGTTTTTGTTGTTGTTGTTGTTTTTCCCTTGTGTCGTCTTTGACGTATAGATACGTATAGATACTGTAGACTGCACGTGCCAGCACCTGGCTTTCAGCAAAACAGTGAAGCACCTCAAAGCCCGACGCGAGTATATTAATTGTAATTCCTGATCGGCCTACCATGACGGTACAGGCCTTGGTTTCCCACGATCCAAATAAAACAAAATAATGCCGTGAATTTTTATGTCAAGGTAAACAGCACAAAAATAGCACAAATACAACGAAGGACAGAAACAACCCCCACTCAACCCCCCCCTCTCACGCGAAGAGACAGCACGTACGTCACCCAGAATAATGTCCTCGGAACTCTGGCACGCATATATCCTCGTAATTAATCACTAAATGCACGGTTTCCTGACATTTCGGTGTGCATGGAAAATATATCTTAATTGTTCCACGCGGACGCTTTCTGGTTTCAGTCCAAAAAGAAGATAATATTAAATATATTAAGGTGTCACAAACTATATAAGTTTCAGCATCGTGCGTATATATTATATATAATGCATCATCTCCTTTATCACATTTAACAGAAATATTGATATATCATTAATTACCTAAAACATGAGGTGTTCTGATATAAAGATGCGATCGAGCCATCAGTACAAAAAGCGTGAGAAAAAATTATAGCTCACAAAATCACGCTACCTGAATCTGTTTTGTGTCCTCTCGCCATTGTCTCGGAATCTTACACTGGCATCATAAATCCACAGATTGTTAACAATTTAACATCTGTCCAGATCCATCACCGTACGTGTGTCTTAATGATATCAGGTTCGCCAAAACTGCACTGGTTTTCCCTGCATCTGTGCTAACACACCGTCAGAACTGTGCACATCCGAATTCAACCTCATATGTAATGAAACCTGCCAAGTCTGTGAAATCCAGAGTTCTGAGAATATACAACTCGTCAGGACAGTTTCACGATCTCAAAGTTGGCTGCGCCAAAGGACCACAAGGACTTGCACAGCGCGTGGAACATCTTGTAGCAAGGGGAACAGTACAGCAAACTCCGCTGCTCGCGAAATGGCCGGCTGTTGACAAACAAGACGTCGGGGTCGCGTCGCATCGGATGTGGCCAAGGCAGGCCGGCTGGCGAGGACAGACGGCACAGACCATCGTGCTGTCACGGCGTGGGAACGATGCCAAGATTTCCGCCTGACATATGCCTGACAAATGCAAGCGGATTTCGTTCGCGTCACACTCTCGTGCCGACGCACGCTACAGGACGGGCACAAGCGCCGAGTTTAGGCTGGGGAACAATGGCTGCATCCCTGTCTTCTGAAGTGCGGTAAGCTAGACGCGTTTGAACTACGTGGTCACAGAGGCAGACAACTCGAAAGGGTGAATGAGAGAGAAAGCGCACATGCACGTCACGCAGCTGCGTGTTTGCGTGCGCTCTAGTTTCGCGATATATGGTTATGGGCACTTAGTTTTTCACGTATAAGAACGTAAGGGTGAACGATCGTACGACATTTTTTACGAACGAAAACCCACCCAAGGTTATTTAGCGCTCGATGCTGCAATGTAGCCATCTATAAGGGGATTATTCCACGTCAGAATGTTTATCGTCGCTTCTCTCGCTAAATATCAACGCTGCCAATCTTTCCAATGTTGCAATTTTGTGTCGGTGTCGGCAAGAACAATAATGCAAGCGACGCTGTATACTGACGTGATACTCGATAAAACTCACATCATGTCACGGCTCTCATCAGAGGAGGGCGCTGTGGTAGTGTTTTTGTTGTTAGGGATACGGTGAAGATCCTGAGTGTGGGGTTCGGATCTCCTATCCCGCAAACGTGTTTTTCTCTGGACGGGGAACCTGTTTCTGGGGTTGACCCTCTGGGTACACTGGCTTCCTTCACCTTGTCTACCCTCCGCCGCTTAAAAAAAGCAATGTTTATTCTTGCACTCATACAACTTGTGTATTTGACAAGCTGATCTCTGCAGGTCTGTACCATCTTGCTTGATGCGAAGATGGGGAAAAAAGTGGACACGCACACAGATTCTTCTTAGTTCTGCAAAACCAAGAGTTGGTAGGAGGAAAGGGATGCTGCTGCAACACACCCTCTCAGCTTTGGATCAGCTTTTGGCAACCAACTCAGCCGTGGAGAAACACACAAGAATCTCTGAGTGCAAACAGTGCACCGCATGATTTCCCATCATGTTCAGGGGTGGCTTGCATGAGTGTTTGTATCCCCTGTTCATACTTTAAAATGCACATACACAGCACAAAGGACCTTATGACTATTCTAATGATTGGAAGTGCAGATATGAACACTTATGGATGCCAGCCCTGGAGTGGGCTGCATGAACACTGTTATTTGCATCCAAAAATTGAACGTGGTGAATCGGCCTGAGGTCAGGCTTACAAATATAAGAACAGATAGGAATGTTCAATGACTAAATGAAATCCAGTTCTTGGTTCCAAGAAAATGTGGTTCAAGCATATGCATGCATGCACAAAGACACACATGCATGTGGGCATGCACACACATACACAAAATATTCTCAATGAGGGCTCTAGCAGCTGTAGATGTGGTTATCATTCTTGACCTCAAACCATGAGTATGAAGTCAATGGACTTAATGGTCTCCTGTCTAGACAAGCATCATTTCTATTCCTGTCCTTGTTGTCATTGTCCAAACACTGGTTAAAACTTTGTTGATTAGGGACTACAGGAAAGTACTACGTATACTAAACAGTTGACTCGAACAAGTGCAACAGGGCATCTGCAAGTCCCAGTAATCTATGGATATAGTGTTTACAGCATGAAACTGTGGCACCCCTCCCTTTCCAGTAAATGCCCTTTTACCAATTCACAGCTCTGCTTCTCTTTTATATCCTGAAAAATCCTTTTAGTATATGTTTGCTAATAAACTAGATTTTAATGAAAGAGCCTGAAATACTTCACGACTGCTAAGTAGGCATTGTAGATGGTTGAATGCAGATGGTCTGTCTCTGATATCCTTCCCTGTAAACACTGTAGGTGCCATTGACACCAGAAATGAATCGCCTCATTGTCAGACATGAAATCTTGATATTACACAAAGCACAATGCCAGAGATGGGATGCAAAGACCAGGCACATGCATGACATTGACTGTATGACAGCAGCACAACAACTTGCTAAATCTTTATATCCAGGTCACACAAAGGTAAACACTTCAAACGATGGCTGGATTTCATGCATGTCTTTATTCTTCTTCTGGTCCAACGTTCGTCCTCTCCAAATGTTTTAAGATTTCTTTTGTTTTTTATACCTCATGATTTCTGTACTCTTACATTTTGTAATTTATACCTCATGATTTCTGTACTCTTACATTTTGTAATTTATACCTCATGATTTCTGTACTCTTACATCCCTCTATTTCTCTCTCTCTCTCTCTCTCTCTCTCATTTTTTCAGTCTTTTCCCCTGCATGCTTGAATTTTTTTTTACAACATGCTCAGATTTCTAGTTTCCTGTCCAGAATGTTCTTTATGACTTAATGATGGCACTAAGTGCTATGCTCCCTTTACGTTAAATATCTTCTAGATAATTTCGTCACTTGGACAGTTGTGCTTTCAGTTAACGTAAATTAATTCAAAATGCGTAATAACAACTTAATCATTCTCACAACTATATAAAGTTATTAGTTTAAGTACTTTTTTGATTAATGAATGAAAGAATAGTATAATAATAAGACAACTGCTCAAAGTGCAACTGCATTTTTTAAAAAAATGAGCAGACACAGTGCAGCAATCTTAAATGCATTAAGTCCAACTCTTTATCACCTCCCAACTAATAAATCCTCTGTATGGGAATATCACTGGGGTAGCTGTGCAGGTAGAATTGATCACTAGTGTGTGAAAAACTTCTGTTTTGAATCCAGGTGTATCTAAAGATCAAGACATTGTGCAGACTCATTTTGGCCATCTCCCCACACATTGAACTGCCCCTCCACACTGACTTTCTTCCTGTTGTTGGTTCTTTCAGTGCATAGCTTAGAAATAAATAGGACCCCATCCCCCCACCCTGCAGTGCAAAATCACTGTGAGATGGAAACATTGTCCCTCTCAAATTGCCCACCTACTAGGAATATCACGTGTGAGCAAATATATTCTATTTGACTCGTTCTGCTTTCCATTAAGCTGGCAGGGTATGCCGAGGTCAGCTCGTACACTTTATTTTGTGGAGGAAATATGTAGGTCATTGGTGCATGTGCACGCTGTATTTGATCAGTCACGGGAATAATGTGAGTTATGAGTTAATTCCTGGAATAGGTAGCTAGCATTTATTTGCATGTTTCTGTGTCTTGGGTATGTCTGCACGTGCTCACTGACTCAGAATGCCAAGTCGTGTCATCTTGAGTTGCTGCAATCTCTTTTTGGACTGATAATTTTTAAAAAATTAATCCCGAAGACAAGCAACCTCCGGGGATTTTTGTATGTATCAACATGATTTAATGTCATAGTGTGTGTAGGAGGGAGATGGGCGATATGTATCAACATGATTTAATGTCATAGTGTGTGTAGGAGGGAGATGGGCGATATGTATCAATATGATTTAATGTCATAGTGTGTGTAGGAGGTAGACGGGCGATATGTATCAACCTGATTTAATGTCATATTAGTGTGTGTAGGAGGGAGACGGGCGATATGTATCAACCTGATTTAATGTCATATTAGTGTGTGTAGGAGGGAGATGGGCGATATGTATCAACATGATTTAATGTCATATTAGTGTGTGTAGGAGGGAGATGGGCGAATGTTCAGCTTCTTCTAGTTCTACCACTGGTCACCGAAACAAGTCAAGCGTGCAAAGACCCATCAAAAGCTACCTCTGCCGGTCTGTTCTGCCCCTCCTGCTTTGATCACTCGCGCGTAATTTGTTTTTTTTTAAACCCCTGAAATTCTCCCTAAATCACACACGAGACAAACATGCACCTCACCATGCATGAATAAATTTAAGATCAAAGCCTAGCTCCTTCCAGGTCAAATCCCGTCTACCCTGTGCTCCAGTACTAGTAGTAAATGAACCGTGACTCAGTGACCTACAAAATGTTTTCGCTAACCGGGACAATTTTAGTGGAATTTACAGACCTATTACGTCCTGTGGGTGAGACATAGACTCTATAACCTAGAACGACACTCACAAATTTACATTAAAATAACGACATTCGTCACATTGCAACCTGCTATCAGAGTTATCTCCAAACTGCTTATCACCACACAACGACACACCCAGAGGAGCGAACCATAACCAAACCAAGTCAGCAGTCGAACTAAATAAGGCGGAAATATTAACTAGCTCTCACCGTATTCACTATCCGTCTTGTGTGTTTCAAGAGCTATTTCCTCTGGGTTAACTTCATCTTTCCCTCTCGGCATGGCGGCTTAACGCAGATCCCTCTTGTGAAGTGTGCTGCTGATGTTGTTGTTGTGCGATCGCGCTCTACCGAATCCTGGCTTCCGCGCTCGATCGAAGCGCGTTCAGCAACGCCACTGCCCGCAGCGCTGTGCCCGCGGGACAAAGCTCTCTGCACGTAAGCCCACCAGCGACAAGCTTCAAGGAACGCGTTCTGTTTCGTCGGTGATCACGATAACCAAACACGTCACTGCCTTCACTGGCAATAACAGCAGATGTGGGAGAGTGCTCCCCCCTCTACCTCCCAAACTGAAGTTAGGTTACCTATTAGTAACCCCTAGTTTTTGGAACAATGTGCACAAATTGAACGGATACCCACCTTGAACTAGGAGACGGCGAGAACAGTTCTGCCTGGTTGCCCACGCGGTTCGCATCCACCCCATCCACTCGGGCAGTTGAAGGTCTCGACGGCAAGCCGTCGTGTGTTGCTGCTCGCATCCACCTCATCTGCCGTCTTCCCAACCAGACTCTGTCCTCAGTGTAGGTTACATTTTGTCCAGGAGAAACCGTTTTATTGAGGTGTCGCATTTTTATAAGTTAGGATTGGGAGCTAACGAAAATCAAAATGGCTTAATTTTGCAAAGAAAACTGTCCGTAAAAAAGGGACCTTTTTCGGATCCATCCTTTTCCCACCCCTACCACACACATGAAGCAAAATAAACAAAAAGAGAAGAAAAAATATGTATTTTACTGAACTTCATTAATATGACGTATTTGCTGACTGTCACCTGAACAAAACTATCTTGTGTATTGGCTGTCGCATGTAGAAAGCTGTGTTACGCACTGTTGACTGTCGCAATGACAAGCGACTGTCATCTACTGGCTTACATCGATGCTGCTTACTTAAAAAAAACTGTTTGAAATGTTTTAGAATTAAAGATACACGCGACAATGACCTTTTACTCATTAGTTTTGTATTTCACTTTGTGCAGCTGCTTGTGTGTGTGTGTGTGCGCGTGCTGTCTTTAAAAAGGGGGAATCATGGAGAAAATGAATGCACGATAATCGATCCAACATGCTTTCAGCTGCTATAAGACTTCGCTCTTACCACTAAATCTTTCTCAAACTTTCAAACTTTTATATCGATATGTGTTTTTACAGTCTATCAACTGTTATTTAAATCCCTCAGCCTGAACAAATGGCCGATTTGAGTGATCGTGAGTTACAAGAAAACTTCTTCACTAACGGAACACTCACTCCGCCTCGTTGCTCAATAAAGATGAATGATATTTCTTAAATATTTACTGTTTTAAGCGAGTCCCAGTGCAATGGTATGATAGTCCTGACTATCTTGAAAGTGAAGCTTTTAGCTGGGTAAATCGTGCCCCGCCCTATTCCAATATTTTTGCAATAACCTGATTCTGTCCGACAGGTACGATATATGAGAGGATATTTCGTGTCAGGTAGAGACTAGATCTTATATGACGTATGACAGTGGCAAGTTTCTGATGATAAATAATAAAACTTTTGAGTGGGTCTTCTATAGTCTTCTTGCTCATACGGAAACATGTTTTGTCTGACCTAGACAATATAATTTGTGACCTTTAGTCGGTCTTTATCAATGGCTTTTGTGTAAATCTGTCGGTAAACTTCAAGGCACTAAGGACTCCTTACACCCACTCCCATGTCGCTGTAACAAAAGGTCACGTAGATCAGTTAAAACCGACCTTTACTCTAGAACTTGAACCAAATCGATTCAGCGATGGCTTGTCGGTTGGAATGTTTTTCTCTAGATGTTTAAGATGTGTTTCTTTAGAATATACACAAATTTGTCTTAAAGGTGTTAAAATATTTTTAAATAGCCCTTCTAATACTCAAAAGTATCTTTTCAGGAAAAAGCATGATGAAAAAAGAAATGTTTAACTCAGATTAAATTATATCACGTCTACGAGTTTAGCAGCTTTTTGTAATATGGTTCGGGTACTGCTGAAACATATTAAACTGCGAAACTTTGCAAGAAGTACTATTAGAAAAAATCAGGTCTTCAGTCAGTCACATATTAACCTTAGTTCTTTTATTTGTTATTTCTAGAGTTGTTGCATTTAGAATATACATAAACAAATTTGTCTTAAAGGGGTTAAAATATTTTAAGTCGCCCTTCCAATTCTCAAAAATTAACTTTTCCTGAAAAGCATGATGAAAAAAATGTCTAACCTAGATTAAATTATATCACGTCCGGGAAGAAACGAGCAGAACTTACGGAATCGATATAAACGGGGCGCAGTGGGAACAAACTCGAACGCATGGCAAACCAGATGCACAAACGAAAATGGTGGTAAGAAAAATAAATGATCGAAAGAAAGCTGTAGTGACAGTCAGAGACTAAAAGATGTGCGATTGATGATCTACGACAGGCCCGCAGGCATGCAGTGAGTATATAATTTTCTTTCTTTTTTTTTTTGCACGCCGCATTCCATCAATACGCTCAGAACCGTCACACGTGTAGCTTACATGCAGTGGTATTCTACCTCACGCCAGGTTTCCTGTGTTTTGTGTGCACGTGCAGAGAGACATATGTGACTGCCATTCTTACAAACGCATATACACTTGGAAAGCAAACTACAAACTATCGCCCGAAATCTATTTTATATGTCGTCTATATACCCCTTTAATCTATACCCAACCACGCCAACACGCATATTACCAAACAGGATAATTCGGTTTGGCTCTCGATCCCCGTTGTCGGAATGTAAATATTTTAGGAATATTTGTTCTCCATACACAAATCATCAACCTTAAACTTGAGATATTATGGGATATGTGGGCTGGTTCCTTCTTTCTAATAAGGAACGGCCTTGACTCGCCACGTTAGTTGATCAGTTTATAAAACAAACATTAGAACGAATGACTGCTACTTGGATTAGTAATTAAGACAGGACACAACACAGTCGACGTTTCGTGACATTACCCCTCGTCAGAACAAGGACAAAAAGTAAACACACGAGAAACTAAAAACAAAAAACGGGAGAATCATATGTAAACACGTATGTGTTCTTGTCTAGTTTATACATATGTGGTTCTCTGAAACGATTAAAAAATGCATACTTGAATGAATCCCTTTCCTAATTCCGGACTGCGCTTGGACTTTTTATAAAAGCCGGATATAGGGGTACAGAAAGTTACACACAGGCCTGTGTCGTGACTGCCTGTTGCTTTACTGCTGGTGTGTTTTTTCTATGTATTTTTGACTGTTTCTTGCCTTCTATTGTGTGCGTGTTGTAAATGACTAAAGTATTCATTGTTTGGAACAGGAAAAAGATATTTACAAACAATGGAAACGATATTTACAAATCGTGTTTTATGTTTCCTCTTCACCAGGGGCTCACCTGGAGCTGTGCGTATCAGCTCCCTTCCGACTGGTGAGGCGTAAACTGTGCGTGCTTCAGAATTGTGTGCAAGGGAGGCAGCACTTACCAAACAAAAATGTTCATACGAGTGGCTTCCCATTGTAATTACTTTCAACGTGGTGTTCGATCGACCTTGGGACGATGGCGGGATTTTTAACAGTAGTCGTGCATCTTGTATCCCCAGCACACTACACGGAGTGAAAACACAGTCTGGATTATGTAGAAAGCTGTGAAATTCACTGCTTTTTTATACTTTAATGATTCATAAAAAATATTTAAGTAAAACGCTGATTATTATACAACCAACTTCATAACAAAATTTGATTCTGACATCTTGGAATTTGAGGGATTCGCTGCCCAGAATGTAACTACCCGATGAGAATCTGCACAACGCTGTTGTCGACAGTCTTCACCAATCGAACACACAGTGACAGCTTTCTGTCAGACGTCAAGTTTGCACAAGACGTGCGAGCTCTCCACTCGCTGGGGAGAGGAAAATCGAAATGGATCTCAGCAACTCTCTAGCGTGGTTCTCATAATTATTATTGGAGTTCTGGAAAGCTTTTTTTTTTTTTTTTTGCATTTCGCATAAAGTATTTTACGTGTTTGTTAGAGTCTACAATACATTTTTTGCCTGTCGAATTACCTACCAATTTAAAAATATTTCCCTAGAAGATTGTAACTGTCCCGCAAAATATAGTCTCCACCCTGTTTGCCGATTGTAGGTAAGATGCAGAAAGGAAGCTTATTAAACGCTAGAAATATTGAATTGTACAACAATTAAACCAATTTTCTCTGAAAAATCTTGAAATACTTTGTTTGGAAGACTGTAATTTTCTCAAAATGTATAGTTTCTACCATTTTATGCCAATTCCTTTGTGTGAAAGAGGAAAAAGGTTATAAAAAGTAAGAAAATACTGTCAAAAAATATTTTTATCAAGAAAGAAATTCTGAAAATAGAAAATATGACAAAAGGTGGGGTTGAATAATTAAAGGCAATTTTGATGCTGTCGGAGGCGTTTATCACTTGTTTGGAAGACTGTATAATTTTCTCAAAATGTAGTTTCTACCATTTTATGCCAATTCCTTTGTGAGAAAGAGAGGGAAAGTTATAAAAATTAAGAAAAGACTGTAATTTGCAAAAAATATTTTTATCAAGAAAGAAATTCTGAAAATAGAAAATATGACAAAAGGTGGGGTTGAATAATTAAAGGCAATTTTGATGATGTCGGAGGCGTTTATTACGAGGGTACGAGTATATATAAGACTCACTGACAGCATCACCATGCCTTCTAAAGACAGCACACCCACGAGCGTATGAGTATAGATAAGACTCACTGCCAGCATTACCTTGCCTACTAAACGCGGTCAGTATACCCACCATTTTTTACCCTTGTAAACACATGTCATAGTTATCTTCACAACACGTTCACGATGGTTATGTTACGTGTGTCAGAAATATGGTTGACTTTTATAATGTCTTTGCTTTTAGATTAACTGAAAAGATTACTATTATTAGGCAGTGCATTTGCTAGATGTTTTGAAAAGGCACGCTTACTTCTGTTCGACTATTGATTCTGGATTCCCCAATAATCATCAGCAGCACCTGTTGTCGGTATTTCTATGTATAGTCTACCTGCGTGCAGCGGCTACTTCCGACGTTCATTCAACGTCGATTCCGCCCTGTGTCGGAAGAAATTCTGTCAGCCAAGAAATCTGGTCCACCATACAGATTGCGCATGCGCGCGTAGAGAATGGCAAAACACTAACCCTTACCCTATCCCTAACCTTATCCCTAACCCAAATGCTGAGATCAAAAACGATTCTTATTTAACTAATAACTGGCGATTTAAGTCTCTGGATTACATTTAAGACAGTAACCAGTCGTACGCATGTGTTTACTGGCTAAGTTTTCGCGTGCACTCTGTTGGTCTCAAAGATTTTTAAATACCTGTAACATCTTTGGTTCGTGTATAGGCGGCCTCAAATTTCACGTGCAACCTCAAAGAATTTCTCCCGTCAGTTTTGTGCACTTCTAACTTACCTGTGTCTAATTTTGCGCATGTGCTCTGTTCTTGTATTGACAAACTCGGGCAAACTGAGTTTCCGATAGGGCTCTGGCTGTTCGTGTACCAGTGAGCTCAGTTTTCGCGTGCAACCTTCATAATTTTCTCCCTCCAGTTGTTTCACCTCTGACACATTCTCTTTCCCTTCTTCCGTTAAAAAAGACTAGTTGCACTAGCCTGTAACTTTACAGTATTCACTCTAAATGTAAAACAAGGGAACTGTACCAAGCTAGAAAGGGTACCCTTTCCTACCCACCCTGCGATTGGCTGCCCCTCTTTTTAACCTTTCTTACTCACTGTCCCTCGGTCATTCTCCTGCCTTGCAGCCAACGCGCCACATCTACTGCAGATAAGTCTTTTTCCTTTTCGTTTTTTCGTCGTTTTTGTGTCGTGCTGATGAAGGGGTAGTGCCCCGAAACATGTAGATTGTCTTCGTCTGTGTCCCTCTCTAGCTTGGTACAGATCCCTTGTTTTACATTTAATTTGGGCTTATCCTCCGAGCGGCAGTCACTTGTTTTTCTTTTAGTGTTCACTCTGTTGGAAGTGAGTGGCAGGAGAGGTCACGACTGAGCATGCGCAGTGACGTTATCGTGAAAACAGCAAAGACCATGACACTAGACCAGATTTCTTGGGGACCGAATTTCTTGCGACACCGGTTTTATAGTTAGGTCATGTACTAACCAAACCAAAAGACATTTTACGCGAACAGTAAACTAAAGAAAAAGATCATCGAGCAGAATCAAGATTCTTGATTTTGAGGATTTTTCCTTATAACTTACAGCAGGGTTGTGCTAAATTCAACTATAACCTCTCTCACACACATACCTTTCTCTCATTCACATCTTCATTACAATCGACGACTATCAACAAAAGCCTATAGATCCATACGTCCACCAAAAACATCCACCTAGACACTTGTATCCAGCAGACATGTCGTACACAGCAATATATAGGAGATGTGTCGTACACAGCAATGTACTGGAGACGTGTCGTACACAGCAATGTAAAGTAGGGACGTACGTACAGCCGTGCAAAAAAAAAAAAAAAACCCCACCAGGTGTGTATCTACTAGTGTTTAAGTCCTCAACCGACTCATTCCTCAGGCTAAAACATTTGGGGCGGAAGTCTTTGTACTGGTTACAATGGAACATAAGATGACTTTCCTCTTCTGCCTTACACCAAGTCGCACCCGTGACAGCGACTCTAAAACATTTTACCCCTACAAAGTCGAAGTAGTGGTCTGGTGCCAGGATTCTTTTAAATGAACGCTACGCGGCAAAACTTTCACTATCTGTCATATCCGCTCTCCCCTCTTGTTGAAAAACCTCCACCACTGTGTCTTAACAACTTAAAAAGGTTCACTGTCTGTCATATCCGCTCTCCACTCTTGTTGGAAAACGTCCACCACTTTGCTGAACAACTTAAAAAGGTTCCGTGACATTCAACTTCTTGGTTTACCCACACGTGGTTGAATCCCGTCGATTCAATAACAAGGCGGATTTTCTTTACCAGTTAGTGTTGCCCTGGTAGTCCAGCCTGTACAGGAGACCATATGGCTGTTTTGGGATGCGGTCACTGCTTAGCATTCACACGGAGCCAGTATCTGTGTAGCTATTCACACGGAGCCAGTATTTGTGTAGCTGTTCATCGTCCCAGCTCGCCGTAGACCACGTTGGTTAATGTGAACTAGAGAACTGAACCTGTCAGTGGTCATTGTCCTCCCGACGTACAGAAGATCAGTGTGTGTAGTATAAGTCGTACTACCTGACAACGTCGTGTAAGTCCAGTGACATCCACAGACCCATTAGTACTGTTAACAACAGCCAACAAACATCCAAGAGGACGGCTGTTAGTTATGTCCAGAGAACGGACACTGTTTGGAAGTGTGACAGTAAGGACTGTGTTCACTTCTGTGACATTCATCGTTGCTCCAGAGTATCAGTCGCTGAATTCATCGTATTGTTCCTGCCTGTGTCAGGTTCATTCGCTGTGTTATGTTGAGCGTGATATCGCGCTAGTAGGTTGTGTGTACATGGACAGAGGGTTGTGCTCCATCTTGTGAACGTTTCCAAGGACTGAGGACCTCTCGTTGTGTACAGCTGTGAGACACAGTGTGTTAGGCTAGTGTGAACTACTAGCATTCTGCAGGACTGTTGGCGGACGTTGAGGTGAAAACTCCAGGACATTTCCAACCCTACGAGAATTACGGGTACTGTAACCTTTCGTTGTGCATATGTATGTTTGATTTAGCAACGTGTACGAATTTTGACGCCAGCGAGTGAGTGTGAAAGTTTATGATGATTTTGATATATGTCTATGTCGGTGGAATAGCGTAAATATATTTTCACCTAGTTTCCCATAGATGTAATAAGTAGACGAACGACCAAAACTATGTGCGAGATAATTTCAGAAATCACCGGATATTGAACTGCCGGTACAAAAAGTCTCATTGCCAGTAGGATTTAAATGTAAATGTCACTGTGGTTGGTGCTCCAATCCCAATATTAAACGAGCTGTAAATCGGAATAGTATTAGCACCCCCTCTATTATCCCGCACGAACGTGGGGAATAGCGTCATCGTGACAATCTGCAAACATAAGAATAAACAGTTCCACGAGGTCAGGGCTGAGTCGAACTCCGTGTTTACCTTCCATAGACATTTTCTCGGCTCCTTCATTAATAAGAGAGAATAGTGTTGGGCTGGGTACACAGCCCTGTCTTAGCCCACGAGGGCAGTGGAAACCGTCTGAGAACTCGTTTCCTACCTGCACACGTGCTTTCAGTGACTCACACATTGTCATCACAGACTGGTGAACCATCCAGAGGCCCCAGATCTGATCAGGTCTCAGCAGCGTTACGTGTTGGGCCAAGTCGTAGGCCATCTTCAGGTGCACAAAACGGGCGCACAGTTTAGCCGTTGTGTGAGTGCATACAATGAAAATATGTGATCTGTTGTATCTGTGTCCCTTCTAAGTCCCGCCTGGGTTTCAGATAAGCCTTTATTTTATTCGAGCCAGAGGCACGATCTATTCTTTAAAGATTTCTGGATAGCATTTGCCAATCACACTCAGCAGTGAAATTCCTCCGATTCAAATTTTTGTTGACGGCCTCAGACCGTCTGAAAGAAAAAAAATTTTCGGGACTGCCCCTCCTACTTTGGCGAGGGCGATTGAAATGGCCGTGCGGGAGCAAGACATCAATAAGTCCTTAGAACAGCATGTACATCCGGTAGTCCCCTCCCCTTCCGCGTTTCGTCCTGATAGGCACGCTGAACCGATGGACATTGACCATACCCCTCGGCCTTCCTGTTTTCGCTGCGGACGTCCCGTTCACATTATCCGCGACTGTGTGCGCCCCCCCTTTCAGCAGCCCCTTTCGCCGCGCGGGCAGGGACGCTGGGGCGGCGCAGGACACGGCCGCCCGAGAGCGGTGTCGCCGCACGGGCGGCCAGGCTGGCGCGGCATGGGCCATGGCCGGCCACGACAGGAGTCACGTGATTGGCCTCGCCCCCCGCCAGGAAACTGACTCCCCCGCTCCATAGAAAAGCCGATCGATGGAGCGGGCAAAGATTCATCGTGTTGCCTTAGCTGGTAGTCCAAACTGCAGTTTAGTTCGATTCGGGTATCAAGCATTTCGGGTTCTCGTACATTCTGGTGCCGATTTATCACTGCTACATAAAAGGGTTTATAAAATGTTAAGGTATCCTCCTCGGCTCCGGAAAACTAGTGTTAGGTTACACGGGGTCAATGGTACTGCTTTAGGAGTACTTGGGGTCGTGACACTGAGGATGAAGATTGGTAAAGAACAGCTGCTACAAGATTTTGTTGTCGTCAGGGGCATCCACAGAAACATTATTTTAGGTCTGGATTGGATTCTACAACACAAGGTCACTCCTTCCTTTTGGTCCGGGCGTATGAAGGTGAACAACTCGCACGTCCCTTTAGAAAAAGACTCCCACATTTCCTCTCTTGCTCGTGTCGTCAGGGAAACAGTTATTAAACCTCAGACTGCCAGCGTTTGTTATGTACGGGTGAAACCTGTTCTGTCTGCTTTGGTGGGGACTGCCTGCCAGGTAGACGCACTTGATCGGGGGTTCACTGCTTCTGAGCCCGGTCTCATGGTGTCTGCCTCCATTGCTATGATGGATGGTCAACGACGTGTTCCAATCCTTGTCGTTAACAACACAACAAAAACCATTCGCCTGAAAAGAGTGTGTTTGGTTTGTAAGTTCACGCGGCTGGAGGCTGCCGACGTTACATGTGTGCGGGCAGATAGGTCTCCTGGGCCGGCCACTCAGACCGCTGACAACGGGTCCTGGAGGACCAGATTACAGGTGCCAGACGAGCACTGTGAGCGAGTGATCTCTCTCCTGTCCACTTATGAAGACCGCATCTCGCATAACGATCTGGACTTGGGAAAGACGGAGACCCGAAAGGTGAAAATTGACACACGTGATCACTCTCCCATCAAGTTGCGCCCCTACCGCACCCCTCTGAACAATCGTGCTACCATTGACAGGGCAATTGATGACATGCTCAAAGCTGGAGTTATAGAGCGCTCCTCCTCCCCTTGGTCTTTTCTGGCAGTGTTAGCCGAGAAAAAAACTCCTCTAATCATTTCTGTGTTGACTTTCGCAAACTTAATAAGATTACCACTCCACTGTCCTATCCTTGGCCCCTCATCGATGACATCCTGGCATTGCTCAGTTCAGGTGCGAAGCGATTCAGTTGATGGCACCTGCGTGCGAGAGGTGCGTTCTTTCATTGGCATGTGCAGCTATTACAGGCGATTTATTCCCTACTTCTGCAAAATTGCGGAACCTCTTATAGCTCCCACAAAGAAGTTTGCCAGATTTCAGTGGTCTGATCGATGTGAGGACTCTTTTCTGTTTCTGAAAGACAGTTTATCTGCCGTCCCTCTGTTAGCCTATCCTGACACTAGCAAACCCTATGTTGTGTACACTGATGCTAGTGACTCTTGCATTGATGCTTGTTTGACGCAGCTCGTTCCTGTTGAGGACGGTACAGAGGAAGCCCCTGTATTTTTTGTCCCACAAGTTGAGTGACAGTGTCGTTGGCTCACTATCGAAAAAGAAGCTTATGCTATCTACTATGCTGTGCAAAAATTGGACAATTATCTCCGCAATGCTCGCTTTGCTGTCAAAACAGACCATCGCCCTCTCAAATACCTGCTCGAAAGTCCTATGACCAACAAGAAAATTCAGATGTGGGCTTTGAGCATTGCTGGCTACAACTGTCAAATTGAGTACGTGCCCGGTCCCCAAAATGTCCTGGCGGATGTGCTGTCTCGGATTCCTGATGGTTCTCATGCTGTTCAGGATGAGCTCAATGATCCTGTGGAGGTTAGTGACAATGCCCTTCACGTCGGTGCCATTAACTCAAATCACTTGCCCCCAAGCGATTTTGTTAACTGTTCCCTTCCCGAACCCTCCCTTCCCAGCACATCCAGCTTACCCATTCAGGACCTTGACATCCGCCTCGAACAACGTAAAGATCTCGCCATTGTCGCCATCTTGGAGAAACTGCGAGACGCAGAGACGTGGCCGACGGTGTACAAACGCCACGTCCTCGTCGCCGATGTCTTATATTTCATCTCCTATCCTGATGACGATCCGTGGATTCGTCTTTTTGTGCCTTCCCACCTCAAACACCTCCTTCTCCGACAGTATCATGATGATAACGGCCATATGGGTGTCTCCAAAACCCATCGGACCATCATGCACAGGTATTATTGGCCTGATATGCACAGCGACATTATTCAGTACGTTGCCCGATGCGTTACTTACTGTCTAAGTCGTTCATTGCGGAAGAAACAACCCCCTCTTCAAAAAATAGATGTCCCTCCCTTTCCTTTTGCCAAGTGTAGCATCGATGTTTCTGGTCCATACCCTACATCGATCGTTTTCGGGCAATCTGTATATTGTCAGTTTTGTTGATCACCTGAGCGGGTGGCCTGACGCTTTTGCTGTTCTTGATAAGACGGCTCAGACTATCGCCCAACTGATTTACAATGAGATTTTCCCTCGTTATGGTTGCCCGTTACAGATTGTCTCCGATAATGGCACTGAAAATGTCAATCATATCGTTCAAGCCGTTACCGAACAGTTGAACATTCAGCACATCACTACCAGCTTTTACTATTCTCAGTCCAATGCCGAGGTCGAGCGGTTTCACCGTACATTGCACGACGTGATGGCTAAGCTAGCCAAAGATGATCTGTCCACATGGGACGTATACTTGAATCAGGCCTTGGCTGCAATTCGATTTAGTGTTAGTGAGACAACGGACTTCTCGCCGTTCTTCCTGCTGTACAGTCGTGATGCTGTGTTGCCCTTTGTGATAGCATTCTGAAGTCACGTACCAAATACGAGGGAGAAGAACCCCACGTGCTTTCTCTCCAGGAACAACATAAGGTTTTCACACTTGTTCACCGTCGCTTAATGGCTAAGAAACGCCAAGCCCAATATGCCGATAGACGTAGTACACCCGTTGACATTAAAACATCAGAAACATACCAAATTAGAGCCCAATGGGAAACCCTTTTACCGGGCGATTGAACAATCCACACCTGTTACTTTCATCATCAAAAATCAGCTTGATGGTACAGTTACGACCGCCCATGCCGAACATTTGCGCAAAGCAAGGGGTGAGGAATGGGACATCCCACTCCTCACTGAGGGGCAGACAAGACGGTCCATAACTTTTGTCGTCCCTCCCGAAGACCCCTCCTCTGACTCCACCTCTGACGAGGACGCCGACATTCCCCTCCGGCAGTTGATTGCCAGAGATAGATTAGACGACGATGAATGGAGCGACGATGACAACATTCCCCTTATGGCCTTGGGTAGAATGCACCCATGCCTACTCCTGGCGACAATAATGCTCTATCCGGGGGGGGGGGGGGGG
>SMGT01008388.1:99706-114200 GCA_004794575.1 Lanistes nyassanus
CCCCCCCCCCCGTGGCCGCGTAGCCTCACACACACACACCTCAGGCAGGCTTGTCTCGGGGTACGGGTCCGGTCACGATAATCTGTGTCCTAGGAAGAACGCGCGTTGCCCCTGGATGTAAAGATCCTCCAGCCTCTGTTGTCGTCTTATGCGGTCACCTGCCACTTTCACTACAGTTTGTCCCTGGCCCTCGTCAACACGTCCAACACGTCTATTTCATCGGTCCACCTTGTGAATTTAATGATCGTGGGGCGTTGGTTTTTCACACGCTCGCTGTTGTCATTGCGCGCTGGGCCTAGTCGATGGGCTTGCGCAGTGTCAGCGACTACAGCCTTCCCGGGGCAGCATCTTGTAGGATCTTCACCACCTTCCCCAAGCACATAGAGCATGTTTCATTGTACGGTTCTGGAATACCATAGAACTTGAGGTTGTGTCTTCGTGCGGAGGCCTTTAATCTACATTACTTTCCACAGTTTCCATGAATTCCTGCAGTCTCGATTCCGTGGCAGTTACAGCATTTATTGTCTCCAGGCACTCACCACTCACCTTGGTGAAATTGTCTCCAGGCACTCACCACTCACCTTGGTGAAATTGTCTCCAGGCACTCACCACTCACCTTGGTGAAATTGTCTCCAGGCACTCACCACTCACCTTGGTGAAATTGTCTTCAGTGTGGGCCAGTCTGGATCGCAGTTCAATAAAATCAGCCCCTTCACAGTTTCTTGCATTGAGGACAGTTGTGACTTTTCCTGTTGTTGTTCAAACATGGAGCTCAACATCTGTTGGATGTCCCTCAGAATTGATGCGTTCTCCCTGTCAGCGTGCATTTCAGGCCCTGGGTTACGTTCGACATCTCCCGCACGTCGCAGGAAGTCTCCGAAATGGAAGACAGCAAGGGTCGGTAACACCAGCCCACCGGTGACCCGATTACGTGCGCGCATCACTCGGAGACGGGGTCCTTGTGGTGTGATCGCTTGGTCATGGACGCGGTGAAAAATCCCCAAAACACATTTTGGTCTGGAATCCAAAGGAGTTGCAGCGATTGTGATCTGCAGGTCTACTGGCAAACTCCGGTTATGCTCTGATATATATATATATTTTGGGGAGGTGCAATTAATGTAATGTTATCACAATTTCATCAGCGACACAAAACCATGACAGGGGTGGTGGGTGACAACTCATCCCCCTTCCAGAGCGACAGACAGACAGACAGACTTGTTTATTGTATTTTACCCATTTCAGCCTCCATCAGAAGTTCAACATAGTTCAGGGGTTAACCGCATCTCGTTCTCTCTCTGTCTCTCTCTCACAAGCGCGCTCGCTCGCTCGAGCGCGCACACACACACGCAGAGCTATATCGGACTGTGAGGTGAACTACACATGTGTGCATTAGGCTTTAAAAGTAATGTAAAATAATACGTTTCTAAAAGTCTGTTACTACAACAAACTGTAAAACTTGAAGAATAAAGATCTGAGTGGTGTTTGGTCTTAGGAATGTTTTCCTGGATTGGTCTTAGTGTATGGTCGGGGTACAATTGTTTGCTGCCAGCCTTTCATTTAATATTGCATGTTTAAAACCACTAAGCAATTTGCAAATAGAGGCATAGCGTAAAACCACTCAGGAAACGTCGTGACATTCTTTGACTTCTCACGAATGAGAGAGAGAGAAAGAGATTTTACTAGTGAAATGAGACTTCAAGATTTGCTGCCAAATTCACCCACATCCCCCCCCCCCGCCTCCAGGCTCCGTTCGGCATCTGCCCTTCCCCAAGGTGTGACACCCTCACCTATGGCGTCACTCAATAGTCGATCTCGCACCTATTCAACGCTCAGTTGTAATTACGTCACTGCCAAGGAGCCCCTGTCGCTAGCCAGTTGTCACTTTGGCTAATGGTGAAAGGGCCCGCAGGGGGCTTAAGATTAGCATCGATGACCTTTCGGATATGTTCTAGATTTGTTCGTGAACACAGCTCAGTTGTTTAATTGTGGAGACGATCGGATGGACGACCTAACCTCACCCTAACCTCACCCTCAGGGGTCACCCGTTCATGAGTAACAACAACCGTCAGGTATATGCGACTTTGGGATGAACTATACGGCTATAAAAAGTACAAATACAGAACATAAAGTATAATAACACGTTTTTGAACAGTCTTATCAAATAAAGCACTTGAATAATAAATTTAAAATTAGCAGTAGCTTGACCGCCAATCTCAATGTGTCAGAGAGTCACGCCTTGTTAGCGTTCGGTTGCAACAGCCCTTCACAGTCTCCCTGCGCTCAGCTGGCATCAATCGCCGCAGTTGACGATGTTACTTTTGATTGGTTCTCAAGTGTTTAGTGTGTACTCAAGCGGTGACCCTAAGGGGCTAAAACCCAGCGTGTTTTTGGTGCATCCAGGACTTTCTGGTCGTTCAATCTGACGGTGTAAGTTCGGCGTTCTTTGCTGTGAATTGTCAGCCATTTCCTCACCTGGTCGTCGAGATCTACTCTTCCAAAAGTAAGTCTATCCGTCGTCTTTAATTGAATCTACTAAACTATCGTTGTTTTATATTACTGTAGTCTGCTCAAATAATTAGTTTAATGTCCACATTCAAATTACGAGTCATCAATGTATTACAGCTAATTCTAATGTAAATCTGTCTTGATAACAGGCGTGAAGCAAAGCTGTGCAGTAAACCACTAGCTATGTGAAATTTTTTTAGTCAGTTTCTTTAAAATTTCTGCTCTCAGGAATTCCAACATCAGAAAGTTCAATAATCAAAATTTAATTCTGTTCAAAATAACTCAGAAACGAAAAGGAGGCTAAGTGAATCGCTCTATTTTGTTCATGTTAAGACAAAATACTATATCCTCAAATATAAAGGGATCAGATTTTTCATAGAAGTTAAATAATCCTGTAATGAATACTGTAGGTGCGTTTGCGAACGGACATATGTTTTGGTTACGCGGATTAATTTATATCATGTGACTGTATCCCATGGCGTGCGGGCGATCAAGCCTATAGGGCGGTAGAGCATGTCCGAAGTGGTGTGATAGAATGCGCGTGTACATTGTTTTTTTATTTATTGGTCATTTGAGATCCCCATGTTCCTGCTGGCTGTAACGTTTTCTGTCTGTTATCGGCCTTGTATCTTCATCTAAATGGTAGCATGTGAATATTAAACTTCCATTCACGGAATCACACAAATTCAAGTATTCACACTTTTGGTGGAATCCCTCTAATTTGCTATCACGAAATTCTAATATGTCACTACTTAGATTTAGTAATAAGCAGATTTTGCGTTTACAAGTTAAGTTCGAAACTATTGCCAAAACAAAATAAATAAAATCTTCAAGAAAACCCCGAGCGCGCACGGAGTCTAAGTAGAACTAGAAGACTGGATGTCGATGTGTTGCAGAGAAGGTGCTCTAAAATAAAAACCAAAAAAACTAGCTCTTCGTCAGTATCCATCGGTTCAATTAATTAAGCTTTTTATGTTTCAGTCTTTATTCTGCACCATTTTATTGTTGGCCTTGTTTGCTATTTGTGGTTATAGTATTCTAGACAAATTTTACTCGTGTTCAATTTTGTCAAATGTTTTTTTGTTATTAGCTATTAGTTTCATATCGTTGTAATGTGTATTTTGTAAAGGTTTAGAATGTGTAGTTTTTTCATAATTCTGATTTTGTTAATACATTTAATGTAAAACTCTGTGGCCCTGCATATTGCCTGAACATCGCTTATATAAGCTTGCGTATTATTAGTTCTACATTTCTCACACCGAAACAGCGACACGATGTTTGTGAAGACTTTATACTCGGAGTACAATTTTGTGAAAACTCAGAGTTCTTCGTGTGTGCATACATAAACCTCTGTACTCCGTCTTCTGTTTGATAGCAAAATGTTGTAGGAACGGGGTGACGCATTTGTGATAGCGAAGTCTTATTTCAAATATCCTATTCTGTACACAAACTATGAGAAGTAGTTGAAAAAATGTCAAAGGGAAAAAGTGAAAACAAGTTTTTGATTTTTGTCAGAACATTTAAATAACGAGAACGAAAATCTGAGCATATCAGTGCATCGTGTTTTCTTTATCACGATCTTTGTCCTTGAGCTGGACAGCACATAAGTTTCTTTTCACCATTCAGGGAAGCGAATGTGACAAAGATGTACTTTTTTCCTCCGTCTATGAACAACCCGATAATGAGTCGAGCGATGATTCTCGTGAACTCATTGTAAAAAAAACTCCACTCTGGTCTAGACTAAACAACACTAGGCCTAGCTTGGGGCTTCTCCAAATGACGTAATTCTACTGTTGTGCTCCCCACTCAAGTTTTCGTCTCCGGCGCAGAAACTATCAGCAAGCGTCCCATTAAGTAGTGTTCCTACTTATTTATATGCCGATGATGGCTTTCTGACAACTTTTAGCTGCCACAAGTGCACGTGCTCATATGAAATTCAAACTGTAAGAATGGTTATAGGCAGTGGGCTCAGAAGTATTCTCTGTTAAACCCAAATTACATCGGGAACGGCTGCAGGCTGTTTGGTTGTTTCGAGATGTGGCGACACCTAGCGGTCGTTTGGCCTTGTCACCAACATCGTCTGCTTGCAGAGATGTTGCTTTAGTTAATGTTTAGTTATGAAGCAGAGGAAAACCCACAAAAATACGCTTATCTAAGCCCCTATCTAAAGCCGAGCGTTATGTGCTGCTTTCATGAATTCACACGGCATACATTTTTGTTCCTTTCTAGTGGACCAGCATCAAAACACCAACCCTGTGCTCATAACTAAAGACAACAGAAGAATCTTTGTTGGAGGGCTGAGCCGGGACATTAACGAAGCTACACTTCGACAATACTTTCAGAAGTTCGGGGAGATAACTGACTGCCTGCCCCCTATCAACCTCCGACCTAGAAGTCGTATTAGTTTCATCACGTTCAGCGATCCTTCCTCGGTTCTTCTCGCGCTCTCGACAGAAACACACATCGTCAACGGAAATGAAATTGTCGTGAGGCCATTCAACGTGAAAAGGGAGCTAGAAACAAAGATGTTTAGCTCTCTCTTCGACGCTGACGGTCTTGAGGAGCCTGCCTTCAGCGAAAAGTCTTCGCAATGCAACGCTCAGTCCTCTGGTTTCAGCACGCCGACATGGAGAATCGGGTCTTTGCATTGTAACACATCTTCGTATACTTCTGAAGAAGCAAAATGGAGCGGAAATTCCTGCCAGGCCAGCACTCAGTCCTCTGGTTTCAGCACGCCGACATGGAGAATCGAGTCTTTGCATTGTAACACATCTTCGTATACTTCTGAAGAAGCAAAATGGAGCGGAAGTTTCTGCCAGACCAGCACTCAGTCCTCTGGTTTCAGCATGCCGACATGGAGAATCGAGTCTTTGCATTGTAACACATCTTCGTATACTTCTGAAGAAGCAAAATGGAGCGGAAATTCCTGCCTGGCCAGCACTCAGTCCTCTGGTTTCAGAATGCCGACATGGAGCACAGGGTCTTCACAATGTCACACACCTTCTCCTCTTGAAGAAGCAAATTGGAGCGGAGAGTCCAGCCAGCCCACCACTCACTTCTCTGGCTTCACTCCGCAGTCAGAATCTCGGTATTCCCAAACACCTTTCTCTGGTCTCCACCAGCCGAATCAGAGCGCAGTTTCGTCCTTGCAATCTGAGACCTCTGGTCTCAAGGTAACGACGTGGCAACAGAACGATCTCTTTTCCAGTGCATCTCCTGGTTCCGAACTCGGAGTTACCAGGCATAGCAACGAGGAAATGCTAGAGGAAGCGACTCATCAAATCATCCAAAAGCTGGCCCGTGAATACCTCTATGATGATGACGTTGAAGAGATGCGATAGATGTTTCAGATGTTGGCGCTCTTAGATCCACTGACCCACAGAGGGTCAACTATTCCTTAGCCTTCGGTTACAACAGCTGTAACAAAAACAGTTCTCACTCGCACTCAGGGAGCGCCAAGCAGGATGCCGACCTGCGTGGTCTGCTGAAAACCTCAGAAATTCTCGCCTGCGGTGAGACAGACGGCCAGCAGTGCTGGGGAGTATTAGGTCTTTATTACAAAGTTTGGGGCCCGCAGAGTAAAGAGGATCTTGACAGCGGCTGGGAAAACGCCCACATCCTACGCTTGCAGCTGAAAAAGCAGCTTCAGGAGTACTCGGACGAGCTGGATCTTGAGTACGAAGACTGGAGCAGCAAGTGCAGTTCCGCTCACGTCGACCAAGCGGAAACTTCTCACAGCTGTCCCTCCCGTGTGCTTTGGGGCCGGGACCATCAGACAGTCGACCAACACTTGGGCTATCAAGAACTTCTTCAAGGTAAACATCTGATAAGTCAATCCAACAATAATTACCTTCAAGCCTCCCAGAACAGCCCCTCTCTTCACCTTTGGGCCCAGCAGAATGCGACACTCGATGAAGACTATCAAGGCCGCATTCAAGATCAAGGTGTGATGAGTCGAGAGATCGACGTTTACCAGATGCAAGCAAACCACCTGTACGGGGATGGGGGGTGGAAGGTGATGACATGTCGTTGGAGATAGCAGTGCGTCGTGGTCTCCAATACCTTCTCAATTCCTAGCATACCACAGTAGCAGATCCAGACGCCAGACATAACGGTAGCCAACTAAGACGTCACTCAGCGAGAAGAATGTCAGGACGGCCCCCAGATGCAGGTGCCCGGATGGAGAAACACGTGCAAACATGTCAGGACAGCACGCAGAGGACAGTCCACTGAAGTCTCAACCAATCAGGAAATATCTTCTACAAAAATGTCACCAAGCGATACCAATCCGTTCTCCGTGTGTAAAAGGAACAAAAGGTTTTCGTGTCATGTCTAGAATATGGGGGACAAGGGGCTAGAAATCACATTTCGTAATCTCAAAAAGGAGAATGTAAAATCTGACTGACATGCTAATAAGTTACCTTCTTCTTTAGATGGAATTTAACCATTGCATTTACACAATACCACACGTGTTGAGAAACAAATAGATTGAATTTAACCATTGCATATACACAGTACCACACGTGTTGATAAACAAATAAAGTGTTTGTCCCCTACAATCTGTGTAAAGTCGTGTGTGTGAGTCTGTATAAGTACGTGTTCGCGTGCCTGCAGATGTGGAATTTTTTCTTTCTTTGTTTTTTTCGGTTGTTCATTCAATCTTTCTTTCTTTCATTTGTTTGTTTCCTTGAAATGTTCGTTCTTTCTTTTCTTCCATCTTTCTCTCCTTGCTTTCTTTCTTTCGCACTTTTTTCCATTTCCTTCTTGTCTTTCTTGTCTTTCTTTTATTCATTCTTTCCTTCCTTTTTTCTTTCTTTTCTTCTTCTTTCCTTCCTTAAGGGACGGTGTATGCAGTGGACAGTCCACAAAAGTCTTAGCTGATAGTACAATTACGTCACTAAGCTAGATACAAAGTAGTTCTCCGTCTGATAAACGAATAAACGTTATTGTGGCATAGTCATAACCTGGGGATCACGTGGGCTAAAAATCACATTGTAAATGCATGTATCTCTGAGTAGTTCTGATTTACACAATAAACACGCAGGTTTGAAATTTATGTTCAAGAATATTTATCGTGTTCCTTTCAAGTAAAATGTGCTGCTCGAATCAAAGAAAGGCACGAACTCGAATTTCAGAAAAGGTAGAGGAGACAGTTTATATGGTGCTACGATATACACATGCTTGATCGTCCCACGCTCGCCTGTGAACTGTCCCGGCAACCCACATCACGCACCCAGTCAGCACAAGGGAGACAACCACACGTCATCCGCTACTAAACCAAAACACTTCACATGACTTACTCTGTAGTCTATGCCATTGTTCGCATGCGGGAATATCTTTGTCTGCAGGTTTTGAGGTGGTCTGCTTGCAGGCAATGCCATACTTTGACCGTCTGGATCACGTGTCGATGATGAGCAGCGAGCTGGGCTTTATTCTTGCAATAAAGAAGTTACTAAACCTACTGTAGTATTTGAGAGACATACTTTTCTTTGCTGATGAGATTGTCTAAACAACTGAGTTTTCTCACTTTGATTTTCAACAGTCTACTATAGTATTCTTGAATAAATCTGCACCATCCTAAGAAAAAGCAACCCCCCCCCCCTCGAAAAAAATCACGATTACATCAAAAAGCAAAATATTATTTCTCTTTAACACTCTTCGAATCCGTCTGGCTCGAGGAGACAGTGTGCTTTTTGATGTAATCGTGATCACTCCTCATAAAGAAAAGTCTGTCTCTCGAATTCTTTCAGCCGCTGAGCCTGCCCCTTTCGATGGAGGGGCGTCGTGCTCTGTATAAATCCACATTTATTATTTTTAGTATTATTAATATTATAATAAACCAACACGCAGGCATTTTCACATCGTCTTTGGGTCCCCGCTTCGCTTATACACACAAGCCCGTCTACCTGTACCTAGGAGGTATCCGCATTTCCACCATCATTGCGATTGTACCCATTACTTCCCTTGCTGTGGAAATTTTAGTGATTTTACCGAAAATACCTACTTTGGTAAAGATGTTGGATAATAAAACACAAAGCAAAATTTTTATTTCTTTAAAAAAATGTCTAGGCTGGTTACTACCATTATGAGGTTTCATGAATATATTAGCCTTGTGCTTACCTCACACGCCACAAACATACCTAACACTCATGGTGTTCAGTCTTATCCTGATTTCTTTTATGTTCTTTAGAAATGGACTAAACAAAAGGTTTTGGAATGCATTTCTACAATTAAAGATGTCAGCTGAATGGGATGTTTAAGAAGACTTTATGATTTGTTAGACTTACTTGCATCCCCAGCACCTTTGAAAATATATAGATATCTTAGACAGCGCTGCACTTTATGCAAACTTTCACATTTAAAGATGTGATATGAATGAATATTTTGTAAGACTTTAATTTGTAAAACATCTGTATTTCCCCAGCATATGTAGATAAAAACCTTTAGCAGCTCTTTTTGCAACGCATTACATTTAAAGATGTAAACTGAATGAAATGTTTTGGAATGCATTTCTGCTAGATTATTCCTCATGCTGCACATATCTCACACTGCTGGTTGCCAACCCTGTCCTGATTTCTCATCTTCAGATGTAAACTGAATGAAATGTTCTGGAATACATTTCTAGTCGATTTTTCCTTGTTCTGCTCATACCTCGCACTGATGGCTTTCAGCCACATCTAAAGTCATCTCTTCAGTTTATCACATTTGTTTAAAATGTATGAACACACTGCCTTAGACGACACCAAAAGAATCAGAGATGTGATAGTGACAGAGAACACATTGATGAATAATAGAGACAACCGATAAATGTAGAAAACTAAATGGCTTTTTTTAAAAAGAAAACCATTTGGATGCATGGATAGGGCACAAAATCTTCTGAATACTGACTGTGGGGTTAGGCGCAACGGCCTATGCAGAGACCAGGAGGAAGAGATCCCTAAACTGAATACATCTATGTCACAACTAGGGAGATTTCTTTTTGCTCTGGACGGGTCGTCTCCTATTCTCGCTCACACGACCACCGTCAAGAGTGTGACATATGCGTAGGTGGAACTATCACAGTATTACTAAAATTAATTAATATGATTTCTCAGTCATATGGCCGAGCCCCCACCACCTACAGTCTCCCATAAAGAACAACAAAAGACTGTAATACAGTGAACACAAAAAAGAAGAATGTATTGTTGATAGAAACAGCGAGTATTTACAATCAAGACAATATATGTTACAACTCGTTTAAACTCTAGGGCTCCCGCAATTTCCTTCTGTTTGAGCTAGGTCTACTATAACATCTAATACCAACCTACATCACCCGCCTCGCCATTAAACACAATGACAAACCACGTACCTCCATCTCGCCTTTGCTTACGAGAAAAGAGTGACCACGTGTTGCACAACACTCACAGAACACAACACTCGTTCCCGAACGCTTCTTACAGTCCGCACGAAAGTCTGTACGTTGGAGCGCTCCTTCCTTGGATATGTTCACCAGTAGATACCCTGAAGACCTCTTGAACACTTCCACGTAACAGCAGACTTCGATGCTGACAATCACATACGCCACAGAGGATATGACGTTTCCAAAAGGCTGACACACAGCCCCTTGAGCTCACCCCAAGAGCTCGGTTACAGGCAGCCTCCTTGTAAGGCTGGACCTTCGCCCCCTGCTCCAGACGGTTGTCTTGTCCGCTGTCTTCGGTCTCCCTCCTTTACGTTCTCTCGCCCGGTCAGCGTAGAGGTTTCCCACAGCAGAGGAACACGGGCTAGAGTCTCACACCAGTCTGGAAGGATCACACAACCTCGCAGAGTCCCTTGCACTATGCAGCTGGTCTTATCAAGCCACGTGCCGTTGATACTAGACTTCCACACATCCAGCACAACGAGACACCTCAATTCTGCAGCTGAATCCTTCAGCCTTCAGCAGACTTGTACCACAGGAAACGTACATCTCACCACAGCAGCTCTTCTTCACAGGAGTTCAGGCTAACAATGCCCTCACTGTAGATTCGGCTGAAGTTGCTTTCCACTCAGGAGATTAGGCAGAAGATGTCCTGACAGGATGTTTGGGCAGAAGATTTGGGCGGAAGATGCCCTCTTGCAGGAGAGTTGGGTGGAAGATGATTTTACGGTCTAAACCAGTTCTTTTATTCTCAACTTTCGTCCAAAGATTCTTTCATTCACATCCATGTGGTCAACAAGGAGGTTACCATATCAACCAATCAGGCCAGAGACAGCAGAAGCCACACAGTGTCACCACACCCAGTGTCAACTACAAAGACACGCCCCTAAGTGGACACCTAGAGTGGACATGGCTACTCCCCTCCCCTTCCTCGTTGTTTACACCCATCGGCTGCATCAAAGCCTCTGGTACTCGATACTACGCATCAGCAGGTTCCCCCAGATACGTAATCCTCCCCTGCACAAACTAAACCACACCTGGCCAGCCTGACACGTGCACTGGTCCCTTCCCAGCTGTGCCTCAGGGTAAGTGACACCTTGCCCCTTGCTTCTACAGCCAGTATCCCTGATCAGTGGTGGTGGTGGTGGTTATTTAGAGGGACAGTGCTTCCACCTTGCGGTGATTTCGCACTATGGGGGGATGGGGTCCTATTACTAAACTGTGCACTGAAAGAACCACCAGACTGATGGCTGCAGTAAGATGGCCGGTGCGGACAGGCAGTTTAATGTGCGGGGAAATGGCCGAATGGAGTTTGTACAATGTTTAACTCCAGGAAATAATCCTTGGTCACACCAGGATTCGAGCCAACAACCTCCATCTGCTAGTCCGCAGCTCTCTCAACTGAGCTAACCAGGCCCCCCTAACCCCTGATCAGAAGTGTGAACAGAAACCTAACCTGGGCAGATGATGACGTGAGCGGCTAGATGGTGGCTTGAACAAGGGGATACTGGACCTTAATTAGGGCCGGAGAGTCGAGGATGGGTCACACCTGGAATCTATGGTGTAATCTCCTTGACCCACCAGACCCCAAAACGTGACACCCCCCCCCCCCCCGCAAAAATGTAGCCCGCACTACTAAATCATGGGTTAAGGAATTCACCACAGATGAAAGGTGTGTCAAACGGGTTCGACTTTCAAAAACAATTTTTAAAGAACATATCCTCAACTATTCAGGACAACTTCTTTACACAATGTTACAACATCGACTATTTACATGTTGCATCATCTATATACATACAGATACAACTACCACCTCCCTCCACCCCTACTACTAGTGGGTGCTACCACCTAGCGAGGTGAGCAACGTCAGGTAGCGATGTTGGACTTGTATCTGACATTTCCGCCGCCTCCGATGTCTCGGATGTTCCACTGTGGCTGAGACAATCTGCCCCTATGTTTTCAGACTTGTTCTGATAACTATCGGGCTCTGGCGACTGCGCTTCACCAAGACTTATGACCAGCGCACTAATGCCCTGACTAACCAGATTGTGGCCGACGTCCATCTTTCTAGCGAGCTCCACAGTTCAACTTTTATCAGGCCCGCTAGTATTCAGCAACTCCATTCTGCAATGGCCATACGTTGGTACCATTATTCTGCTGACACCTTCGTCATCTTTGCAGAAGTTGGCTACAGAGTCGCCTAGTACTAGGTGCATTTCCAACCAGCAGGCTGGAACCATCTGCATTTCGCCCAGAATCTGACTTCTGACCAGTGTCAGGTTTCCATGCAAGACTCTGGGATCCCAGTTCTCGGCGATTCCTTTATGAGGATCGCCCTCTCCATCAACTCTGGCGCTATTCCGACGATAGCGCCAACCTCCCACTCCCAGTTACGATCTAACCGAGTTAAACCAATCCCTGACTCAGGCAGTTTGATTTCCACAACCTGCAGGTCTGTGGTCTCCATCTGAACACTGCCGTCAGGAGAGTTCTGTGGTTTCCCAGGGTCAAAACCTCTGCAGGGTTGGTCGCTGTGTGGCCAATGAGCAGTTGGGCCCCCAGGTATATGGTCTGTCTCCTCTAACACTGGGGAAGATGATTCTTCTCTGATGCGCTGCGCTTGAAGCATGTCCACCCTGGCAGCTTCCGCCTGCGGTAGTGGGTGGGGTGCTCCTGCAGCACCCAATGAACGACCGTCCCCCTCAGATGACGTCACTCCGGGCCTCTCTGCTTCAGTGCGAACATAGGTGGCCATCGGCTCCTCCTCCTTTTCGTGTTGCCCCACAGAGAGTGACCGCCTGATGACGTCATCGTCAGCTGACGATTCTTCTGTCCTCCAGTTGTGGGAGCCCACTCCTCCCTGCAAGGGCCCTGAACTCCTTCCACGGTCCCTTGTTTCCATCTTGGGAGGGATTGAAGCGCCCTCCTGGTTCCCGTTCCACTCACGCAACAGGCCGGCGACGTCATCATAAGTTGATGTGGGGCTGCTAACCCGTTGAGGATACACTTCAGTGGCAGAGGGCGCTGAAATAATCTCCGCCTCCAATGCCCGCATGATCTGGGTAGCTGCACCCCATCTCTCCGGGTGGCCGCCTCCTTCTTCCGTTGGCAGCCCCTCCTTTCCGGTTCCACCTTTCAGTGTAGGCGGCCCTTGTCTCATCACTCCAGGTTTGTCTTCCGTGCGAGTGACAGCGAGCTCTGCAAATGGCGTCCGACACGGTGTGTCCGTCCGGGCGTCATCAGGCCCTCAACGCTCTTCTCTGCCTCATGGCGTCGATTTGCAGGCAGCTCATCTTTGGTGGGAGGTGATGCAGTTGCCTCCTGGCGGCTGTATTTCTCTACCTCCATCTGTAACCCCGTGTAACGCCTCCACGCGTCACACGCACTCGTACGACAACGACAAAATTTATTAAGACTTTAGAATGAATTGGCGGAGGCACGGCGGTTCGTCTAAACGGCTACTCTTCTCATCGCGATAGTCTAGTGGTTTTTCTTTTCTCTTGTTGCGAGTTCTAGCTCCCTATGCAGTCCGTCTTAGACCCATCCTATTGACGTGATCGGGGGATGTCGTGCGGGCGACCGTCGTAATATAGAGCTAGTCACCTCTCACATCTTACAGTTCAAACGATATCTGTCGCGGAGGGGGTGGGTCGTCTTCCTGGTACCATCTGACCACCTCAACGAACAGACTAAGCAGTACGTCCTTCCACTGGCCGGCCATGATCCATGCCCGCAGTGTTGTCTTCTGTTCAGGCGACTCGATGATCGCGTCCACTAGCAGTTGCAGGTGTTCGTGCACCAGGCGCACGGGCAGTGTGTATACGCCTTCCATCACTTTACTGCTGCTCAGCCATACGTCGCTGCCAACGGTTCTAAAGGCGAGAAAACTTTCGGGCCGGTTTCTTCTATCGTTCTTTCATGCTTTTCTCCCCCGCCTTCCTAGGCCCGTTCTTAGTCCGTTCTCTCTCTTGGTCCTCTCAAAGTCTGTCCTCCTAAGTCGCCGGCAGGCCCGCATATATTGGGGTGAGAGGCATCCGAAATATTCTAACGAGCCTCCCTCATTAGTGAGTTTCCCGTCAGCACTAGCGATTAGCTACCCACTGACAGCCAGATTTATGTTGTTGTTGAGGACCCACCTGCGCGGGGTAATTGCGCTATTATCCTCGGCTCTCGAGGTCGACCTTTGACTAACTGGGTCCACACCCCCAGGTTTACCCGATCATTCAGTCATCCCGGCGGTTGCCAATCGCAGGCCGCCAATTATCTTCCAACTATTATCAGTACTCGCCTACTAGTGTGGCTCACGTGCGCCGTATCACTTTCCGGACTTTTCCTCGCACCTTGGCTCCGTCCGTGAAAGTCAGTCCCATTATGCATTCACGCCTTGTCTTCCGCCACATAACGAGTAGCAAAGGACCAACAGCCTTTTCATCGCCACCACGATTAATCCGTCCTCCAAACCGTACAACACACACATGCTATACACACACCAGATAAGCGTATTGTTATACCCGCCTCCATGGTATTCTCGTCCCCTAGAGGTGGGCATGGTTGCAGCACCCCAGGATCGTCGCTCAGTTGAGTGACAGG
>SMGT01008388.1:114561-136497 GCA_004794575.1 Lanistes nyassanus
AAATCCCAGAAAGCAAAAGTAATGAGAAATCTGTATTTGGTCCCAATAAAATCTGCTAGTCTCTTATCATCATTTCATAGACCACAGACAAAAGAATTAAACTGTGTTTAGTCCAACACATGGCATGGTAACACAGTTCTCAGTACATTTGTGTGAGGGAAAGACAGGGGAATAGGGGAATGACGTGTGCACTCCGCCACTCTCACTACCTCGCTCTCTGATATTCAACAAACTCAAATCCACGCAGTAATGAAGCTCCTCAATACAATGTTATTAAATAAAGAGTCTTCAATACCGGGAACAATAAATGATAGGTGAGAACAGAATGGACTCTTCCACAAAACTAGGTTCAAGTATTCACTAGCAGATAGATCAGCAGAAAAGTGTCAACGAGATCTACTTACAGTCTCACTCAATCTTTCACTCGGATGGACATTTAAACCGTATAAGATTTAACTCACTCACCACTGAGATCCGTTGACACAGGCACACAAATCCACGGTATGATTCAAGTCCTTTCACTACAGTTCATAACAAACCACTGGGATAAATGCTTTGGCGAGTCTCTGGCAAAATTCTTTTAGATAACGTTCATTTCCCAAGGTGCGGGAGGTGTAGATCTATGCGGATTCTGGTTTCGGTGAACAAGTTCCTGGACAACGTCTGACGGGTGAGGTTATCTTTAGATATCACAGCTTTACAGGCTGATGGAAGGTGTCACGTTTACGGATGGTTTTTCTGCAGCGCTATGGTTCAACACTGTGTTGTTTCATTGTATCTTTCACATAGTATTGCATCCTTTCATTCAAGAATTGTTGACGCGGCAGTGACGCATAAGGTTACGTAGTAATAAAAGGAAAGACGTCATTTGTTCTTTAATAAAATCGCATATGACTCAGGCTTCGGGAACCAATGGGAAAAGGTGAATTTGGTCGTACATGGAAACGTAGAAAACATTGGGGGAGGTTGAACGGATTTTGACAGTTTGGTCTAGAGAGACGAAGGAGTCAGACGCGTTACCAGTTTGCGAAACTTGTTAACGGTTATCCAACAGTACAAGACGCGCTGTTAATGTAGGAACATTGTTCAGCGGTCACTGGAGGGAATAAGACTTCTCGTATGGACTTTACTCGTGTAGAGAAAATAGCGTTTGTGGAAAGAAAGCGACAAGAAGCGAAATAGTCGTCTTGTCTAGAATCCATTATCAACGGTCAACCGTTTGCTATATGCTCTACTATGAAGGCTGTATCCGTATAGCTAAATAGCAATAGCTATTGCGGGATATCCGTATTAATTCATTACTCGCCGGGAGAAGGACTTTTACACTTCTGCAGCGAGTTATGTGTCAACTTTTCTTCGTCTTATGAAAGGAGCATAAGATAGTGTTAAGTCTTCAGTGGTGTAAGGCTTAACGGCTGAGTTGTCAATATTCATCACCGTGAACCTGTCTCTCATTGTAAACAGTCTAATAGTAGGCTGGGAGTGTACAGTCAAACGGATTCCTTCACTTGTGGAAGTGACTTTCCTCATAGATCAGAAATCTACGAGGAACCAAGGGTTAACTTGCGACAGTTAAGCAAGGACATTTCAAGGACTAACGGACTAACGGACTAACTGTACGATACATGGTTCGTAACCAGTGTTCCCGACACCTTTGGACAAGCCCATCTACTGAGTTCTTCTGGCACGGTACAACTGGATTCACAGATCACCTTTGACCCTGCTACAAACTTTCTCAGATCTACGCTCGTCAGTCAGGACATTTGCGTCTCTACGAACTGCATCATCCGTGTCAACTATCCTATCTTGTTCGGGCTACTTCTGCGGGCCATTACCTAATGAGAACGATTTTGGATTAACTGTTCTGTTCCGGTTTTGGATTAATTCATTTCCCTGCAAGTAGTCTTTTGCGTTATCACGCTATTTCATATGAATTTAATTGTATGCTAGTTGCATTACACATTGTTCAGACAATTGTTTCGTGTCACAAACCATCGCTATCTCCCACATACACACACACGCACTGTTACGTATTTGTTCAACTGCACCATTCTTTCCTCAGCTTTCATTTCTAATGTTTATAGTTCAATAAATGTGTTAAGTTATCTGGTCGTGTACCTTTTGATTGAAAAGGTGAGGGTCTGCACTAGGCGTATGCATTTCGTATTTCTTCCCTAGAATTCCAGCACACCCCACAAAACGTTACAAACATGGGTTAAAGTGTTTTCAAAAGATGTATTTGTTTGCCGTTTGGAGTGATGCCTTGGTAATGCTGATGGAAAAGTCTGCAGTGAGAACAACGTGTACTTACATAGAACTGCTGGGTGTCTGTCGATCGCTGTCAGGACCCGCTGATGTGTGTCGTAAGGCCGGGCTCCTTGCAGCGTCTTTGTTTTCTGATCCAAACGATTTATTTTTATTAGACATTGCTTCCGCTGGTGATAATTTGGATTCGATTTGAGGTTCGCAGCATCGCACATCCTGAGACTGTTTATGTGAATGTAATCGGCGGGTGGGTGCAAAGGCTGGTCACGAATGCCGTCTGTCTTTCTACGTCACTTCCGCACTTCGTAGTTATTCAACCTGTGGAAGCAAGAGACACACCTCAGTAAAATAGCCGAGATGTTTAAAACCAACAGTACAGATGCTTTTCGCTCATTGCAATGAGGGAGGGAGGTTCAGAAAAAGAGATAGATACAAACGCACAGATCAGGTAAAGTTAATAGCCAAATTTCGCAGCAGCTCACTGAATATTAAAAAACAATTAGATCCTGCAACAAATACCATCAAACTGACATCAGAGCGACACTTAAAGTGTAGTTTTTTTTTTAAATACGATACTTCCATTCATGAGAGCACACAAATGCAAATATTTGATTAACATTGTAACAATATGCGTGCCAGGCAGTAGGTAGCAGGCACGTTAGTGAGGACATTCCATCCAAGACAGATCTGAGCCTTAACACTCAGCAGGCCAGACATAACTGAGAGGTCAGACACCATTTTAAGCCGCGCAGCACTCAATAACTATATACAAAAGAGCCGTCACTCCAAATCATGCATCGTCCACTAGGGTCACCAAGCATGCAGTTGTCCAACACAGCCACACGTGCAGACTGGAAAAGGTCAGCCACAGACATTTAACACTGATATATAAACTCTAGTGGGGAAAGGGGAGGGGATGAGATCAGACAATCAGAGGAACACAAGATTAGACCAGACACGACAGAACTACTTCACTTGGAGAGATACTTGGTCAGAGAGATACAGACGGATGAAGTTGATCGTCTGTAGGACATGGAGAGTTACTAGGTTGTAAACCGGCCCGCCACTTAGATTCTACTGATCGCTGAATAAAACTTTTATGGTCAGAGAACACGGGTCCATTGACTACGAAAGAAAGCAGCGGTGTATGTATCTTCGTGGTGCCTCTACATAATGCTATATGGCCATTTGTGGTGCCCGTGACCTCTACGTCAGTTAGATGGGCATTATGTAACATTGCCATTTGTGATGCCGTGACCATTCATAACGTTACATGGCCATTTGTGGCGCCGATGACCCGTCCGGCGTCACAATGGTACAACATCTATGGTGTAAACCCTCTATTTTGCTATCACGGAATTCGCATAGATCACTACTTAGATTTATTAATAAGGAAATGTCGCGTTTACAAGTAAAGTTCGAAACTATCGCCAAAAAATAAAATCTTTGGTAATAGTCGGAAAACCCTGAGCGTGAGGTTGAGTCCAGAACGGACCCGAGTGAAGCTAGCAGACGATACATTGGTTTGTTGTAGAGGAGCTGCAGTAACATTAAAATTGAAAATGGAGCACTTTATCTGTATCCATCTGCTCAATTAACTATTAAGGTTGTTGTGCTTGTTATGTTTCAGTATTTTAGTCTGTACTGTTTTATTGTTGGCGTTGTTTATTGTGCTTATAGTATGTCTAAACAAGTTTTACTCGTGTGTATTTCCTTTGTTTTATTGTTGTCTTATTAATAGTTTATGGTTGTACTTATACGTTTTCCATCGTTGTAATTTGTGTTTTGTAAAGGTTTTGACTTTTGACTGTGTAGTGTTTTTATACTTTAGTTGTGTTGTTTATCCATATTGTGTAAAAGGCAGAGCGCCCTTCATATTGCCGGGATATCGCGCAATATCTATATATATATATATACTTCCCTGTTATTATGAGTTCCACATTTCTCACTCCAAAAACAGTGATGCGATTGTAGTGATCACTTATACTTGGAGTGCAAGTTTTGAAGACAGCGTTCTTTAAATGGGTGTGCATGCATAACAATCTGTACTCCGCTTACGTGTTTGGTGCAAAATCTCCGAGGAACGGAATGACGCACGAATGATATCGACCTCTCATTTCAAATCTCCAGTTCCGAACACAGACCATGAGTAAAGTTGGTTGAGAAAATAAGTCAAAGGGAAAAAGTTAAAACATGTGTTTGGACGACTTCTTTTTACAGATGGATGGGGTAGGAGTGGGGGATGGTGAAAGACATTCACTTTTTTCCTGTTGACTTTTACCTTTATTTCCTTTACTTTTTCTCTTAACTGTTTTCTTACAATCTTGGCAAGCATGGAACTGGTTTTTGCAAACTACGAGAAAAAAAATTCAACAAAGTGCACGCGAGAACTATATTAGTGTGTTCAGAGCGTTTTAACGAGGAGTATAACAAATTTAGGCCACATTACTTCCATGTCTCGCTCATGCATATTTTAAAATATTCTTCTATTTGGAACCTGATTTATTGTTTTTAATCAGTATTACCACCACCAGTATTATTTAAATATTTTCACACCTGCACATTTACTGAATTATCATGCAGCAATGTAAACCCAACATTGGTTCACTGATTTATCGTGGGCTGATTCCCAGACACGAGTTGGAAATTCCTATAAATATTCCTTTATCTTCTTCCCACAGTTAAAAGCAATTGACATGATTTACCGATAGTGTCTACTATACACTGATCGATGATTTTTATTCCGCCGATTTTGATCGACAGTTTGTCAAGGCGTCATATAGATAGATCATAAGGAGTGCAGACAATAATGACGATTACTATTAATAAAATCGGAAATTTTTAACAACGAAAACGAAAAATCTATCATATCAGTGCGTTGTTTATCGCGATGGGTGTCTGAAGCTAGAACGTGCGCTTCTTCTCAACAGTCCTCTATTTCCTCATAATATGAACAATCCGATAATGAGTCGCGCGATGATTCTCATGAATTCATTGTAAAAAGCTCCACTCTGGTCTAGACTCTGGTCCTTGCTTGCCCCTACTGGAGATGACGTCCCTTCTGCTGTCACTTCTTTAGTTCTCGCTTACCTGTAAGAAAAACTCAACAGGAAAAGTCAATTTTTCCCCCCATCCGTCGGGAAAGAAGTCAACACTTGTTTTAACTTGTTCCCTTTGACTCATTTTTCTCAACTACTACTTCTCATGATCTGTGTCACGCGATGGTATCCCCCACGTTAGTATGGGGAACAACCAGGGTGCTGATACTAATCCCATTTACAGGTTAGTTAATATTTGGCTCGCAGCACCAACCACACTTACATAATTTTAATTCTGAGGGCAATGAGACTGTTTGCACCTGCAGTTCGCTATCCACATACTGGAGAATTACCTCGCACAATGGTTATAGTCGTTCGCCTGCTTATTCCCAGTTCTTAGCTCGCGAGCCCCCAGCTCAAAGCCCGCAACTACCTCAACCAATCAGAAGAAAGTTAGCGACTGCTTTAAATAAAAGAGATTAGGTGTTTACACTATTCCACTGACATAGACATAGCTACATACACAAGTATCATAAACTTCCACACTCACACCCTGGCGTCTGCATTCGTACCTAATGCGTACGTACAACAAAAGGTTACAGTACCAGTAATTCTCGTAGACTTGGGATCTTCACCTCAACGTCCGGTGAAAGTCCTACAGAATACTAGCAGTGTACAGTGTTTCACAGCTTTAGATGACGAGAGATCCTCAATATTTGGAAGCGTTCACAGGATGGAGCACAGCCCTCTGGTGTGTACACACAACCTAACCCGCACAATACCAGGCGCTTAGCATAACACAATAAATGTAATCCTGCTAGAGGCAGGAACAATAAGAAGAATTCAGCGGAAATGGATGTTCGATGTATTATTTATTGTTAGGAGCACTTTCAATCTCTTTTCTTCAGTGAGAACAGTTTTTTTGCGGTTCTCAGGGGATTTAGGGTCGACATGTGAGGTTTCTCAGTGAACATCTTTGCAAAAAGAAGTCTGCTAACCTTTCCCCCCCTCGACCAGGGAAAGTCGTCTACTGCACAAAACCGGCCAGTTTATATGATAAATGATCTCTGTCGGAATTTTTTGGGTCGTATACAGAGGAGGTCGTACATGATAAGGTCTTATATGGGAGGTAGGCCCTATTACTGTATAGAGGAGCTTTTCCCAGAGGGTTTTTGTCTTCTTTGGAGAGGTAAAGTGGAAGCGAAGGGAGACAGTGAGATGTGCGAAAGAGGCATCTACGTAGGGATTTATCGGTTGGCAAAGAGAGGAGTCTCTCTATCGCAGCAGGTAGGTCCCTGTTAAGCGAGGGGGAGAAATAAATAACCTTGAGACTAACCATCTCTCCCTCATAGCAGTTCACAAAGGGCTTACAGGGATCGAATAGGTGGGATGAAAGCAGTCAAAAAACTCTACCCAAACAAACAAAGAAACAAACAAACAACAGGTTTGCAACATAAAGTTTCGGAAGAGATGTTGTAGGTTTACATCGAAAAGAGACTAATTGCTTAATGCACACAGCTGCATTAGTTCTTAATGCAAGTTAGTCCTTTTTCACCCTGTACCACCTTTCACCCTATACTTGTCATCTGACAGCTCAGTTATATCATCTGATGGCACCTAATGCGTGATAGTAAGAGACGTTCTCTCTCTTTTTAAACTCGGGTGTTTGTTGCTGTTGTTGTTTTGTGGGGAAAGTGCTTCCACCTCGCGGTGATTTCGCACTGAAGGGGAGGGGAGATTGGTGTGGGGAAAGGGGAAGGGGTCTGTGGTTTGGTGTCCTGGGCTGGTGGAGGCTATGTGTGGTCCCGCTGGCTGGCCTCTCTCCTGGCGTACTGATGATGGCTTGAGTAGCTGGAGGGGTGGAGTTTTCGCTGGTCAGACCTACCGCTGCTACATCCCTACATTCTTTTTATCTCTACCGCTAAGGTGCTATGTGTTATATTAGTTTACTTTGATGTAGTCTGTTTTTATCTTTAGTGTCTTACTAGTGACCTCTGTCCTATAGTTTATTTGCTGTTTTTAGTTGGTTAATTCCATTTTGAGTTTGTATTGTTTAGATATATCTAACATCTGGGTGGGCAATAACTACCTGCATTGTCAGTTCCATTATTTGTTGTCTTATATTTTTTGGAGGGCTAAGAGAAGGTTTTAGGTTTACTACTAGATAAAGATTTTGCATAGCATTTTTTAGTTTATTTCTTTCCTGACTGTTTAGGCTACATTCTAGCAGAACATGTGATGTACTAAGTCTGTCCCCACAACTACAGGTTACTGGGTCTTTACGGATAAGGTGGGTGTTCTGTGAAGTCACTGGATAAATACTTGTGGGTTACTAGAAATTTATTACCCAAATCCCATCTCAGTAGGACAAGGTGAGATCAACATCGCATTCTTAGCGTTCATCATTCTCAGAAAATATTGAGATCCTGTTTGACGCTACTGTCTATGCACAAACTCCAAGAAGCTGAACACGATGCTTTCCGTTTTGTGTATTAAGTGGCTGAACCCCAGCTCCCCAACTGCCCCACATAAAAACTCCATCACATTAATGGCACACCAAGGGTCGAGCAGGAATACGATAATAAGATCCGAACAAAAATGTTTAAACAGGGACCGACTAAAGTTTATACAAAGATATTGTTATTTGCCTTTCCTTAACAATTTTGTGTGTTTTTGAATTTGTTTTGTGTTTTTGTTATCATGCTGAGTAGTTTTCTGTTGCGCAGTTAAATTACGAAGATGAATCGGACTTCAACGATAAAGAACACTGACCTACTGACCCAGTCAACTGAAATCAACTCCCCGACGTCGTTCTCAGGTAAGAATTTTAAGAATGTAGATCCCGCTTAAAAATTATTGTTCATGAGCTTAAAACAGTCGGTTGCCCCCTGTTGTGGTATTTACTTTGTCGTGTGTCTAGGGGTATGGCGCTTATGTGTTTCACTAGTCTGCTCGTTAACTAGAGTTACAACAACATAAAAATGTGTCAAGAAGGGGAAACTAACACTGCGATCGCTGCCTAATTTCATCAATTTCCAAAACGGCTCAAGCCCCCACCCCCTTGCTTGTCACGCGCACAACTTAATAAAAAGAGGGCAGCGATAATACACTATTCTATTTATTTACAGTTACAACATAGAGTGTTTCACTACACAATGAATGATGCTCCACTATACATCTACCGACATATGTAGAAAAATCACTCCCACTCTCATATATTCATCCCAGTGACGCTATACGTATCTAAACGCACACGTTATTTACTGGGTTATGAATTGTACCGTACTGATAATTCACTTCGGCGAACACAAGGAAAACCGTATCCTTTCCGAAGACAAACGAATTGTTCTAAACCCACTCAAATGACGTCACGCCGACGTCTTAACACACAATAAGATTGACCGACGATCACAAAGATAACCGTGAGAATTCTACAAATAACTAGTCCCGTTGGACAACCGACAAATCAGCAAATTGGATCTATACTTTCTTCTAAGTTCGCTCCAGGCAAGTAGGTTGAGTTACGGCCGTGTCCTACTTTCCTACACTGTACGTAAACTCACTTTCACGATGCTGGACAGGAATACCGCAGACGCCACGTCTCTCAGCTCCACAGTCTCAGCAACGGTCCGAAATGCATGAGTTCTTTTCCCGACTGAGAAGAGTCACCCCTGTGTAGCAGCCTGCTGGTTCTCTGTGTCCCCGTCGCCGTAACGGTCGTACTCTCCTGTAGTAACTACCCCAGAACTGTTGGGTGTGTTCAGCATTCGGCGTTGTTGTTGTCGTCGTCGTTGTTGTTGTAGTTGTTGTTGTGATTGTGAAGGGAAAGTTCTTCCACCTCGCGGTGATTTCTCATTGGGGGGGGGGAGGGAAGTCAGTGGGCGTGGGGAAGGAAGGGGGAGGGAAGGAGGCCGTGGTTTGGAGCTCTGGACTGGTGGTGGCTATGTAGTCGCTTTCCTGGCGCGGCTGGAAGAAGGTGGCTGCCTGTGGCTTGAGTGGTGGAGCGCTTGCTGGTCGAACCTACTGTCGCCCTATTTCTATATTTTGTTTATCTCTACCTTGGTGTTCGCCTTTTACTTTTTAGTGTTGTACAGTTTACGCTTGTCTTATAGTTTACTTAATTCATTTTAATGGTTATTACCCCCTTTTATTTAAAAAAAATATTAAATAGATCTAACGTCTGGATGGGCGTTTACTACCTGCGCTGTCAGATCCATTATGTATTATCTAAATTTTTTTGGGAGGATTTAGAGACGATTTTAGATTGAAGTTAAGGTTTAGATTGTGTAGAGCATTTTTGTTAAGTGGTCGATGTATTTTCTCTGTTCTGCTGGTGTGAATACCAGGATGTAGAGGTTGTAGTAGTGAAAAGCAGGGAGAATTAGTGTTCGACGTTTGAGTTTTGATTTGAAGTAGGTTGTCTGAATTGTTTTGGATTGTTCTTGAGGTAACTGTGTGAAAGGAGGATTCTCTGTACAGGGAGGTTGTGGGGGTGGTGGGTGAGTGCGGCGATGGGACGAGGCTCGATGTGTTTGGTGTTGTGAGTGGGCTGGAGGGGCCATGTCCTGAAATGTCGACTTCCTGTCTGAGTCTCGCTTGGCCAAGTTCTCTTTGTTGTACCTGTGTTACCTCAAGCCGCAGTCACCTGTTTCTTTTCTCTTTAAAAGTGGAAATTACAATCCAGATTGCATTTGTAATGCTGAAGAATTCTGTTAAGTATGGCATGACTATAACATCGTTATCAAGATCATCATTACAATATAGACATAAAGCAGTCTGTATGGGTTTATGAATTTAACCATGTGGGATCTTGCTGGCACCAGATGACGTGAGTACATGTCATGTATCTCATCTTTGTTACTTGTGTCGTGTCAGCCACAGGATGTTAATCATGTGGGATCTTGCTGGCACCAGATAACATGAGTACATGTATCTCATCTTTGTTAGTCGTGTCGTGTCAGCCACAGGATGTTAGTCATGTAGCATCAGTCCTGATGCGACGAAGTAACATGAATTGTGGCCCCAAAGGAGGCATTAGCATCATGTGTGTGATGTCAGCTGTGTGGCATCAGTCCCTCAAAGAACAAGGAGCCCCACAGCACAGCAGCAAGGCATGATTGTGCTGATAGACACTTGTGGGTTTGTAGTCCAACATATGCACTTTTTCTGCATGAGACACCTGTTTACAAGGCTGATCATCAAGTCTTTCTTGGGTATGCCAGTTTCTTTTCTCATCGCCCTCTCCTTTATATTTCTGTCATGAGATTGCCTTCCTTGCTGACTTGGTGCTAAACATAATGAAACATAGCAATGGCAGTGTCGTAATAAATGCATCAGTGGCAGTTATGTGTTTTCAGTTATAGTCAGTTGTGTGATGTCAGTCACCTGACGTTGTGTGTGGCATCAAAGCTACTAGCATGAGGTAATGTGAAAAACTCTTTAACGTGAAGGATATTTCTGTGTCAGTGTTGTGAATATTGCCCTTGGGGGGGTGTACAGTTTGATTTGTAAAGTAAAATGGTCATTAGACCATGTACCAGGAGCTGTGCTCTCTGAATCTTTTTCTTTCCACCTCTTTTTCTCTTCTTCTTCTGTCCCAAATAGCTTCCTCCCACGATCCATATCCTCTTCCCCACCCCCTTTTCTTTTCCTCTCTCTTGCTTTCTCTCTCTCACCCCTTCCCCTCCCCTGCCCCCCACCATTCATTTGCAGCCGTGGCTAACACAATGACCCTATTTATACAACAAAAGATGAAAGACATCAAGGGGGTATTTTTTATCTATACTAGCGTGTCATGATGACTGGGGCATCAGTGATCAAGTTTCAGTTTCATACAGCCTGCAGCATCATATTTATGAAATCGGGTTCCATTAGTAAAGCACCACCATCAACCACTTCAGTATTTGTTGTTACGTCTTTTGTTCCATCATGGTGTGTGAATTTTATATAACCCAACAAAATAATGGACTAATTCTTTCTTTTCCATCTCCGCCAGGACATCAGAGTCTGTTCTAATGTAGTCCCAGATTGTGTTCATGTGTATCCACATCGTTAATAAGAGTCACTCAGCTTGCGTTCATTCAAGAGCTGCTTTGTTTCATCGTGTTTTATCATTTGGGCCTCTATCAAGGCAACCTCACTTGGTTTTAATATGGAGCTTTAGTGTGCACCAGTTGATACATATTATTCCGTTCCCTTTTGTCCTCCTGGGAATTTTTATGTTTTTTATTCTTGTTTATCAGCTGTGCCTAAAGATAAAATAAACCTAGACCAGCCATTAAAAAATAATAATAATAAAAAAAACTGTGATATCATGAAGAATTAGTGTGAACTGTTATAATTTTTTTGGCGTCTCGTTGCCTAACCAATCAGGAGGAAGAACAACTTGTTACCGTCGACCTGATCGGCTCGCTAAAACAGCCAGTCGGGAGAGCGCGCGGTGGAGCGAGGGAGGTAGCCGGCCGATAGCCGAGGGTAGCCCGCGCCCATCCCCCGGTTGACCCGTCACCCTGAGAGGGGGTCGGATGGCCGGTGGGGGTGAACAACCCTCCAGGCTACAGCCCACCAACCCGAATGAGTAAAAAGCCTATTCGCGTTTTTCTGGCGAACTCGGGTTCGAAGCTATAAAGGCAGCCGACCGCCAACGGCGAATGCCGGGTTGGTTGGTTGGTTGGTTATTTAGAAGGACAGTGCTTCCACCTTGCGGTGATTTCGCACTATGGGGGATGATGTCCTATTACTAATCTATGCACTGAAAGAACCACCAGACTGATAGCTGCAGTAAGATGGCCAGTGCTAACAGGCAGTTGAATGTGCGAGATGGCCGAATAGAGTTTGCACAATGTCTAACTCCAGGAAATAATCCTTGGCCACACCAGGATTTGAACCAGCAACCTTCCACCCGCTAGCCCGCAGGACAGGTTGGTGGTCCAAACAATGTGAAATGGCAGTCACAAATAGAAAATGAAAACTAAAAATATAGAAAAAACAATAATATTGAATACAGGCTAGAATATGCAAGAGCTAAAGCAGTAGCAAAAGCGAAAATTCCAAAAGCAAAAAGAGACGAATGGCACAAATTCACAGAGTCCCTAAATCTTAGCGCAAACCTGAATGATAGCTGGAAAAAAATCAAAAGACCAAGGCCCAAGGACTTCCATGTTTACCCTGATAAAAGATAATCAGAAATTTGAAACAAACATTGAAAAAGCAAATCTGTTGGTAGAAACATTCCAGGAAGCCAGCTCAAATAATATCTAAGACCCTGAATTTAAGATCCAAAAAGAAAATGCGGAAAGGAGTTTGGGCCCCTGTTGAGCAAATAAGACCCTTGCAGATTAGCCTGTTAACTTTCTATGAACGAACTAGAACGAGCACTAAAGTCTAAAAAGCAAGGATCAGCTCCAGGTCCTGACATGATAACATACGAAATGCTCCAAAAAAGTCACCCCAGTACCAAACACTTAATGCTACAATTATTCAGTGAAATACTTGATAAGGGAACATTTCCAAATCTATGGAAAGTAGCTACAGTGGTCCCCATCCCTAAACCTGGAAAAACTAAATCAGCTCCATCTAGTTACAGACCCATAGCACTCACATCACAGCTTGGAAAAGTGCTAGAAACAATAGTTAAAATAGACTAAACTTTTTTTTTGCGAGACTAAAAATATCCTCCCACCACAGCAAAGTGGGCTTAGGGAAAAACACAGTACAATGGACCACCTTACAGCCTTACAAGAGATAATAAACGCTAAGACAGAGAAAAGAGTAAACCTATGTGCGGTGTTTTTGGATATAGAAAAGGCATATGACATGCTCTTAGACAATGGAGTACTCCAAGGAAGCGTGTTAAGTCCCTTACTCTTCAACATTATGATTGCAGAACTCCCAAAATGTGTTAACATGTTAAAATAAAACAATTTGATGATGAAACCTCCCTGTTAGGAAAACTAGAGATACACAAAGCCAGGTACCCACATAAACCTAAATATCTAGGATTAGAAAAGATGCAGGAAGGCCTAAACCAAGTAGCAAACAGGCTAAAATACAATGGCTTCAAATTATCGGCCACCAAAACCTAAGCAATAATCTTTAAACAACCAAATCAGAAAGTAGACTATCCACAACTCAAAGTAAACCAAACAGCCATAACCCATAGCCCCCAAATAAAATTCCTGGGGCTTATTTTTACAGAAACCTCCAACTGGTCCCCATATATAAATAAAATAATAAACTCGGCCAAAAAGGCAGTAAATCTCATGAGAGCTGTCACAGGCAACAGCTGGGGTACAGATCCAAAACCCCTACTAAGCCTTTAACAAGCTAATGTATCCTCCAAACTACTGTATGCAGCACCTTAATGCAAGTCACATAGTGAAACTTCAACCAGTACAGGCTAAGGCACTCAAAGCAGTACTAGGAGTCCCGATGAGCACCCCAAATCTAGCAGTGCTGGCAGAGACAGGACAAAAACCTACAGATTTAATAATTAAGGAAAGGGCAGCCAATTTACTACTACAAGATACAGTGTCTACCTGCAGATCACCCAGTCAAACAGATCCACACAACAGCGCATAAACATCGCACAGGACAACCCACCCCACAACCAAGCATGCAAAAAAAAACGCGCAGGAAATAGAACACACACCAGGGGCAGACATTAACTTCGAAGGGTCATACCCGGGCACAGGTCCACAAATTCCTCCCTGGACACTACACCCACCACAGATCGACATAGACCTCACCAATTATAACAAAGAAACTCAGCTCATCAATATACTCAAAGAATTCAGACAGAAACTCAACACTACCTATAAGGACCACTCCCGTTTATACACAGACGGCTCGCATGTCCCGACCATCCACACCACAGGGATAGGAGTCTATGCACCTAAAATCGCCAGTGTTGCAGCCGAGCTCCCTAGCCACACATCCATATTCACTGCAGAGCTCGTAGTAATACGCACTGCCCTAAGGTTGACAGCACTACAATACAGAAAATCTGCAGCAGAAAAATCCTTCCTAATTGACTCTGATTCAATTTCGGCACTCCAGGCACTCCAAAACCAGTCCTCACAAAGAATGGACATAATATACGAACTTCTAAACCTCCTTAATAAGTTTCGTAACATGGGAATCCAAATACTTTCTCTGGGTACCATCGCATGTAGGAATCCAAGAAAACGAGGAAACAGATAGATTGGCTAAGCTAGCAATAAAAGACAATCCGACCACAAAAATCATCCAGACAAATGTACCCATTTCAGCGGAAGAGAAAAAAATAGCGATTAAACCAGCTATAAAAATACAGTGGGACGAAAAGTATAAAAAGGAAGCCAAAGGCACCAGGAGAGAGCTAGAAGAACTTCCGAGTAACGAGCTCACACTGTTTCACTCCAACAGAACCAACCAAAGTAGATTAGCCAGAATGAGACTAAATGGAGAATGTCATCTTATTCGTAAGGACCCGGTGACCTGCAGCTGTGGGGACAGACTTAACACTCCTCATGTCTTTCTAGAGTGCAACATAAATAGCCAGGAAAGAGATACACTTAAAAATGCTCTAAACAATCTAAACCTTAACTCCAATCTAAAATCGTCTCTAAATCCTCCCAAAAAATTTAGACAATACATAATGGATCTGACAGCGCAGGTAGTAAACAACAACAAATAAATAAAAAGGAGGTAATAACCATTAAAATACATTAAGTAAACTATAGGACAAGCGTAAACTGTAAAGAACTAACAAGTAAAAGGCGAACACCAAGGTAGAGATAAACAAAATATAGGAAGAGGGCGACAGTAGGGTCGACCAGCAAGCGCTCCACCACTCAAGCCACAGGCAGCCACCTTCCTCCAGCAGCGACAGCGCCAGGACAGCGACCACATAGCCACCACCAGTCCAGAGCACCAAGCCCAGGCCTCCTTCCCTCCCCCCCCAGTGCGAAATCACCGCGAGGTGGAAGAACTTTCCCTCCCAAACTGACAGTGAATTTTTCTGGTTGTTTGAACTTAAGGTGAAGCGGTAAAGGTACTAAGTTACGTCCGGTGCTCCTGGGTCATAATAAATAGTGGTGGGTCCTATTTAGGATACCCAGTGACAAGAGAGTGAAAGAACACGTGCTCCCACTAGGTCGTCTGACATGGACGGGGATGGGGGTCGTGACAGAGTGGGTATGTATGTCAGATGCGAGTCATCCGTGTCAAGACTCTCATAACTTTGCATTCTGGAAATCGATTGAAGGCAGGAAGTAATAAAGAATTTCGTCAATTTTATAGAATACTGGAGAACCTTTATTATCGCAAACGTCTTAAAACTTCAGAATAAAATGTAAAACAGGGGAACTGTACCAAGCTAGAAAAGGACAAAGACGAACACAATCTACATGTTTCGGGGCACTACGCCTTCATCAGGACGACACAAAAACGACGAAAAGGAAAAAGACTTAGCTGCAGTGGATGTGGCGCGTGGGCTGCATAGCAGGAGAATGACCAAGAGACGTGGTGGTGATTTAGAGGGACAGTGTTTCTACCTCGCGGTGATTTCGCATTATGGGGGATGGGGTCCTATTACTAAACTATGCACTGGAAGAACCACCAGACTGATGGCTGCAGTAAGATGGCCAGTCCGAGCAGGCAGTTTAATGTGCGGGGAGATGGCGAATGGAGTTTGCACAATGTTAAACTCCAGGAAATAATCCTTGGCCACACCAGGGTTCGAACCAGCAACCTCCATCTGGTAGTCCGCAGCTCTCCCAACTGAGCTATCCAGGCCCCAGATGACCAACAGACAGTGAGTAAGAGGGGTTAAAAAGAGGGGCAGCCAATCGCAAGGTGGGTAGGAAAGGGTAGGGAAGGGTGGGAGTGGAGAGTGGGCGGGGAAGAGAGAAAGAAAGAGAAAGCAGCGCGGGTAAGGGGGCGTCGGTGTGCGAGAGGGAGAGTGGGAGGGAGGTGAGAAAAAAGGAAAAGAAAAAAGTAAGAGAGAGACGGAGGAGTGAGGGGGTTAAGGGAAAAGAGGGGGAGGGTCAGTGTTTTAGGTTGAGTCCTGTGGGTGCCGTGGTGCCAAAATGGGTAATGAAGTAGGAATCCATATTCTTACGGTGAATGGAATCGTTCTTCATTTTCCAGATACCACAGATCCTCATGTTGACGGCTGTGTGTGGGGGTGTACTGAAATGCCGTACAACTGGTGTGTTTCTGCGGTGTTTAGTGTCAGCTAGATGTTCTGTGAAGCGAGTGTTGAGTGTGCGTTCCGTCTCACTGATGTAGAACAGGGTGGGGCAAAGGTGTAACGAAATTGAGAGCTGGCGTGTAAAACTAGAATTGTTCACTCAGTTTAAATTAGAGGGTAGTTCGCTTAGTTCAAGGAAGTAAATTTCGTGCTCTCCCAGAGAACAATAGGTACTGGGGAAGGGGGTGATTAACCAGCCTCCCTAGTCCTAGAGTCAGGGACAGCAGATGACAACATGGTGTCAGCCAAGTACGACTGCATCCGCAGTGACCGGGAGGTCAGCTAGGAAACTCGAGATGTCTGTCAACAGTACATGCGTGAATATGCACGTGATGCTGTTTACAAGGGGAGAGGCACGTGAGGAGGATAGACCATGTGATGTAGAGGGCGCTGGAGCAGGGGAAAATAAAAAGGGGGACTTGAGAGAGGAGATGGGATCAGATCAGATTAGAAGGAAAGATCAAGAGAGAGAAGGATACAGACGGAAGAAGCTTGCTCGGGCTACGCCCAGCCCATAGGGCTTATGCGTTCTTGGCCATGGGACTTAGAAAGTTTTGACAACGAAGACCCAAGGCAGGAGGTAGCAGGCAGAAGACTGAGGGGCACAGTGGAGGATGAGCCAAAGGGCTGTCTTCTTCGTGCGCCTCCGCTGCAGGTGCACGACGGAGCTTTACTCTGGAAGAAGCCACTGCCTTTAGCAGCCAGGCAAAAGTCAGAAAATAGTAGAAGTCCAGGCTTCCATCTGTGTCACTAAAAGGGTAGACAGTAGAGATAGAGAAGAGGTCCTATAAGATAGCCACTAGACTATGGAACAGGTTGCAGGGTTACGCCGGCCACCATTCGCAACAGAATATTCTCAATGAATAAAGTTTGGGACGCGCACTATCTAGTTTGAGCGTCTGTTCGACTGGATGAGTCTGGGCGAAGTGGTACATGTGATGTGATGGCGTAGACGATGTTGCTGTTGGTGCAGGTGAAGTTCCGTTTGATGACAAAGGTGGTATTGGGTGTGTGGAGTGTTGTGGCGGTGTTCAGGTAGGGGCAAGTGTGGCAGCGGGGGACATTGCACGGGGTGGAGCCGCAGGAAGGGGGAGGGAGGGAGGGAGGAGGGCGACTACATTGACTGTAAGAATATGGAGTCCTACTTCATTACCCATTTTGGCATCATGGCACCCACAGGACTCAACCTAAAACACTGACCCTCCCCCTCTTTTCCCTTAACCCCCTCACCCCTCCGTCTCTCTCTTACTTTTTTCTTTTCCTTTTTTCTCACCTCCCTCCCACTCTCTCTCTCGCACACCGACGCCCCCTTACCCGCACTGCTTTCTCTTTCTCTCCCCCGCCCACTCTCCACCCTTCTCTACCCTTTCCTACCCACCTTGCGATTGGCTGCCCCTCTTTAACCCTTCTTACTCACTGTCCCTGGGTCATTCTCCTGCTATGCAGCCCACGCGCCACATCCACTGCAAGGGGCAAGTCTTTTTCTTTTTCGTTTTTTTTTGTCGTTCTGATGAAGGGGTAGTGCCCCGAAGCATGTAGATTGTCTTCGTCTTTGTCCTGTTCTAGCTTGGTACAGCTCCCTTGTTTTACATTTAATTTGGGCTTATCCTCCAAGAGGCAGTCACTTGTTTTTCTGTTATGCTTCAGAATAAGTATTTTTAAACATTGATTTGTGTCTGTTAAATGTTGAATTACCTGATAAGGGTACCGGGTAGAAAAGGAATTTTCTACATGTGCCTCAGGTGTGTACAACGTGTGTTGATGAGAAGCCGCACATGAAAAGAATAGTAATGGTAATCTGATCTGTAACTTCTCTGGCTCTAGTCAATGTCGCTCCTTTGCAGGCGGATAAAGGACTTTTAGGAATAAATTACGTCACGGTCTATGATGTAAATTAGTTGTTCTGTCGGACACTAAACATCACAGCGTGTGCGTGCGTGTGGCTATGCGAGTGCGACTGCGTGTGTGTTTGTGCGAGGTCATCTTTCAACGTCTGCCTCAAGCCACGTGTTTTCTTGCAGATGACGTCATGCCAGGGAATGTGACTCTGAGCTTAGAAGAGGAACTTCTCAAGCGATTTTTGATATATCTTACCTATTCCATCATGGTTCATACAGAGAGAATTTACCTCGGCCTTCCAGCGCTAAATTTTATTATCGGTCTTCCCGGAAGTGTCATCAGCTTCTTAGTGATTCTGCGCATGAAGCCGTTTACATCTTCATCCTTATACTTCTGTGTGCTGGCAGTGGCTGACGGTCTTTTTGTTGTTTTTATTATGTTGACTATATACTCCTGGCTAATCTCACCAATGTTGACAGACGCATTGTGCCCAGTAGGTGAGGGAATCTGGGAGATCCTGACATTGTTTCCAAACTTCATCTTAATTGTCCTGGCTGGAGAGAGATGTCTTGCCGTTTGGTTTCCTTTAAAGGTAAGAAAGTTTTTTTTTACATACATTTCGCCACCCAACATATTTAACAGTGTTAGATACGTTTTCTGAAATGTCTCCAAACTAATTTTTTCTAATAAAATACATTGTACAGAGTGAAAACATCGCCCTTCTCCCGCTTCCCGATCTGTTTAGTGGTGTGTGTTGCGCTTATATGACTGCACTTACGAGAATTTGCACATTAACACTATTTATAACTGTGGAGTAAACAACTCTACATCCTGAGGGTCTTTCCGGACACACTTCGTGCTCCCAGATGAGCGAGACAACTGGAGACTCCCGCCCTCCTTTGAAGTGTGAATACTGGAATCTGTGAAAAATATTATAAAGTACTACTAGATGGGTTCCTTAAGGATGTGACACTGAAATGTATTTGCACCTGTAGCCTTTTCCTGCCTGGATTTTCCCTTTTTGTTTAATTTTTAGATGGGAGCGAGATTGAAAAGAATATTTCCCTCGTTTCCCGGGGTCTATGACTGTAACTTAATTGGTTCCCCTTCCTCCAGGGATTTTTTCCCCAACCCTTTTCCTTTCAAATGCCTTGTTCACACCAGATTAAAATACTAAGCGCAGACAACTGCTGCTCACTAAGGAGGAAGAGAATTCAGAGATGATGTAATGCTTACGACAGGATAAGAAGGAATTTGTTATAATGCGCGATAAGCACACACGATATCCACACACGATATCCACACACGATATCTACACAATGCTACTCACTGCCCTAGTTGCACAGGGTATGCGTTTGTCTGGTGAGTGGCGTTTATCTCTCAGAGCGGGTTCCTAATGATAATGCGCTGTCGATCATCCATGTCTAGTGACAACTGATCAGTCCCACATATTGCTGAGAACCTTTGTTTATTTATCTTTGAAAAGACTCTTTGGCCATCAAACAGAATGAACTTTGCACCTTGACTAAAACATTTCTGGGTCAAATGGTATATTTACAATCTTGCTTCTCTAGTTGCCGCGGATCACTGACAACACACTCTACTATCTCTCTCCAATCTCCTGTATAGAAATAATGTAAACGTCTAGCGATTTCACTGAACACAGAAAGACTATAGGTGTGCGGTCACGTGATCTTTGACTGCTTTTTCACATAGCTGACTCTTCCCGCGTCACCACTATATAAAAATCGAGGACCGTTCTGCCCGCAGCGCGCCTAGCGGTAATCATGATCACGTACGCAGAGGAGGAAATTAGGTATGCGGTATTAGGTTAAGAAAATAAGCTTTCATTGACCATTATATATACATATCTAGTGTTGGTGTCAAATTGTCATATGCATGGTTTTTAAATGTCTTGCGATCTCCAGACTATGCAAATCATTTTGTCACATAGGAAAACATACATTTTTGGAAAATCCCTCTAGGAGTTAGATTCTTATTAATTCTTATTAATTTTTTGTTTATTATTGTCATGACTCACTCTGTCCTCTTTTTGTTTTAGTATTTATTGGATGTCTGTTTCTACATTTTTTATCCAAGATTTAATTATTGAAGCAAACTTCTTAAGACTCACAGAAGCGTGAGAAGCAGTGAGTTGCGATATATGCAATTTTTGTCTCTTTCGGTAACCGTTTAAAAACATCCTCTAAACGAGACTTTTCTCGATTGTTTTCCACTGTGTTCAGACTATTTTCTCTTTCATCTTCAGACTGCTGTAAAGTTTTTTATGTATTCGATATTTTATCCTCTTTGTAAATATATGTTTTTGTAAATGTATGTTTTGTCAAAACTAAAAGACCCCACCCAGCCCCAGGCTTATAGCTAAATAAAAAAAATGTTCAAATGTTTATTTTTAATCCACAATGGGCATGTAGAATTCAAAGCGACACAACAAAGTACACATTGAAGTTTACGTGGGAGATATAAAAGGGTTTAAAGAAATCCTGAATATCCGCTATTAAACTCTCATTTTCAGAATAAGAATCACGGAAACGAGAAAGGAACGACTTTCTTTTAAAAATAACCAGCAGGTCTGTTAGTTTGTCACTTGGCTGAATCCAATGGCGATCTTTTAAACAAAGCTAGAACCCCTTGATATTACATATTGCCAGGAGACTTAGAACGTAACAATGTAGTCATGTATGTGACTGGGTTTTGACATTATTTCATACGAGTCTCTTTTCCTAACTTTCTGGACATTATCCACCAGTTAATGTTTGCAGTAAGGGTTAGCATATTGTCACAATCATGCATTCACGCACCCCGTCACACACACACACACAAAGGTCATGGCGTGTTCTTTATCCCTCCCAAGCACTCCGCAATCTCCACTAGACAAGGGGGAGGGGGGGTTACAAAACACAAAAAGTCTGTGAAATTTCAAGACAGGACACCCCGTACTAATTTGTTCGTATCTGTTCTGAATACGCCCCTAAGTTGGTCAATTCCACTCCACACAATACGTACTATCACACCTTAACCGCTAGCCGCAGTTACAACAGGGTAACGAAAAATACTAATTCCACTCAAACAAAAGAACTTTGCGCAAGAGAAGAAATATTTAGTGTAAGGATGTTTAGTGTTAACTTCTTCGCGAGCTGTCCGTGGTCGAGTTTAATGATTGAGACTCCCCCAAGCTCTCCAGGGAACAGTGAAACTCAAGGGACTACTCTTGTCAGTCATGTGTCCGTTGACGCCCAATACGCCACGGGGTCTCTAGCGGCGGAATAGTGCCACACACCAAGGTAAACCGCCACCAGGAAATAGCGCCACATAGTGAAGGTAACCATCAACGAGGGAATAGCCCCACACAGCGAAGGTAACCATCAACGAGGGAATAGCGCCACACAGCGAAGGTAACCATCAACCAGGGAATAGTGCCACACAGCGAAGGTAATTCTCAACGAGGGAATAGCGCCACACAGCGAAGGTAACCATCAACGAGGGAATAGCGCCACACAGCGAAGGTAATTCTCAACGAGGGAATAGCGCCACACAGCG
>SMGT01008388.1:141871-153484 GCA_004794575.1 Lanistes nyassanus
GATGACCTAGACAAAGTAGCAAATTGGCTTAAATTCAATGGCTTTAAATTATCAGCAACAAAACCCAAGCAACAATCTTTAAACGACACAATCAAAAAGTACAATACCCTCAATTAAATGTAAACCGCTCAACCATAGAATATAGCTCCCAAATACAATTTCTAGGTGTTATTTTCACAGAAACTTCAAACTGTCACCATATGTAAACAAAATAGTGAACTCAGCTATAAAAAAGCAATAAATCTAATGAGGGCCGTCACAGGAAATAGCTGGGGCACAAACCGTAAGTCCTGACTCAGCCTCTATAAAGCACATGTCATATCTAAATTACTGTATGCAGCACCTCTGTTAATCCACCTTAGTGCAAGTCACATAACTAAACTTCAATCAGTACAGGCTAGGCACTAAAAGTAGTATTAGGAGTCCCAATGAGCACCCCAAATCTAGCAGTGCTGGCAGAGACAGGACAAAAACCTATAGAACTAATAATTAAGGAAAGGGCAGCAATCTTCTACTACAAGATACAATGTCTACCTGCAGAACATCCATTAAACCAGATCCACACAACAGCACACAAACACCGTACGGGCAAACCCACTCCACAACCAAGCATGCAGAGGAACGCTCAACAAATAGAAAATACACCAGGAGCAGACATTAACATAGATGCCCCATACCCATGCACAGACTCACAAATGGCTCCCTGGACCCTACACCCACCACAGATCGACATGGACCTCACATTTTTCAACAATGAAACCCAGCTTATCAAAATACTAACTAAATTCAGGCAAAAACTTAACAAACCTACAAAGACCACTCCCAGATATATACAGATAGGTCACACGATCCAACATTCCACTTCACAGGAATAGGAGTCTATGCACCAAAGATCACCAATATCGCAGCTGAGCTACCAAACCACACATCAATATTTACAACAGAGATCATAGCAATATGCACTGCCCTAAGGTTGATAGTACTACAAGCTAGAAAAGCTACAGCAGAAAAATCCTTCCTAGTTGTCTCTGACTCCCTGTCAGCACTTCAGGCTCTTCAAAACCAGTCTTCCCAAAGAATGGATATAATGTATGAAATTCTAATCTTGTTAAATAGACTCCATAATAAAGGAATCCAAATCAACTTTATCTGGGTGCCATCACATGTAGGAATAAAAGGAAACGAGGAAGCAGATCGGCTAGCTAAAATGGCAATAAAAGACAACCCAACCACTAACGTCATCCAAATAAAAGAGGAGAGAAAAATACCCCTGAAACCAGCAATTAAAATACAGTGGGAAGAAAAGTATAAAAAGGAAGCCAAAGGCACCAGGAGAGAATTAGAAGAACTACCAGGTAACGAACTAGTATTGTTGCATCCCAACAGGTCCAACCAAAGTAGGATAGCCAGAATGAGACTAAATGGAGAATACCACCTTAACCGTAAAGACCCAGTAACCTGTAGTTGTGGGGACAGACTTAGTACACCACATGTCCTGCTAGAATGTAGCCTAAACAGTCAGGAAAGAGAAGAGCTAAAAAATGCTATGCAAAATCTTAATCTAGTAGTAAACCTAAAATCTTCTCTTAGCCCTCCAAAAAATATAAGACAACACATAATGGAACTGACAATGCAGGTAGTTAACGCCAACCCAGATGTTAGATATATCTAAACAACAACAACAACAAAATCAAAAATCAAAGTGGGAATTAATCAGCTAAAAACAGCAAATAAGCTATAGGACAGAGGATACCAGTAAAACACTTAAAATTAAAACAGATTATATCAAAGTAAACTAATATAACACATAGCACCTTAGCGGTAGAGATAAAAAGAATGTAGGGATGTAGCAGCGGTAGGTCTGACCAGCGAAAACTCCACCACTCCAGCTACTCAAGCCATCATCAGTACGCCAGGAGAGAGGCCACCCAGCGGGACCACACATAGCCACCACCAGTCCAGGACACCAAACCGCAGACCCCTTCCCTTTCCCCTCACCCATCTCCGCTTCAGTGCGAAATCACCGCGAGGTTGAAGCACTTTCCCTCCCAAACCAACAACAACAACAACAACGTCAAATCATCTTCTGCCCAAACATCCTGTGAGAGGACGTCTTACGCCCAGAAATATCCTGTGAGAGGACATCTTCCGCCCAAGAGAGCATCTTCAGCAAAATCTACAGCGAGGGCTTTGTTAGCCTGAACTCCTGTGAAGAAGAGCTGCAGTGGTGAGACGTACCTGTCTTGTGGTACAAGTCTGCTGAAGGCTGAAGGATTCAGCTGCAGGTGTCTCGTTCTGCTAGACGTGTGGATGTCTAGCAGCGACAGCACGTGGCTTGAGTAGACCAGCTGCATAGCGCAAGGGACTCTGCGAAGGTGTGTGATCCTTCCAGACTGGCGTGAGACTCTAGCAGCACGTGTTCCTCTGCTGTGGGAAACCTCTACGCTGACCGGGCGGGAGAGGACTGCAGAACGTAAAGGAGAGAGACCGAAGACAGCGGATAAGACAACCGTCTGAAGCAGGGGGCGAAGGTCCAGCCTTACAAGGAGGCTGTCTGTAACCGAGCTCTTGGGGTGAGCTCAAGGGGCTGTGTGTCAGCCTTTGGAAAACGTCATATCCTCTGTGGCGTGTGTGATCGTCGGCATCGAAGTCTGCTGTTACGTGGAGGTGTTCGAGAGGTCTTCAGGATATCTACTGGAATATATCCAAAGAAGGAGCGCTCCAACGTACAGACTGTCGTGCGGACTGTAAGAAGCATTCGGGAACGAGTGTTGTGTTCTGTGAGTGTTGTGCATCATGTGGTCATTCATTTCTCGTAACCAAAGGCGAGATTGAGATACGTGGTTTGTCATTGTGTTTAATAATGGCGAGGCGGGTGATGTAGGTTGGTATTAGACGTTATTGTAGACCTAGCTCAAACAGAAGGAAATTGCGGGACCCCTAGAGTTGAAACGAGTTGTAACATATATTGTCTTGATTGTAAATATTCGCTGTTTCTATCAAGAAAACACTCTTCTTTTTTGTGTTCACTGTATTACAGTCTTTTGTTGTTCTTTATGGGAGACTGTAGGTGGTGGGGGCTCGGCCATATGATTAAAGAAATCATATTAATTAATTTTAGTACTACAGTGATAGTTCCACCTACGCATATGTCACACTCTTGACGGTGGTCGTGAGAGCGAGCAGAGCAGAAGACCCGTCAAGAGCAAAAAGAAATCTCCCAAGTTGTGACACAATACACAATGTACAAATATGAAGGATTTAAAAAGTTCAGGAACACACAAACTTTATTTATATTAGGAAATGTACAGTACCATCCTTTTACTCATATGGCATACACGCTATATGGTTTTGCAAATAGGACGGCAATACACACCAGCCATTTATATCATAATAAACCATTCATATCAATATTAATGACCATTTACACGCATTGTCTAGTCTCTTTCAATCTACAAAGATAATTATTGAAGGATAATAACCGCTATTCTCATTTTTCAGTTTAAAAAAGTACCGCCATGTTATTTAAATTTATTATCTGGATAATCTGTTATATGGAGATGCAAAAATAATAAAGCTAGAAGAATAAAATAAGGAATAACAAAATCATCCAAAATAAATGGATCAAGTAGGTCCTGAAAGTTTGTATAGAATACTTCAATGTCAATCCTGTAGCTTTCTCTATGATGGAAAGAAAAAAAATGAACATATAATTCAGTTATGCATAAATGCAACTTCAAGGACAATATAGTTGAAAACTAACAGTGGGTTTGACTTAATCCTGCTACCAGCAAAGAATTAAATAAACTCATATAAGTATAATGGAATCAAACCAAACCTTGAGGGTTTCAAGACAAAATAGCGTACAGGTACAATATTGAAAAGCACAGAGCTAAAGTTAATGACAGGATTGAATGGTTTTATAAATACTATACTACTATACGTTAAAATCTGTCGACCACATTTCTGCTCTCAGCTCTCAGCACTTTCAAATTAAATGCCTACAGAAAATATCAGGTTGTGTACAAAAACATGCCTGCATATATGACCCTTCTGCCTTCATCTCTCGTTTCTCAGACCTTTGTCTTCACTTCTCCTCCTTTTAGTGCGTCATATTTCATTTGTCCCCACTCCCCCACACCATGTTATTTTTTGACTATTAGACAACGTATAAAATCCAATTGTACACTGTGTATGTTTTTTTTTTAAAAAGTTGTTGTTACGTTCAGCTTTCCCTCCACCTCCCCTCAAAAAAGAAACTTCTAGATCATATTTACTTTTTCTACTTCTGTCATAAAAATTCGTGCGAATAATCGAGGTCCAGCCTTTATACAGTCAGACGAAGTAGTAATTAATTTGTTGTCATTTGCAGTAAAAGTGCTTTGGGGAAAAGTCAGTGTAGAAATACGATGCACATTGCATGCCTGGACATATATATATATATAATTTAAATACAAGTTTATACTGGAGCTCAGATTTGTGACTGTAATAATGGTTTACGTACTTTGTTACAGGTAGCGTTATTCACTTCAGTGCGGAAAGCCATAGTAAGCTGTACCGTGTGCGGACTACTTGTTCTGGCTCTTACAGTCCATAACTTCTTTCTCTGGCGCGTTGACATGTTCCATTATTGCATGCAGATTGGAATAGACGGCTTTTACGAGTTCTACTTGAACGTGTGGTCAAAGGTCATGCCCTTCCTGTTTTCGTTCGTGCCCAGCATCGTCATTCTGGTCCTCAACGTCATCATCATCAGGTAACACTAAATGACGTCAGAGTAAGGGGCTTGGGGTGGAGGGTGGGTGCTGTGTCTCAGTTCTTTTAGCCAATCGCTTGTGTTTGTGTTTTTGTTTGTGTAAATGTACACGGCTTCCCTTGGTATGTTGTCTACTTCAACTGTACAACGTCATAAAAATTCGTATAATCTGCTTTTCAGAAACGTTTGTGGTCTGCATTCTTTCCATCTCACTTCTTACACTATTCTAGAAAATGAGATAATTAACAACATTAATGGGCGTTTGGGCGCAATGGTTTGTGCTGTGTTTGTAACTAAGTTATTGAAACTTTCACATCATATAACATTCACGAGTTAGTTGAATAAAAAGACACAAAATGGAAAACGAAAACGCAAACATTTACCTGTAAAAATTATTATTCAACTTGTATCGTCGTTAGCAAATGGCTTTTAGTTACCAGGTAGAGGTCCGCTGAGGTGAAGGAAGCACAACAGTGTCGGGCAAAAGTTCTCTGTATAGAGAGGAAAGAGGTTATCTGTTGGTAGATAAGAAAGACGCTGAAGATAAGAGACGAGCGACTATCGTATAACTATCGCAAGTGTAAATTGCACCATCATCTGTCATGTGGACAAAACAGCATTTCTTTAAGAACTGCCAGATGGGCAAAAGATTGAATTCCTCTCGTTTGGACTGTACAACGAATTTTCCTCAGTGCAACGACATCGCCTGGTGAAGACTAGAACTGGAATGCAGCGGACTCGGCACCAGGTACATTCAGCAGTCCACAGCTCTGCTGGCTTACACGCGGCAGCAGGAAATCACAAAAAAAATCTTGGCCAGAAATTCACAGACCAGTGACCAGTACTAGGAGGGGCTCACACTGATGTACCCTCGGTCAGGAAAACACGGTGGCCTCTGTCCTGGTTGGGGATCAATATCTCACTCCCTGAAAAAATTAAAAACAAAAATTAAATAATCATCTATGTACTGAGTACGGGTCACCTGAGCGCGCACCGCACTTACGCACTGCATGTGGTCAGCGGGCGTTAACTGAGCTACTGAAAACCATACTGTCTTGACCTCGTACATGACACCCGCGTCAGCATACCTGCATATCAACTCATCTATTTCTAGATCGTCTTCAACTTGCAGGTCAACATCCACGGATCTTTATCTAAGTTCTGCTTTTTAAGTTTTACGTTTCAAGAGCATCCGTAAAAAAAATCACTCAATGGGTGAGTCTCACAGTATAGCCTTGTCGTCACACGGGAGTTTTATTTTTCCCTAAACGCGTCTTCCTTTCGCTCGCTCCGCACGACCGCCGTTACGGTGACGACATATGCGTATGTGGAAACTATTATCACCGTATTATTTACGATTTTTATACGCTTGTCTCACAGAACACCGTGGCACGAGCCCCCATCCACCTACAATCTCCCCACAGCAAAAGGAATAACAAAACTCCGTAAAAGAAAGAGAATATTATGTACAGATAGCGAGTATTTACAGAACGAATAATAATCTAGACTCGTTGACAGAAGATGACTCCCCTTTTTTTCTGGTTAACTAACATGCGTTTCCTGACATCACTTGCTGTACTATCACAACAATGAAGACACACACCTGTGTCACTGCATGCACACCGTGACCACGTGTAGAACACACAGCACTTTCACCCGGTAGTTTGTACAGTCCACACGACGTAAAGAAATCTCTCATAAAAAGGGGCGCCCCTCTCTGTTATCCTGGAAGACTGACGTAGGAAAGTCCTCTTGGCTGCTCCTTGCTAGAACCAGAACCCCCCCTCCGTCGTTGTATTGTTTCTGTCGTGTCTAGGGATATGGCGCTTATGTGTTTCACTAGTCTGCTCGTTAACTAGAGTTACAACAACATAAAAATGTGTCAAGAAGGGGGGAACTAACACTGCGATCGCTGCCTAATTTCATCAATTTCCAATCGGCTCAAGCCCCCACCCCCTTGCTTGTCACGCGCACAGCTTATTAACAGAGGGCAGCGATAAAATACTATGCTATTTATTTTACAGTTACAACATAGAGTATTCTACTACACAATGTATAATGCTCCAATATACATCTTCTGACATATGTAGAACAACCACTCGCACTCTCATATATTCATCCCAGTGACGCTATACGTATCTACACGCACACGTTATTTACCGGTTATGAATTCTACCGTACCGATAATTCATATCGGCGAACACAAGGAAAACTGTATTCTTTCCGAACGTGCTAACCACTCAGAAAAATGACGTCACGCCGACGTCTTCATGTACAATAAGATCGATCGACGATCACAAGAGATAACCGTGAGTATTCTACAAATAACTAGACCCGTTGGACAACCGACAAATCAACAAGTTGGATCTATACTTTCTTCTAAGCTTGTTCAATTCAACTATCTTTGAATTACGATCGTGTCCTACTTTCCTACACTGTACGTAAACTCACTTTCACGATGCTGGATAGGAATACCGCAGACGCCACGTCTCTCAGCTCCAAAGTCTCAGCACGGGTCCGAATGCCCGAGTTTCTTTCCCGACTGACAAGAGTCACCCCTGTTGCAGCAGCCTGCTGGTTCTCTGTGTCTACGTCGCGGATAATGGTCGTACTCTTCTGTAGTACTACCCCAGAACTGTCCGGTAGATTCGGCATTCGGCCACCCGGCAATCTGCTTTGTTATTGTTGTTGTTGTTGGATTGGGAGGGAAAGTGCTTCAACCTTGCGGTGATTTCGCACTGAAGGGGAGGGGAAATAGGTGAGGGGAAAGGGAAGGGGTCTGCGGTTTGGTGTCCTGGACTGGTGGAGGCTATATGTGGTCCCGCTGGCTGGCCTTTCTCCTGGTGCACTGATGATGGCTTGAGTAGCTAAGGTGCTTTGTGTAATATTAGTTTACTTTGATGTAGTCTGTTTTAATTTTAAGTGTTTTGCTGGTATCCTCTGTCTTATAGCTTATTTGCTGTTTTTAGCTGGTTAACTCCCATTTTGATTGTTGATTTTTTTTGTTGTTTAAATATATCTAACATCTGGGTGGGCGTTAACTACCTGCATTGTCAGTTCCATTATGTGTTGTCTTATATTTTTTGGAGGGCTAAGAGAAGATTTTAGGTTTACTACTAGATTAATGTTTTTGCATAGCATTTTTTAGCTCATTTCTTTCCTGACTGTTTAGGCTACATTCTAGAAGAACATGTGGTGTACTAAGTCTGTCTCCACAACTGCAGGTTACTGGGTCTTTGCGGTTAAGGTGGTATTCTCCATTTAGTCTCATTCTGGCTATCCTACTTTGGTTGGATCTGTTGGAATGCAACAATACTAGTTCGTTACCTGGTAGTTCTTCTAATTCTCTCCTGGTGCCTTTGGCTTCCTCTTTATATTTTTTTCTCACTGTATTTTAGTTGGTGGTTTAAGGGCTATTTTTCTCTCCTCTGCTGAAACGGGTACTTTATTTGGATGACGTTAGTGGTTGGGTTGTCTTTTATTGACATTTTAGCTAGCCGATCTGCATTCTTGTTTCCTTTTATTCCTAGGTGTGCTGGCACCCAGATAAAGTTGATTTGGATTCCTATGTTATGGAGTCTATTTAACAAGATTAGAATTTCATACATTATATCCATTCTTTGGGAAGACTGGTTTTGAAGAGCCTGAAGTGCTGACAGGGAGTCAGAGACAACTAGGAAGGATTTTTCTGCTGTAGCTTTTCTAGTTTGTAGTACTATCAACCTTAGGGCAGTGCGTATTGCTATGATCTATGTTGTAAATATTGATGTGTGGTTGGTAGCTCAGCTGCGATATTGGTGATCTTTGGTGCATAGACTCCTATTCCTGTGAAGTGGAATGTTGGGTCGTGTGACCCATCTGTATATATCTGGGAGTGGTCTTTGTAGGTAGTGTTAAGTTTTTGCCTGAATTTAGTTAGTATTTTGATAAGCTGGGTTTCATTGTTGAAAAATGTGAGGTCCATGTCGATCTGTGGTGGGTGTAGGGTCCAGGGAGCCATTTGTGAGTCTGTGCATGGGTATGGGGCATCTATGTTAATGTCTGCTCCTGGTGTATTTTCTATTTGTTGAGCGTTCCTCTGCATGCTTGGTTGTGGAGTGGGTTTGCCCGTACGGTGTTTGTGTGCTGTTGTGTGGATCTGCTTTAATGGATGTTCTGCAGGTTGACATTATATCTTGTAGTAGAAGCTTGCTGCCCTTTCCTTAAGTATTGGTTCTATAGGTTGTTGTCCTGTCTCTGCCAGCACTGCTAGATTTGGGGTGCTCATTGGGACTCCTAATACTACTTTTAGTGCCCTAGCCTGTACAGATTGAAGTTTAGTTATGTGACTTGCACTAAGGTGGATTAACAGAGGTGCTGCATACAGTAATTTAGACATGACGTGCTTGATAGAGGTTGAGTAAGGACTTAGGGTTTGTGCCCCAGCTATTTCCTGTGACGGCCCTCATTAGATTTATTCACTATTTTGTTTACATATGGTGACCAGTTTGAAGTTTCTGTGAAAATAACACCTAGTGTGCGGTTTTCTTTTAATTGAGGGTATTGTACTTTTTGACTGTGTCGTTTAAAGATTATTGCTTGGGTTTTTGTTGCTGATAATTTAAAGCCATTGAATTTAAGCCAATTTGCTACTTTGTCTAGGTCGTCCAGCACCTTTTCTATTCCTAGGAATCTAGGCTTATGTGGGTTTGAGGTTTTTCTTAGTTCTACTTTTCCTAACAATGAGGTGTCATCAGCAAACTGTTTTATTTTAACATACCTTACACATTTAGGGAGTTCTGCAATCAAAATGTTAAAGAGTAAGGGGCTTAAAACACTTCCTTGGGGTACTCCATTGTCTAAGTGAACCTCCTGGAGGTTCTGTCCTCTACTCTTACTTTGATTTTTCTACCTGACATGAAGGATTTTATAAGCTGGACTACTTTAGTAGGGGTGCCTATTTGGTATAGTTTTTGGATCAGACCGTCATGCCAGAGCATGTCGTATGCCTTTTCAATGTCCAAGAACACTCTACATAGGTTCACTCTCTTTTCTGTCCTACAATTTATTATCTCTTGCTGTAAGGCCGTGATGTGGTCCACAGTGCTGCGCTTCTTCCTAAATCCACTTTGCTCTGGGGGGAAGGATTTTATTAATTTCGCAGAAATACTTTAGTCTGGTTTTGACTATTGTTTTGAGCACTTTTCCTACCTGTGATGTAAGTACTATTGGTCGGTAGCTAGAAGGAGCTGTTTTTGTTTTTCCTGGCTTAGGGATGGGGACCACTGTAGCTACTTTCCACTGATTTGGGAAGGTTCCTTTATCAAGTATTTCGTTAAATAGCTTTAACATTAGTTATTTTGTGCTGGAATGGCTTTTTTGAGCAGTTCGTATGAAATCATGTCAGGGCCTGGAGCTGAGCTTTGCTTTTTGGACTGTAATGCTCTTTCAAGTTCATTCATAGAGATTTCAGTAGCTAGTTTGCAGGGGTCTTCTTTGTTAGATGGAGGCGTAAATTTTCTTTCTGTTGTTTCTTTGTGTATTTTGAAGTCGGGGTCTAAGTTTGCATTTGAGCTGGCTTCCTGGAATGTTTCTACCAGTAGGTTTGCTTTTTCGAGGTTAGTTTCATATTTATGATTATCTTTGATGAGGGTAGGCATGGAAGCCCTTGTGCCTTGGTTGAGTCTTTTGATTTTTTTTCCAGCTGTTGTTTAGGCTTGCACTAAGATTTAATGACTCCGTGAATTTATGCCATTCTTCTCTTTTTTGCTGTTCGTATTGTCGCTTTTGCTACTGCCTTAGCTGTGACATACTCTAGCCTATTGTCAACGTTTTTATGTTTTTTCCATATTTTTAGTTTTCGTTTTCTGTTACTGACTGCTGTCTCACATTCTTTGGTCCACCAGACCTGGCCTGCATGTTCGTATTTTTTATTGTTTCCGCCTACTGTTGTTGATTTTATGGCTGAAATTATTTGGTCTGTCAGTTTTTCTGTTTTAATGTCTATGTTAGCTTCATTTAGCCATAAGTTATTTAGTTCAATTTGAGCATATTGTTCCCAGTTTGTTCGCTTGGTATTAATTTTAGTCAGTTCTTCCTGTGGTCTATCCGGCGCGGCCTCCAGCATAGTGATCAAGATTGGAAAGTGGTCACTGCCTAGGTTGTCAGCCCCGTGGACCTCCCAGTCTAGTTCACATGCGACAGCCGGGTTGCAGATGGACAGGTCGATCCCAGAAGTAGTATCTGTGTTGCCCTGGCAGAAAATGTGGGTTGGATCCCCCTTATTTAGAAAGAACATGTTTGCATTATTGACTGCTTCTTCTATCATGTTACCTCCGTTATCTGGTCTAGGTCTGTTCTTGTCCCATAGTGGGTTTTTAGCGTTGAAGTCCCCTAGGATGAGATCTCCTGACATGAAAATATTGGTTAGATCCTCTACTGTTATATTGTTGTATTTACTTTGTTGAGAGATGTATAGGTTTACTATTTTTTTCCCTGAATGAAGAGTTATTTCGACTGATACGGATTCTATTTCTGGGTTAAAGTTTTGGTTTATTTCTGTTTCTGTGATATCGTTTTTAACATATATGGCTACTCCTCCTCCTTTGTTAGGTTAAGTCTACTTTTGAAGATTGGGGGGAATTTGTAACCCGATAATGAGATGGGATCTCTGGTGAAGTTTGTTTCTTGCAGGGCAATTATTTCTGGTATTTTGAATAAAGTTTAGTAATTCTATTTTATTGCTATTTAGTGCCCTGCAGTTCCACTGCATAAACTTCACCTGTTGGAGATCCATTTTAATTGAGAAGTATAGTCATTGACCCTGACAAGGTTCTCAGCATTGTTGTTAGAACTGGGATATCGGTTAGGTTTTTGTT
>SMGT01008389.1:18063-28162 GCA_004794575.1 Lanistes nyassanus
GACAGCAGCGATATTTTGCTTTCATTCGCGAAAGAGTACCACAACATGGCGACGTCCGTGTGCCACTATTTATCGATATTAAAACGTGAATTGTATGGAAATAGTACTGATGCGGCTTGAAATTTATGGTTGACAAGACTCACAATATCAATATCTATGAATTCATCTCAAATTGCGTCTAGGGTTAAGTTTCTCTTTAAGGTAACGGCTGTACCGTAACCTGGTATAGGTCATGGGGAGTGGGGGGGGGCGTATGAGACCCCCACTTTTCTGTGGGCCAGTATCGTGAGGGGGGTGCTGATCATCTTCTCCCCCCTGCTCTGCTGTACCTGTCCTTTCACAGCTGGATCAGCTGGGGAAGTATTCTGAGGTGCATGGGTATCGAACCAGCGTTCTCGGGTTCGGGGACCAGCGCTCTCACCACTCGGCCATCCGCTTCGCGTGAGACGAGAGCTAAAGCGTCCCCCACACTGTGAGCATCGAAGCAGCTTTGCAGAAAGCGACTTTTCATCCCAGTGGCGTCAATCTGTGTCAGTGATGTGGCCCCGCAGCAAAATATTTTCCCAACTTTTGTTCCAACAGAATCACTTGCGCGTCCTTTGCTTGCTCTTTCTTCCCGTCCTCGGCATTCTTTGACTCCCCCCTCCCAGCCCTTCTCTTTTGAAATTTCGTCCACTTGAAAAGCAAAAAACCACTGGAACCTGACACACTCGCGGTGTCTTTCTCCCTCCCGACGAATGATCTGACCAACTCACCCACCCACCCCACCACAGGAGGAAGAGTTATCTCCAGCCTGCACATCGCTGACGACATCGACCTTCTGGGCGCTGCAGCCAAGAACTGCAGGAACTGACACGCAGAGTTGCAGAAGGAGCGGGTCTCGTGGACTGGAGGTGAGGTCTGAGAAAAACGCTGATGGTCAACAGCACGAGCGACACCATGCGGACATCAGTATGAATAAAGACATGCTGGAAGAAGTGGAATCTTTCAAATAAACTTATCTTGGCTCTACCTCGACCAAAGAAAGACGGTCGACTTACATCTATTGACACCACTTTGTACCAAATCGTACCACTTCACACCAGTGCCGACCTAGACTATGGGCGGGAATATGTACGCTGCAGTTCGACTGGTGCAGACTTGTGAGTTGTGACGTAGGGCAAGGATCTGCACGTGACTAGGTGAGAGGTCGCACGCGACTGCCTCAGGATCCAGCACGCGGCCAGGACTCTGTGGCGGAAGGATACACCTCGCAGACCTCACGGGCAACGAGTTCACACCTGTTTCCCATCCTGTTGCTAGGAGCAATGTCCACTTCAAAGGCACGCCGCCCACTTCAGACAGTCACGTGGCCGCAGTGAGCACTTTGCAAGTTAAACCTTGTAGGGTCAGCCTAAGGTCAGGGTGACGTTACTAGCACTTTATGAAGCACTAGAGCGGCTGCGGGTAAGAAGATGGAAGAGACCGGCCTTTTATCTTGATCGAGAGCCAATAGAACTCCCACAGTTTTCTTCGCAAAGGTCAGACAAAGGAACTCAGATGAAACTGGGTTAGTGAGATTTTCAAGTGCTAGCATTTTAAATATAGCTTAGATCTTAGTATTTCTCTAACTGTACTATGTTTTTTTCTAAACTTCTTATTTATTATCACTTACAATATTTTTATCTTTACATAAATTTATTTTATTGGTAGTTATTAGTTTCTGTTCTACTTCATTTTGTATTTGCCATACTGTGAAATAAACAAAAACAACACTCATCCATTCGTTCCTCGCTTTCTTCCGACAGCAGCTAGGTTAAGCAGAATTTTTCAGTTCTTCTGTATGGTGACGCTACTGTCAGGCGCAGTGACGTAGTGAGGAATATGTAGACTTCACAAACTCAGGGGTGCGAACTTGACGAACCTGACAGAATGAGTCGCAAAAACTAGCTCGGCGCCTGCTGTTCTCTTGCCACAGTTAAATAGCAGACAACTGTTGTTTTCTGGCAATTTTACAGTTGTGACTTTCTGCAGAAATTAACCCATAACTACTTGCCTGTGTGCATGCACACGAACGCATGTAATTCTAGTTGTTACTAGTATTTTTTTCATGAATTATTTTCCTACCACTTTGATGTTTTCTGGCTTTTGATTTCTCTTTCTTATCATAAAATCTGTCCGTGAAATCGGTACGGTTAAGTAACGTAATGGCTTTGTGTATGAATTTCCTCTGGGGTATGTTTTGTCACGAGGATCGTTTGACAGCAGCTCGCTAAAAGCAGTTACTCCCATAGAAGAAGTTCCCTTCTATGTGCCATTATTTTGAGACAGCTTTACTCAAGAACGTTTGTGAAAAATTACAACAACAAAAAAGTTAAAGGGGATGTGAGACACGTGATAAAGGTCAGTGTTTAGGACAAGTTCATAGGTCATGCATTGTCAAATGCGATAAAATTTTGTTTTCGGCAAAACAAGAGTTGTCTGCCCGAAATGCCCGAATGCGCGTGCGACTTTCTCTGGGAATGAAAGCACTATCAGCCTCAGCTTCAGTGCCCTGCGTGCCCTCGCCATATATGACAACGCCGGAGATTTGTCTGATAAAATTTACCGCCCAGGCTTGCCTTGACGCGTACCGTTCCTTCAGTTCTGGAAGCTCAGTTTGGACATTTCTAAACAGCCACCACGCACGTCAAACTTTGCAACCTTTTCTCAGAAGCGGAAAGAACGAAGATTATTTCACTGCGGCAAAAAAAAAAATCTGTGGAGGAACAGGTTCTTGAATTCTGCACGCCCACAGCCTAGATTAAGCGTCCTTGTCACGACAAAGGTTCTGATGCTACAAGAATGCTTTCACGCCCTATCTCGCCGTGTTTGCGCACAGGATGTCCTCGCGTCTTGCACGTGCAAAGTCCCATGCGCGAGCAGTTTGAAATCAGACACTTGTCCACTCAGCAAACGCCATATATATACAAGTATTTTCCGAACATGTATTTTTTACAATTTTTCACCCAGGCTCTCTTCTGTTTAACATTGTCTATTTCGCTCATTTCCTTCCGTTTCTCAGAAACTCCGAACTGTTTCAATACAACTGTCCAAAAAGCTTCATTTCTGTGTGCGTGCAAGGGGAGAGAACCAGAGCGAGGTGGAGTTGGGAAAAAAGACTGTACGTGGAATGATGCATTGAGAAAGAAGACGCACGAGCAAGAAAGAAGATGTAGATGAATGGAAGACAAACAGAGGCGATAAAGTGAATCAAAGCACAAACGACGAAATTCGGACCAGTTCTGGGAAGGAAAGCGCTGACGTGCTTCAGTCCTCAGAAAGACGCCAGATACGCCAAGACACGTTTTAGTCTGGCACCGCACGCTTCAGCTAACGTAAAACGCAAACAAAAAACGCTAATAGAAAGGGAAGTAAACCAACTACAACTGGGCGGCCAAGCGTGAATGAGATACTTAAAGCTCCTGAAAGCAGTAAATGAAAATGCCCAAAACACTTGCAAAAACAAGCTGTAAGAAATGGTCCCATCTGTTATATCGCTTCTGGCAGCCTACGAAATAATATTAGACAGTTGTGAAATGCTTTCGTTTGTTGATCGCTTTTTTGTGGTTGGGGGGGGGGGGGGGAAGGGGTGCCATTAATCTTTCTCACATTCTTTGTCCTGCAGCCTTAGCAACGGTCAGAGAGCCAAAATAAATTCTGGGAACCGCGATCCCAGAGGGCGCAGTTGTTGCTGTGGAAGCCATGAGCTCGGGGAACGTTCCTCGGTCGGCGTGAAGTCCGACAGCGTACCTACATAAACGCCCGAAATAATACTGTGCATTTTAACACCCCTTTATGCAGCATTCGTGATCTATGAAACTTCTTTAAACAATCAGAAAATATTAAACAGAAATGCATTGTTGCAGAGGGTATGAAACAAGGTGCATCCAAATGTACGTGGTCAGATACTCAGATGTGCTCTTGCCAACTACTCACGTTCGTGCCCTGCCTGCCGAAGTGCAGCTGATCCTTCTTACATTTCCTTTGAGCAGTACATATAAAGTGGGTACAGACTATCAAAAGCACAAAAACAAGATGATTATACAGTTGCGATCACGAGTATGCCCGTAACAACAGAAAAGATGGATGCCCCTCCCCCTATCCTCAGTCCACACACACACACACGGGCGCGCGTGCGTGCGTTACTTCGCTTGTTTGAAGATCAACATGGGGGTCGCGACTCCGTAGTTAGACTGATGACGTCACACAAGTGAGTGGCCCAGTGACGACTCGCTGGGTTGTTGGGGGTCACAGGCCGCGGGTGTGAGGGAAATGTCAGGAAAACAGCGCGCATTTACCAAACCTTTCCCCGCTCCGAGCGCCACCTTCTGAGACGGCAACCTGGCGCCGCTTAGTCCACAGCTTTCTCGTCTTCCTCTCTCTTTCTTTCTTTCTTCTTTTTTAAAAATCTGTCAGAGTATCTCTTCCTTGCTTTCTTCCTTTACCGTATACTTTGCCTTTGCAGACGAAACTTTGCCTTCACCTGTTCAGGTGTTGTTTAAATTTTTAATGCTTATTATACAGACAAACGGACGGACAGACCGACAGAGAGCGTCACAAACACACACAGCATACACAAAAACTAGGATATAAGGACAATCACTCTTTCCGGCAAAGACGAATATACAAATTGTAAATGCAAGAGGACCAATATTTTTTTTAAGGGGCTGGCGTGGGGAGCCATTCACCAAAAGCAGCTGGAATTCAAACTTCTTTTTTTACAAAATCTCCTGTCCGTTTGATTCTAGGGGTAATAAAAGATGAACAATTTCGAAACAATTGTCCTTATTCAATCTTAGCCCACCCCCCACTCCCCCCACGCACACATTCCTTTTTATTTTTGATTTGTATTAACACCCGCCCCCCCCCCTCCTCGGATATAGAGGCACCTACTTAACTTTCAACAGTAGTGTATATGACACAAGCTGTCAGAACGATGGAGCCCAGATTAAGAGGTTTCACGATTCAGCCTTTTTACTTTTACCTTAGTAAATGTGTAGATGGGGTGAAATTTGAAACAAGGATAAAACAAATCACTTGAAAAAACAGGCTTCGGCACAAGTCATTAACTTAATTTCTTTATTTTGGAAGCATAGCATGAAAAAAATCAAATGATAGAAACATTTAGGCGCATTTTGGATAGGCGCAAAAACTTCAAGGAAACTATTTCAAAATGATTCCCAAAAAGTTATTAGAAGCAAGTTCCCCTTAATCGTTTCTTATAACCCACCTAACAGACGCAGACCATTCGAAAGATATATTCCTTGTGCAAGAACTTAGCTCTTTAAAAATTCATTTGTATCACAAGGTTGATTGCAATTTATTCCCCTGACCATCTCAGAATTCATACAAGACAAACATATCAAAAACTGTTCTTATTACTCCATTACTACATTATTACTACATTTAAGACCGAATTACCCACTGCAAATGACACTTGGTGCGGGCGCTTTAAGAGGGACACATAAAAAGTACACACAAATACCTGTTTTACTACAAAATCAGCCGAGGTTTGTCTGCAGCTCCTGTTGCAAAAACGGGAAAATATGGAGAAAAAAGAAAAGCAGATACAGTAGAGTTCCACCACTCCAAGCGCCATACAATACGAAGGGAGGAGGGAGACTGGGGAGGGCGTTGTATACATGCCATCAACACTTCTGTACTTTGTTGGTTTATGTTTCTCAGCTATCACAAATCTTACCCATTGTTTTCGAAAATAGCTGTACTTTCCCACGCATGTGAGGGATGGGGGAGTGGATGGGGAAGGGGGAGATGAAGGCAAGAGAAGTGAGACCGTGGCGAGAAACATGGTGTTATAGATTCTAATCTGTGAGCAAAACCCATTGTCCGCTGTCAAAATCTCATTTTACACATAACGCCATTGTTTTGTCGTAAAAAAAGAATACGCAGTTATTGTTTCTCCGTCCTTCGCCCTCTGCCGATGTTAGTCTGCACTGTGTCGATGTAGCAGCGCTCGAGAGGTAGTCTAGATGCTGATGTTGATCTGTTGATGATGACGTGGTTTTGTAGTGGTAGTTGTCAAGCGATAAACACATGTATTTATCTCCTTTTTCTGTTGTAGGTTAGAGCGATCTCCTTACGGCAGTAAATCCACGGGAATTACTTCTGGGGCGTGGGTCAGGCTGTGCTACACGTCTGGTCTCAAGCCCAGATGTCTGCTCTCAGGGAGAGCCTGATGCACTCAGGGCAAAGTGCAAGCTTGTGCTTGTGTCCTATTCAGAGGATCCTGGGTTCAGATCCGGAGTCCGGCACACGTATTGTCTTTACCATTGTCACCTGTGTACAGGGCTGCAACTTGGCGCTTTTCGCCAGGTGCTCAGGTCCCCCTTCCCTGCCTCACCTCTCTCTTCCACACCAGCTGACAACATTAACAAACAAACAGGCAGCAACCAACCAGAAGCGTTCAGCACTTACCCGAGGGATGTCCTGCCTGTGAAAACCTGAATGAATTTTTTTATCCAGCCTTTCAAGGGATCCTTCTTTTACCCGTTTACTTACATGTGTGGTGGCAAAATCCATGTTGTATATTACGTCCTTATGTATGTAAATAAAAAATTCTTATTTCTTTTGTTTGTTTGTTCATTCCTTCCTCCTTTCTTTCATTTTTGTTATTTCTTTCCTTGCTTGTTTTTCTATTTCTTTGTTATTCTTATTTCCTTTTCTTTCTTTTTCTTTATTTTTTTTGTTGTTGTTGTTCTTTCCGCATAGCACTGAGAGCATTCCAAGGATCTAATTGAGAAGAATACAGGTAAATCTCCCTTACAGTCAGGTTTGTTCTTGTTCTCCCGTGTCGCTAGTGTCTTGTCGTGTTGCACACAGGTAGTCGAGCTTGAAGACAAGCAACACCAGCAATGTGTTGTTCACTATAACCTACTGAGGAAAAGCAGTTTGAGTTAATGAAGAAATATACTTGGGCCCTCTCCCCTCGCCCCTCTCCCGGCCTTCGTCTTCTTTTTTCTCCTCCTTCTTCCTCACCCCCAACCCGTCCATCCCTCCACTCTCCCACCCATCGTCAATTCCCCCTCCCCCTCCCAAGCCCAGCTACCCTCACCCCACTCCCTCCCAGCGCCCAAACCGCCTGCTGGCAGAGGCGTCCCTAGCCCTCTCATGTCCTATGAGTCTCTAGGAAAAAAGCACAGAGCACCTCCGGGTACACTTTGAAGAGCTGGAAAAATGTAAGTAGCGGAAAATGAAATCCGAATATTGCGAACGGGACTCGGGCAAGTGGACCTATCAGACTACTTGAGCCAGCCACCTGACCCCAGTGGCCGTCTCACTTTCCGTTGTACCCGTGCAAGCTCTCGAGTCTTTGAACCGACTGGAGCTGTCTTCACTTTGAAATCATGTACGACTGTTTATTTTTCATTGGCGGCAGTGGGGTCACGTGGTCTCTAGGGGACCTACAATTGCTTACAGTACCGCCACACATGCACAAAGGGAGGCAACAAAAGGTTTCTGGCCCAGCGGTGGCATCGACTGCACCAAACAATCACAAGAGACCGGAGACCGGAACCGGAAATGCATTCAAATTGCACCAGGTGACCTGGGCTGGCGGCGGTGTGAAGGAGACATTGGTTTACAAGTATCAATCATTGGCACTTGTGCACACATACACTGGGCCCGGTGGGGGTGGGGGCACACTGTGGGTTAACTGGAGTGCTTGAGTTGGCTTTGCGTTGGACAAATACCAGTTTCCAAGCAGTATGCATTTATCTGTGCGTTGATTATGACTTACCTGATCAATCATACAGAATATATTTCTGCTATGAAAAGAATAACAATGGCGCCAATATAAACTGGAAAATTAGTGAAAAGGCTTCGCGTTCGAAGGAAGGAGTTCTGCGCCCTTTGTGTTGGCAACATAATAAGACACAGATTACTTCCCCTGAATCATACTGAATGATCTCTTTCTTTTTATTTTTGCTGCTGCATACGACAAATAAAGTATTCTTCCACGCTCATCTTCCTTCTATCCATTACTCATTCCCCCCACCACCACCTCCATCCCTTTCGGTCCCCGACAATTTCTCTCCTTCACTAATCCTCGCCTGGCTGCCATTTTTGTTTTCGATAGTCCGAACTTCGCGCAAATTGACATGTGTCGGAGTTGGAATCGCAATGTAAACATCCGGTTTAGCGCGAAGACACAGCCTTCAACTTGTGCATGTAAACAGAAGCCCCTACATAATACAACCCTAGCCCTTTTGAAACCCCACCCTGAAAAAAAATCAAAAGCTACTATGGGTGTCGAACCAGCTGCTTTTCACCTGTGAAAACCAATGTCCTTAACACTGAGCTATCGACCTCCAAGGCTTGTTATTGTTTATTGTAAAGTTCTATAAGAAGCTGCGCTGTGACGTGTCGCTGTACGTCAGTGTGCTTTCCCTGATGAGCACGAGTTTGAGGCATCTGGGGATACCCTTCACATAGATGAGCCGTTTTGGGATACCCTTCACGCAAACGCAGGAAAAGACATTTCGCTACCAACCAGAGTGGTGACGAGAGTTTGAGCCGTCTGGGGATACCTTTCACATAGATGAGCCGTTTGGGGATACCCTTCACGTAGATGAGCCGTTTGGGGATACCCTTCACGTAGACGCAGGGAAAGACATTTCGCTACCAACCAGAGTGGTGACGAGGAACATGAACTGAACAGCCCGCGGTTAGCGCAATGACTAGCGCTCGTGACCATGGTCAGTCCGGCGAGAATGGTCACTGGTAGGTTCCGACAATTCAGTGTCTTATAGGGCCGGCTGCTTGACACAGTATAGCCTCGGCGTAGCCAGAACAAGTCTGTCCATTTCAATATAGACACATATATTTATATACAAAAATATGAACATAATATATGTACACACGCGTCCCTTGTACCCACCTTTTACATATATACACCCACGCGCGCGATTACCTAACAACAATCCATCAGTCAGTCCCAAGGAGGGGTAACTCTCTGAGCTTTACCTTTAACCTTTCTCCTTTGAAGTTTCTGCCTAAAAGACAGCATGGCAAGATTAAAAGGCTGAAATACCAAAGTCTCGTACAACAGAGGAAGCCAAGGGAGACTACCCTGATCTCCTGTCCCCCTATCCTTGCAGCATGCTCCGCCAGCAGAATTTTGCTTCATCCCTCCGGCTACAAGCAGTAACATGTTCCCTCCGGCTACAAGCCCTCAGATGCATTTTTAGCAAGCAGTTTGTTTCAGATTGCAGCTACAAGCGGTAGCATCTTCTTTATGCTGGACAAGCTGACAGGTGTGTGTGTACTGAGAGCAACACAGAAGCAATAAAGGGGCCTAAAGCCGCATTAACAGAGCTGCAGAAGGGCCGACCTGCTGAGGTTAGTGTGGTCCTGTCACGGTGCGGGTCCAGTCACCTGCAGCTGTCTTCTGCAAGTCTGATGTCTAGACACTTGCCACTCTTTTCTGGTGAGCTCTTACGCCATTATTTGGGTATTATTTTATAATACATTTGGTTACAAATTGCGTATGCCATTATTTGGGTATTATTTTATAATACATTTTGGTTACAAATTGCGTATGCCATTATTTGGGTATTATTTTATAATACATTTTGGTTACAAATTGTACATGCACATTATTTGGGTATTATTTTATAATACATTTTGGTTATAAATTGAACATGCACATTGTTGGGGTATTATTTTATAACACATTTTAGTTACAAATTGTACATGCACATTATTTGGGTATTATTTTATAATATATTTTGGTTACAAATTGTACATGCACATTATTTGGGTATTATTTTATAATACATTTTGGTTAAAAATTATACATGTACATTATTTGGGTATTATTTTATAATACATTTTGGTTACAAATTGTATATGCACATTGTTCGGGCATTATTTTGTAATACATTTTGGTTACAAATTGCACATTGTTCGGGCATTATTTTATAATACATTTTGGTTACAAATTGTACATGCACATTATTTGGGTATTATTTTATAATACATTTTGGTTACAAATTGTATATGCACATTATTTGGGCATTATTTTATAATACATTTTGGTTACAAATTGTACATGCACATT
>SMGT01008389.1:29251-49838 GCA_004794575.1 Lanistes nyassanus
TATTTGGGTATTATTTTATAATACATTTTGGTTACAAATTGTACATGCACATTATTTGAGTATTATTTTATAATACATTTTGGTTACAAATTGTACATGCACATTATTCGGATATTATTTTATAACACATTTTGGTTAGAAATTGTACATGCACATTATTTGGGTATTATTTTATAATACATTTTGGCTACAAATTGTACATGCACATTATTTGGGTATTATTTTATAATACATTTTGGTTACAAATTGTACATGCACATTATTCGGATATTATTTTATAATACATTTTGGTTAGAAATTGTACATGCACATTATTTGGGTATTATTTTATAATACATTTTGGCTACAAATTGTACATGCACATTATTTGGGTATTATTTTATAATACATTTTGGTTACAAATTGTACATGCACATTACTTGGGTATTATTTTATAATACACTTTGGTTACAAATTGTACATGCACATTACTTGGGTAGGACGAGTTGTGGGGGTGTAACATTTTTCCTGATTGACCTGAGGGTTACTTGATTTTATAAATAACTTGCACTCTCCTGCTCCCCCACTCCCACCCCACCCCTCCCCCGCCCTCTATCTCATACCCCCTCCTCCTCCTCCTCACACCTCTCTCTGTTCTCCGTCCTCTAGTAACCGGAATAGCTGCAGGTGCAGGATGCTTATTTAAAAATTTCTATTTCAGAATGACGCACTTGGCGGAGCTGTGCAATTATGTCGGCCACTTGTCTCGGTCCTGTTATGAAAGAAACGAAACCCTGGCTACTTGGCCAAAGTCGGTTTTTTTTAAATAAAGAAGTAGCCGAGGCTTCGGTCAAGTCTAACCTGTCCGAAGAAGAATATAAGGCTGAGTGAATGAAATCAATAAGTCGGGCGAGGTGAAATTAAGATTGACATCTTCCGTGGGTACAATAAGTATAACGGTCTGGGTGGGTAGATATCGCAGTTTCGTAGAAAAAATAAAACACGGATTAAGGTCTACGCGAGTAAAAAAACCAACAAACAAAGAAAAAACAACTTCTGATAGCCGGTGTGGGTAACCTAAGTGTTTCATCTTCCGTGGGTGAAATAAAAATAACAGCATGCGAAGGTAATAAGTATCAGGGCTGATGTAGATAAAATACGTTTAGTGGTTATGGCAGTAAAATGTCTGGCAGCTTTCCAAGGTAAAGAAAGTCTGACGGCTTTCCTGTTTGTAATCAATAACAAAGACAGTTGAAAACTGACACATGCAAAAGTAAACTTATAAAGATATGCAAGTTACATCCTCAGTCTTTATATTGGCGGGGATGGGGAGGTGGCGGGCTATGATGCCGACAGTTCTTTATTGTCGGCGGTAATGTGGTAATGTGGTAATATGGTAATATGGTAATCTGAAGACGTTTGGAGTTAGTCCTCATCTAGCCCAAAGTAGACAAGAGCTCACACACTGCGAAAATACTTTCCCAACACATCCTTCCCCTGCGCTCCTCGTGTGATGTCCACGTTAATTTAGTTAAGTAACAAGTTCTAGTTTTTATCTGTTTATATTGTCCTGATGAAGAGGTAACGCCCCGAAACATTGACGCTGTTTTTGTTAATTTTAGTTAAGACTAGCGAATGTCTCTTCCCCCCCCCCAACCATCAGCCCCCATCCGACCTTTCAAAGACGGTGTTGGTCGCAGAGACTGCAACTCGATTAAAATAATGGCAGACACGTGTATAAGCAACCATTCCTCTGCCAGAAGGTTTAAAGAAAACCGACCCATGTGACATACAAAGTCAGCTCCATAAAACGTCGGAAGAAGTTCTACATAGAACGTCAGAAAAAGTGCTTAAAACGTCAAATATGTGTTCTTTAAAACGTCAGGATATTTGTTACATTAAACGTCAGATTAAGATGTGGCTACAGAACGCCTGTCGACTTCAATATAGCCGCTCTATTAATATTGTCTTTTAAGCACCAACACACACACACACACACACCGTGATACCATAATAAGCGTGCGTGTTACAAACGTAATCTTCCCCATCGGACCTATAAACAGGAAATGTTTATTTGAGTTGCTGCATGGAATTCTTTTTTGAAAACGGCGAAGCACGACCGAATAAGAAGAAAAAAGGACGGGGGTTTGGAGGGGCCATGTGAGGAGGCCATGTAGAGGCAGAATTGAAGGGAGACGCCTGCAGCCGACACAGTACAGTGACAGGGAGAGCGAATTAGCTCGCTCAATGTCGCGTGTCTTTCTTCCTGGGTTAGGTAATGCCCAAGCCCGCTGCACGGTGCGATGGTGTTAAGGTTGAATTAGCATGTCTCGTGTTGTGCAAGCGGATTCTGTGTCCGCGACAGCTGCCAAGGGAAACGTGCAGCGTGCGGTGATAGGTTAAAGAACAACCCGGGTGCAAAATATTTTTTGAAATGAATGGGCTGGTTTTATTGCAAAATCCTGCTTGCTGAAATGTCAGAAAATAACATCGTTAAGTTTATGAGACACTAGCTTCAAAACTGTTACATATTGACAATAAAAAGAACTTTTGTTTATTCCAAAATATTTTAGTCGAAAAATTGAACAAGTAACATATACAGACACGCGTATGAGCCCTTGGTGCACGTAATGGGTGGAGATATATGTCCACGCCCATACACACACATGTGTTTGAGCGCGCCTAAAATCAAGTACTTATTTCCGATCTCAGCCTGAGAACTTTATCCAATCTTTCAAAAGTTACTTTGCCTTTCTAACCTGACACTTTCGTTGATCTGCACGACAAAAAAAAAAAAAATAGTTTCGCAACCACCTCTTCACACTTCACCTTTGACCTGTACTTTACATTAAGACTTCAAGTTCAAGGTCGTCGAAATTGCGGTGACCTCCGAGTCGGGTTTTCTTATGGATCTGTGACGTCGGAGTGCAGCGGACTGTGCTGTCCTTCGCTTAACTGTGCATGAGGGTGACGCTTGTCGACAGAAAACGTCTGCAGAGAAAGGCAGAAAACATCCACGCGTTACTCCACACGAAAAAGACGAAAGTGAATGCGGCAAGTGAAAATATCTCGCGTTAACAAAATAAGCCATATTAAGAGTGGGTGAGGACATGGGAGCAGGAGGGAAAGCAGCAAGCGAGAAAAATCGCGAACAGCATGAAGGCGAGGGGGGAGGTAAGTGAGAAAACAGCATTACGCATGGGATCAGAATATACAAAGCTGAGACAACATCAGTCAGAATAAAGTGGTAGAGCTGGCGAAGGTTGGGCAACATGGGTCAACAAAAACAGCCAGATCCAAATGGAAGACCAATACATTTCAGTTATGAGAGTTAAAAGGTTATGATAGCCACAGCATGTTCTGTATGCTCACACACACACGTGCACCACACACCCCTACACCAAACACACACACACACAAACACACACACACACAAACTAGATAGGCAAAATACAAATTGACCTGCAGCGTGCGAAAGGTATTATTAGGCCTAAATCTAAACAAAAGTTTTAAGCCGATCGTGATATTAATCTGATAAATGTAATAAATGAATAATAACAAAAACTTTTAGAGGTAAAAACAGCAGTATTGACAGAATCAGGAAGTCTTTAGAAAATGTCGAAGCAGATCAATATCCATAGATTTGGCTTTGAAAAACTCAAGGTTAGAATGCTCCTGACTTGGACCAGTTGTGACTTCAGATCACAAACTAGAAATGAAGAAATGATCCTTGTGCTCACATGCACGCATGCATGTTCATGCACTAGTTCCCGCATGCACATAAACAGAAGCACACACGCCTGCACGCACACAGCCAAAGGTTGGAGGAGGACTGGGGATGGGAGCTGCCTATCAAGTCGATCTGACAGAGTTGTCGCCACACGCTGCCACCTGAGTGACTTACACGTCTGCGGTTCTTAGGGTAGTGCAGAGATCAGAACTGCCACTAGGGTAACGGAACTGTAACCTAAGGTGAAGTCAAAGTTTTATGCTCAGTTCAAAGGTCGCTCGCCAGGGTTTACGAGCATGGCCGCCGACGCTGGAGCACCTTGTGGCAGGATGGAAAGAAAGGGATGGCAGGATGGAAAGAAAGGGATGGCAGGATGGAAAGAAACGGAGAATTATCCGCAGCCTTGTGGCAGGATGGAAAGAGAAGGAGAATTATCCGCAGCCTTGTGGCAGGATGGAAAGAAAGGGATGGCAGGATGGAGAGAAAGAAGGAGAAATATCCGCAGCCTTGTGGCAGGATGGAGAGAAAGAAGGAGAAATATCCGCAGCCTTGTGGCAGGATGGAAAGAAGGAGAAATATCCGCAGCCTTGTCTCATGTCGTGGTCAGGGTTTCAGGCAGCGACTTTGCAGCACCGCAGACCACGTGGTTCAAAGCTCAGCCTGTCGGTCTGGAGTGGGTCCAGCTCCAACCTCTGTGTTTAACAAATTGTGTTTTCATCGAGGGCCTGCAGAAAATGTGTGGACTTTCCGATTTTGTCTTGTCTCTCTTACTAGCTTTTTCAAGTCTGTTCTTTTGTTCCCTTTCCGAGCGACTTACTCCGAGATACCTTTAAAATATCACAGTTTAACGAATTAGTTGAAATTGTTATTAAATCCATTCTTGTTAATGTCTGGCTTTATTCTTTTCGTGTGAGTTATTTAGACACTGGTGTCACGTGACCGCGTGATAGTGTTTGAACGGTGGATCAGTGCATTGCACAAACAGGACAGGATTCTAACTTTTCATACAATAAGTTCAAGAAGCACATCAAACGAATTTCATTTGATATCCCATCCCTCCTCTTTTCCAGGCTGTTTAATTTTGAAGAAAGCGAGGCTGTCTTGACAAATGGGCAGAGGCTGGACTTGTTGCAGCAGGGCCCAGGCGCAAGGTGCAACAGCGGATGTAGGCTGTGCCGGTCGCTTGATTTCACAGGTGGAGCCGTGTTTTGAAGTATGAGCTGCCTGCTGACAGAGCTGTTTTCTCGGGAAACCCAGACCCAAACATCGGAACTCGTCGGCAATGGTCTCGAGCAGGCAAGAAGGAAGACGTCCCGAGCGGCTTAGCGAGCGAAACTGTTATCACCGTGTCGGGATCAGGAGCAATGTTCGTGCGCTTCAGAACCCCATGGTCAGACTTCGACTCGCGGTACTTCATTTGTAAAACCTTATTAAGGAATTTCCTATAATTTCCTATACTACATCAACGAAATGGACTTCGTTTTATACATTAAATGTGTATCAGGGATTATTTCATAAGTTAATATTATAAATATAGCCAATCGTCTTCTTTGATGAGGAGTGGGCTGGGAGAGATCGGTTCTAGATTTTGTCTCAAATTTTTTCCGTTTTTTTTTTAAAATAAGATCAGAGGAGGGCGAGAGTACTGCTGCTAAACCTAGTATCTTCATTTAAGGAGAGCTTGAATATCGGAACATGAAATTCAGAGTGTAAAGAGAGTAAAAGAAATGTTACTTTATTGACGGAATGCACAGACGTACGCAATATGTAAAGACTTTCAACACAGAAGAAATAAATTCATGAACAATCCCCTTTGGCAAAGAGCAAGTTAAGGACCACCACCCAAACCAGCCATACAGCAATGGGCATAACTCAAACTTCCGACACTAGGGAACAGAAGGCAGTTAAATAAACAAACAACCACAGCCCCACTCATGGCGCCCGCACCAAGAAGTCGGAGATCTTCACCGGCAACTCAAACTGGAGTCCATGTTACTAATCTCACCAGTCTCACTAATCTGAAGAGCCTTCAGTACTGAACGTTCTCGTTGAGGTCGTAATCCCTGTTATCCTTATCTGTATCATCACATTTTGGAGGAAGCAGAAGTCAGCGGAGCGAGTAGAGAGTAGAAAACAAGTGACAAGGCCAGGAGGTCTGTGTGGACCGACCCTTGACTGCAGGTGCGTGAATGTGGCTGTGGGTGTGCGTGACGACGTCTTTAATCACGGAACTTTATGTACACTTTCACTCGGCGCCGTTCAACTTTGCAGGACTCGGTCAATCTCGCTAGCCTGAAATCGGAAAAGAGAGATATTGTCCTGAATCTGTCAAACTTCTTCGTGGGCGCAGATGGATAAATAGACATGGGAGGTGTAATTCAGGCACGCAGTTGTACCGAGCACACTGTAAAAAGGTTTGTGCTGCAGAGTCCAGCCTTAGAAAACCGCCAGTTATCTGCAGTTCATCTTCTGGCTTCGTTTTGTTCGTGTTTTTGCACTGCTGGCAGCGAGATGTGGAGCTGAGAAACAGCGAGAGGGAATGACAAATGTATCGGCAGTATCGCATTCGAGTACACTGCATCCCGAGATTTCTACGTGTATTGTGAAATGTTATACTGCCAGCGTCCCCATGTATCAGAGCAGATGCAGACTTCAGGCGTGTTTGTAGCACACCAGGGATTTCTCATTCAGAGAAGCTCGATTGCTCGCTAAAGGTGTCACTGCACTTCCGGAAAATAATCTACGCCGCTAAGTGCGAGAAAGTAGGAGCGAGAGCAGAGAGAGAGAGAGAGAGAAAAGGGGGCGGGATTTCCAGTCGGCAAAAGTTAATGTTTCATCCTTGAAGTTTTCGCAGGTGTCGAAGAGTCTTGCTTTCCACAACACGCGTGTTTCTCACTAGACTACATCATTCACAGGCTGGGCGGACGGCGGAACGTTCTCGGAAGAGAGAGATGAGGAGGAGGTCGGAGCTTTGTGACGCTAAGGATGGGGATACGCAGGGAGGGGGCAGAAAATGGGCACCATCCATGACATCCCTCCCGAAGGGAAAGGCTGCGACCCATGGCGCGAAACGAGGGTGGAAAATGGAGTAGGTGAGAATCTTATTCTCCGCTCCAAGGTGCGCTTTTCACCTCACGTGGTGCTGTGTTTACCTGCGGCCAGAGAGGAGCTGAGAGACGCCTTTTCACAGGAAATTGGTGTTGGGGCGGGTGGGGGAAGGGAAGAGTCGTCTTATTCTTCGTTGAACCTTTCCACTCGATGCTGAATGTTTGTCAAGGTCTACAGGAAGTAGAAGGCACCTCCAGGGAAGAGTAATTATCGATCAATCAATCAGTCAATCAATCAATCAAAGTAAACAGGTTAATTACCGCAAACATGTCATGGAGAGGCGAAATATGGTTTCCTTATCTTTTGATTTTTAACACAGACACGCGATGCAGGGCTGTGATGGACGGGTGATGTGAGACGCCCGGTCACGTAAATGGAAGCCGAATGCAAATTGCTTCAGCTCAGTGAGCAGTGAGCAGCCCGTGATCACTTGACAGCGTATGAACAACAACGCCTAGATATATGCATCAGATCCTCAACTTAGCAACGAGGTAACCTCATCAGGTCAGCGGTCTCAAGAATACGGAATATCTGACCACTGTGCATCATGGTCGAGAACTTCAGATCGTGAAGCTTCATCAATGCTGAAGAAGAAAAGGGGTTAGGGCACTACCTATGGAAACTATCCCATTAAAAATTACATAAGACTCAATATTTTCTCTCTGACGATACTTTCAAATCATCATCGTCGTCGTCGTCATCATCATCATCATTATCATCATCACTCACTCACTTACTCACTCACTCACCCAGCCGTCTTCTGCCCTCTACTTGCTCCCACCTTATCCCCCCCACCCACCTTTTATCTTGCTCTTTCTTCACCCTCCTCTTGTCCTCTCTCTTTCCCCTACCCCTGACCCCTGTCCCTTCCTCTCCCCTCTCTCCCTCTTTCACCACAAAACGTTGTGAAGGGGGTAAGGGATGTGGGTGGGTGGGGTGAGGGAGAGAGTGGCATTGTGCCTCAGAAGGAGTGTTTAGCTGCACGTGCTGAGATAAAACAAAAGCAGGGCACGCAGCCTAAACAGTTAGCCTCCGATGATCCCTAGTCTCATTATTACAGCAAGGGCTGACGGGAAGAGAAGCGAAAAGAAAGGCAGCAGCGAATGGCTGCGAGAGCCAAAGGGGAGGGGGGTACAGTGCACGTGCAGCTAAGTACATTGCCCAGGTGTGTGCGTGCGTGCGTGCATGCATATGTCTTAGTGCATGCACGGCCGTGTCTGCATGGGCAGGTAGATACCTAGCCCCATCATTTTCCTGTGCTCAAGACTTTCACTAGTCAACTAAACTGCATCACCCGATTCAAGGGGTGGGAAAGGCAACAAATCAGTAGATAGACCACTAAGTTATAGACTTAAGCACCGACAGACAGACTGACCGAAGAAAGAAAAGAACCAAACACTAACGGACTGAATAACGAACTGTTGTTTATGAGAGAAAAACATTGAAGATAAAAATTTCGAGATCCCATGTGGAAACTTAACTAGAGTCCAGTTTGATTTAACAATAAATAACAAGATCGTTTTCAACCTCCCTTAGTTTCTACAACATCAAGCTCATATACTACTCAAAGGAATTAAAAGACTAACTTAAGGACAGGTGTAAAGTGCAGGAACCCAACACTCGACCCCACAAAGTTGGACTCACCATGTTTCATGCTGCAACAGTGAACCTCAGAGTGTGCGGGAGGCGTTGCTGGCGCGTTCCTGCGAGGCAAAACTGCACGGGTGAAAGACCACAATGCACGTGCAAACCATGTACAACGTGACCACAATTCTTCAGGCACTGTCGAGGGACTGGTGGGTATATTTATGAACGTGGAAAAAGACAGATTGTAGCCATACCTCCAAAACAGAGACTCGGTGATGCTGATCGGGGCTGGGCGTTTGCCTGGCTGCAAGAACGCATCTCACTCCGAGAACTTAGTGGCCGATTGGGTACCCCATTCCGTTAGTGACATTGTGTGACCGCTACAACCGGACAGGAAGCGTCAGCGACCGCAGACGGCCGGGACGCCCACAGTCGACGTCCAGACACGATGACGGGTTTGTTGTTTTGTTTGTTTTGTTGGCTTTACGGGACAGAACAGCCACCGCCAGCACACTCAGGACGACAGCTGGGAGCACCCACCAATGTCACCGTCAGCAACAACAAGACTGGGAACCAGCTGCGTGAGGCTGTCCCACAGTGCGCCCTGTCCTGACCCCGGCTCGTCGAACTGTTCAGTTGGTCTGGGCCCGGCGTCATCTGGCTTGGACACGTCAGCAGTGGAACAGAGTTCTTCACCGATGAGTCGAGCTTTGCCAGATGATTTCAAGATGGCAGAATCCGTGTCTGGAGGCGACAGGGTGAGTTATGATGCCACTGTGAGGGAGCGTAAACCGCTTGGTGGCGGGAACATCGTGGTTAGGGAAGCAGTGAAAGTGGCCTACAGAACACTCTGCGCCGTGTTCAACGCAACCTCACTGGCGTGGTCTACAGCGATGGCATCCTGCAGCCCCTCGTACTGCCAGCGCTGCATGCAATGGGACCGGGCGCCATTCTCCAGGATGACATGCGATGTCTGACCACACAGGGCTTGGGTCGCCACCGGACCCCATGAGTGGCGCCATAGTGAATTGTCTTGTCGTTGGCTGCCGGATGTTTAAGGCCACGTGTACATATCCTAAGAAATCCTAATCCTAAAGCTAACGTCAGTTCCAAACAATGGTCAAAGGGAGACGACTTTTTTAACCAAAACATTCCTGCGCTACTGATACAGGTTCTTCCTTTAGACCAATTTCTGGAAGACACTCTGAAATTTTAAAAACCTGTGCCATCAGTTTGAAGCAAAGGCGCACCATGGCCCAGAGTTGTGCATTCAAAGCGAAGGCACACGCCCATTATTCCCGATCCAACACGTGTGTAATGTGCTGGGCCGTGGCTGGCAGGCAAACCACCCCGCGCCAGCTGACCTAACCAGCTGTTCCTTTTGCTTCAGCAGGAGCGGCAGGCGACCCGGCAAATGACTGGGGACACAGGCTCAATCCGTCCATGTGACAGCAGTGTCTTGCTTGCGTGCAGCGCTCACACGTTTTTGACGTTGATTGTTCTGTGATGCACCTGCTCTGACTTTTGTACGCCTGGGCTGTGTTCTTCATGGCAGGGACTCTTGCTGCTGAAATGAAAATAGTCACTTAAATCTGTTTTTGGTCTTCCAATTCTTTTGAACAGTATATGGAAGCTTTCTAGTTTAGAGATTATCCTAAAAACTTTTATGGCATCCCTTGCAGTCCGTCAATGTTGAAGAAGAAACACTTACTCGGAGTTCCAGTGAGTGATTACATAACCGTTCTCTCTTTCAAGAAAAGCCTTTGTAAACAAGTTTTTTTCCCGATATTGAATTATTATCATACACTTCTCCGAGCGCTCTTTAGCCAGATAAGCGCGCTAACTTGGGTACGTTTACGCTGGCAGAAAAATCTTGTCTCGCCATGACACGACCCATCTGTCGATCGTCGCTGGCTGTTGTAGCACATGATGTTCGCGCCATGAAACGCAAAGCGCAACACATGCCGTTTGGCCCCAGCGCGATGGGAGGTACCTTGAGCATGGCGGCCTTTCCAAACAATAAACTCAAAATATTGTCTATTGGCTGGGGAAGGAGCTATATAGCTCATCGGTCACACCAGGAGTGATCAGGCTTGTTAGAAAAGGTCTGTCTGTCTGTCTGTCTGTCTGTCTGTCTGTCTGTCTGTCTGTCTACTTCATTTGCAGGTTGCCTGTCTCTAGCTGTCTACCGGCCGATGTGTCAAGACGCTTTGAGAAATGGCTGGATAACCGCATTTCCCCGTGTACCTGAGTACCCAGGAGCAAAGTATCTGGCATGAGTACCTCGCAGGGCGCAAGGCTCAGAGCTTGCCGCCAAGAGACATCTTGCCTCGCTGCACATCGTCTATTTCTTCTCTACGAGGCCCCTGCTTGTAGATCTGGTTGCTTGCCGTGATGTTGCCTAAAAGCTATGCCACACAGGAAATAAAAAAAACTAGGTTTTTTTAAGGAAAATAATTTCCGAATGAAGCTGTGTTTCCTGTTTGCTGTGTGACATACCCGACAGCCTATTTAACAAACAGGTTTCCCAAATGGTTTGCCTCCTGTTTTCCGTTTTAGAGCCTGTTCTGCTTTCTCCCGGCTGTTTCATAAGAAGAAACAGAGTTCAAATGAGTGGCCCGCATGGGAGCTCCGATTCCCGCTAATCTGACTAAAAAAGTACTTGTGTTTTAGTTTTTCAGTGTATCAGTATGTTTGTTTCGAGGGACTATGAATTCTGACATGCTTTGCATGAGGCTTTCTACTAAACACGTTATACATTTTTACGCTAGTGCCTAGCCAGGGATCAGGGTGTGACGTGGCGGGCCGTACCTTAACTCACTGGACTCGACTTCTCCAGAATTACTGAACAAACTTTTATGGTGATCTCGTAAAATGTAGATTAATTGAGCAATCGTCACCAAAACCTTTACTGCCTCGGGTCAATGGTTTCTACACCAGAGGGTGGCGACGCTGTGAAATAATGTGAACAACTAGAGAAATCTACCGAGGGAAAAGATTCTCATACTTCGACACGTTCGCTCAGTCTCTCACAGGCAAAACACTACTAGCTCAAGAGCCCCCACCCTCGTAAAACACAACTGCAGCGAACTGTTATTCAACATATATTCCAAACACTAACTGGCTCGACAACATCCAATATATCTACAGATTATTTACAGAGAATCACCTTGCTCGTGTCTAGGGTACGACGCTGCCTGATTACGTCATACCACGTGGTATCAGACAAAGAAGATAATCAAACTCCAGAGGGGAAATCAAACTGCAAACGGCCTATGATCCCGCTCAATACACAAACACAGTAAGTGACCAACAACAGAGCTCCTACTCTCGTCACTACTAAAACAGCTACTTCTGCAATACACAGTTCTAAAGCTATTCAACTCTACACACCAATACAGTAAGTGACTGACAACAGAACTCCTATTCTCGTCACTACTGAAACAACTATTTCTGCGATACACAATTCCAAAGCTACTCCACGACCAACAAGGAAGCAAAGACACTGCCACGGCTAGCACTTCCTCTACCTCCTCTTGGCGTTTTTGCCCGGCCACCAGCTTATGACGTCTCCTGTCTCCCGCAGGATAAAACCACCTATCTTAAATCAACCGGAGTCCCAGACTCTAAGATAAGTTTTATGTCAAGAGCAGTCCTTAACTTATAAGGCACAGTCAACAGTCACTTACTACTCTGTCTCGTAGTCGGCGAAATACAGCCCAGTATATCTGCGTGATAGCTAGCTGCTGCTCTGTCGTCCTGGCTAAGATGGCGAGGGGCAGAGGTCCGTGGGTCTACCCGTGTCCGCTTCTCTTGGTCTTCCTACTTTAACTCTCTCTCCATGTCCTGTCTCTGCGTCTCTATCTCGATTACCTTTTTTTTTTTTTTTGCCTGCTTAAGTACCCTGCCCACCACGCTCAGTGTTCACGGGTACCACCTTATTCTCGTTCCAATCCAGTTCTGGCCAGCCTAGGTTGGGGCGGAGCTATTAGCCTGTCATGGCTAATGACGTAGCGCCCACCTACCAAGGTGTGAAGAAAGGGAGGAGCGAACAGGCTTACCTAGGAGTGACAGGTGACAATCTAGGAGTGACATGTGACACAGGGCTGGCTTGCATGAGAGTTCTTATCTCAACTTCCGATCGTAAGAGCGGTGGTAAGGCCCATTTGCCTCGTGTATTTTACGTGCATCTTTACCTTCAGTGGGATTTGGCCTTCAACTCTTTCATCACAAGGCTCCCCGTCAGTTTATGTTGAAAGAGCACTGTAGTTGTTTTGGATGGAAAGTGCTTCCACCTCACGGTGATTTCTCACTGTGGGGGAGAGAGAGAGAGTGGGTTTGGAGGAAGGAAGGAAGCAAAGAAGGAAGGGAGGGAGGGAAGGGATCTGCGGCTGGGTGTTCTTCTGGTGGTGGCAGCGTGACGTCCCGCCTGCTGGTCTCTTCGGACACTGTCGCTAACGGTGGATTCATGTGGCCCGAGTGGTGGAGTCCTTGCTGGTCAACCCTACTGCCGCCCTGTTCCTACATTCTGATTATCTCTATTTAACTCTAAGGTCTTACTACACGTGGTACTGGTTTAGTTTGATATAAAGAGTACTGTACTCCCTCCTGAGGATTTAAAAGGGTAAGCTTGCCCCTACAGTTCAGTTTTAGAGGGTATATCTCTTAACAGCTTTTAAAACTCTCCAACATATTTGTAGGAGAAAATGTAGTTAACGTTGTTACTGTGTCCGCATGTCGAGAAAGAGATTGAAAGATTCAGTAAAAGGAAAAATAACATCCCCCCCCAAATAAATAAATAAATAAATAAATAAATAAAACAACAACAGCAAAAGGAACTAGCACTGCCAAAGCATCTTTCGCCCAGCAGAAGCAGCACTTGAGAGAAGCTACAGTGTAAAGACTCTTGCTGCTTTCTATTGGCTGGACACTCCCTCAGCAACGAGTACAAAGCGACTTTGTCAGTCCGGCGTTTTGTAGTTCTGACGTAAACATGACCGACGGTGGAGATTATCGTGTCACTTCCCCCGCCCGTCGTTAGCTGTTTGGGATCGGTGCTCGCAGGTTTACGAGTTTTACATGCTTTGCTTAGTCTCTTCGCATTAAAATTCTGAAAGGCTCGGGCCGGTGTGCCAGCAGAAAGGTGAGGGCTGCCCCACCCCTAACTTCTTTCCACTGTCTAGTTGGAGAAAACTTCAGGGTGAGTGCAAGCTGGCGTGTGATGTAAGAATGGGAAAAGCTCTACCCAACAACGAAGCTGTAAAAGCAGCTAGAAGATCACAGAGCATCGTCATTTCTTCCGATCGTGGGTTCAGTTTATTTTTGTTTGTTTCTTTTTGTTCTGTTTTAAGTTGGCTGCTGTGCTTCTTGTGTGGGTTAATTTAGCCCTATGTACACAGACCACTGTAGAGGTCCGGCAAAACATGGCTTTAAGAAGAAAAGTTTAACGCGCCAATAGGCTTAAAACCCCTAACATCCCGTCAACCTTCTTGCTTGCGGGCTCCGTTACGAGAAAATACCATGGATGGATGAGATGTGCGTTACTAGTGTTTTTCGAGCAACTGCTGGTAGTAATTGTTCACGAAACTGGACTTTTTTTAAAAAAAAATGGTGTAACATCGTGTAGTCCATTCCGGCAGTTCTTTTTCCTGACACTAAGAAAACTTCTTAGTAGTTTTGAGCGCCATAATCGATTTTTTTAAGCGAATTGCTTGTCAGATCGATACCCATGCAGGCACCCGGTGACCACCATCTTGCAAATGGACCCAGGATCAAAACGAAAACATCGCGTGGACGTAAACAGTCGCTACTCGTACGCAAGATGACTGCCTAGAAACTCTATAGCGGTCTGTTCCAAGGTAAACTTTGTTTTTTTTATTTTTTTGGGGGGGAGGGCTACACTCATATTGCACACACACACACACCCTATATTAACGTGCACTTTCCTATTGGAGCTGTGAAAAGACTAAAGAGTTCTTTATTAGCCATCTTGTCGGAGGACCAGACAGACAATTAAGTTGACAGTGAATCAAAAGAAGGCGATATCTGAACCAGCTGTTTGTTTATTTGCTCGGTTATCCTTCTCACCTTGTTTATTTTTATTGATGCTGTAGCAGAAGCCTCTTGGCCACACAAACTGCTGTCAATTACTCGCTCTATCTCGCGACGCCTGTTAACGTAACAACTTTGATCGACCCTCAGCGCCCCCTAGCGCTCACTTCGTGCCCTTGCCCTGTGCGATCCCCATGGCTTCAACCCCTTTGCTGTCGGCGGTTATCGGGCCGTTATCGGCTCGATTACCGCCCATCAAAGGGACGCAGCTCCGTCTGTCGACAGATTTTCCGAACGCCCGCTCTGTTTGCTAGCATGTTGGGATCGCACTGTGGAAGAGCGTATTTTTCCACAAAATTTACCATTACTGCTAGTTTTCCTGCGCCTTGTTTTCCTTGCAAGGACGAGATAACAGAGGCCCGGGGTGGAGTTAATGGCTCGCTAAGTGTCCTCGCCGCGCTGGTTTCTCTCCCCTGTCAGCTCGTCGTACAGCCTGGCGGGCTCTGCACGTTGCATCCAGTCAAGCAGGCTTTCTTCAATCGCTGTATGGTGTGTGCATTTTTACAGGCTCTTCTGGCAGTCACAGTATTGCCTTTCTCAGTGTCATTGCATATTTATTTATTTAAGATTCGAAAAGTAATCTTAATTTTTCCGCTGTCCTATAATCACACAAAGGCCTATCAAGAAACATGGACACTTTTTCAAGTTTACTGGTCTCTCTCTCTCGCAGTGGTTAACAGCGGCTGGGACTAGACTACCTGACCAAACCCCAGCAGTAATCTAGAGTTGGTAAATATGCTAGAGATAACAGAATATAATAAAACTAAAATAAAAGAGTAAACTGGAGATAAGAGACATAACAATGATAAAGTTGTTGACCAGGGAGGAGAAATGTCACATTCAGCATATTCGAAGACACCTACAGATACACTCACTCTCACACTCACACACACACATAGACAAACACGCGTGCGTGCGCATGCGAAGAGCTTCAAGCTTCTTATATCTCAATCACCTCACGTCCCCGACCTCCTCTTCCTGCAGCGTACCGGAAAGTGGCAGACGGATAGGGTGAAAAGGGAAGGTATCACTTGGCTGGAGTTGTCTCCCTTTGAATCGAGTGCCCGCTGGTTTAGGAGCCTCACAAAAGGAAAGTGCGTGGAGGAAGTGAGTGATGGGCACTCTCCGTGACTGACAGCCTCTCACACCCTGGCTTATAGACTTCTAGATGGTCCTTTGACAGAACTTTCGTTTGTCTTCCCATCTCCCCCCTTTTTAGATATTTTAAAACTGGAAACTACAAAAATGTCTTTACCGTTCAGCTATGCTTTTTATCCTCTCTAATCAAGCTTTGTCAATACCGGTTCTAGTCACCACTCTTTTCCATGTACTTGTGCATAATCAAGTCAGACCCACCTCTACACACTTCTGTACGATGATAGTGAGCAGCAGGAGAAGGGAGAGAAGTTTTACAACGCACAAGCCAGTGTGTGTGACAGTGTGACCATACCACGCAGTATCCTTGGGAAGGTTGTTAATGTGAGCCTCAACTTTCGGGAGTTCTGCGAGTAACGCACGATCTAAAGGAAACAGTGTCTTTAAGCTTCTGTGCGATCTAAAGAAACAATCTTCTCTTGTTCATCGTTGCGCATCTGGATTGTAAGGAGTCCTCTTTTTCTTTCTCCCTCCGTCTCTCGCTCTCTTTTGCTCTCTCTCTCCCTTGCCGCGCCGTCGACTCCCGTCTGTGTCTACCCACCACAAGTCGATCTGACTCTCTCCACCACCACTCAGTCAGTGCCACGTGCTCGCGTGCTTTGTGCGTACGCACGCCCGTCTCACGCTTTCCTTGTAAATGCGTATGCGCGTGAGCGCACGTCCATGTAGTCTCGCCTGCTGCACGGCGCGCGTGCACTGCTCTGGTGGCAGAGAGCCGCTGAGTGAGGAATGAGTTGTCTTGGGAAGCCTCTCTAATCAGCTGTTGATCGTCTCTTAACCCTGTTGGCAGTGCCAGCGCTTCACAGAAGTCTTGGAGTCTTGGAGCTGGCCAAGAAAGTCGCTAGAATTGCACGGTGACCAAACCCCGGAAAGTGCCTCCCACTTGGCTATTGAGCGCTGGATCGACAGAAAATGCGTTGTGTGTCTTGTTTACAAGGCGAAGACACCATGCTTGATTAGCAGGGACCAAAGGGATTGCCATCTAAATGACTAAGTCTTCACGCACACAAACAGGAACAACTTCAAAAACAGTGAGTTGGGAAAAGCGACATCTTCAACAGGCGTTCAATATCAGGCGTAAGCATAAGGTGTGAAAGACATCCGTAGTCTGTCTGTCTGTCTGTCTGTCTGTCTGTCTGTCTGTCTGTCTGTCTGTCTGTCTGTCTGTCTGTCTGTCTGTCTGTCTGTCTGTCTGTCTGTCGTTGTGACGCATAAGGTATCGTATACTGTGATGTGAGTTCAGGCAGAGTGTGATAACCGTTTTCGCTGTTCAACTTCGAATAAAATTCAGTTGAACTTTATTGAGTGATGAAGTAGATATTTACTGAACTAATATTGATTTTGTCCACGAGATTTTAAAATAGAAGAATATTGTTAAGTGGCGCTCATTTTTAGGTTAAGCACTGGTTACGCAAAATGACGTTATAAATTGTGACTTAAGATCAAATAAAGTTTGACACAAATAAAGCACATAAAAATAGGCTCATATGTAATGTGTCATTCAGTATGACAGTATGGGACACGGAGATATTATATGATTTATGTATGTGAAGCTCATACGAACAGTGTAACATTCAATTAGAAGTATACCTGAGGTACCTTTAAATCTCGCTGCAAGAACGTGTCATGATTACAATTTGAATTAAGCTCCGCGGTGTGTGGTACACAGTAAGACTTGTAGTATTATCCGAGCTACAGCTGAGCCAATGTCGAAAGCCGTCTTGCTTGGGGTACTCTAAAAGAAAAATACTGTTTTTCAGGTTTTAACACACGAGTCAACCTGTAGGGGTTGCAGTTATTTTATGTGGAAACTGACAGTTGTTTGGTTTTCAGACATTGTAAGAGATTTATTAGAATCTTGAAACGGACATTGTTTTCGTAATACAGTGTGAAACAAAGCTTTCTAAGTTTCATACTTCACGATTGCATCATCAGGGTTAATTCAAAAAACAAATAGAGCTTATTGTAAGTGTCATTACGTCGTCCTCCAATATTTATTTAAAGGAAATTATAGAGGGTACTGTTTTATTTCGTCATCATCCAAAGTCTATTTAAAAGAAATTATACTGTGTTCCTTCCTTATGTCATCCTCCAAATTTATTAAAAATATATTATAGAGTGTAATGTAAAGTCATACGTCGAATGACACGAATTTTCTGAAATGGTCGGAGAAAGATTTTTCCTGTCATGTCCCATAGGGAAATTTTGTGAAGCTACACTGCCTAGTTTCCCGTGAAGAAGGTCTTGTATTTGATATACTAAAAGTTTGTTGGTTACTTTATATTGTGTGAGCTAGCTGCATTTGTGGTCGTTACCCAAAATAGAATCTATATTGTATATTGTTTGGAAAAGTCCACATTCATAGGTAAACAGCTGGCTTCGTTTTGGACCAGATCTGTTGCTGCATTTCTGCATTTGTCTCCGTAAAAACCGAGGTTTTTCTTATCATTTCCGTTCTAGAATAATTACGACATCAGTGTGTCAGATACATACGTTTATCAGTGTCAGGACCTGAGTGTGTGGGGCCGGGGTAGATGGGGTGCGGCTGTGCTTCATACACTTTTCACTGTTGCAAAGAACATCCCCCCACCCCACATTGCGAGTGGGTTTTTAACCGAACAGTCAGTCAACGTCAACATCGCTCAGTTTTCTGGTTTGGAGCAAAGCGAAATGGCAATGCTTCCCCTTGCTTCTTCTCCCTAGTTCTGAGAAGCGTAATGAGGATAGTGGAAGTAAAATTCTAATGATACCTTAGCTAGAGGGCCGATAATAATGGCGATAAAGGGTTGCTGATAATGAACATAAATTCTCATGGTTTTGTAGATAATGGGTTTACGATAAGGATGAAAACAAGGCTGGTGATAATGCGCACAGAATGTTGGTGATTATGTAGATAAAGGCCTGATGAAAGGAAGATGGAGGGTTGTCCAGCAAGGACTGGGAGATGACACTAGAGGAGTGGGGGCACTACTTTGTCAGAACCATTGATAAAGAAGCAAACAGGTGCCTAGGGTGGGTGAAAGGAAAAAAATAGTGGGCATCTGAAAATTTCAGCTTCCTGTCTCCCCTACTGAATGTACAGAAAAGTCAAGGGTTGTGCTATGTTTTCTGGTTTTTCCTTTCCACAGACTTAAAAACTATCTGCGTTTATAGAAACATGAACTTCTGCGACTTTCTGTCGCACGAACATGTTAAGTGGCTTGCCTTCTATGGTCTTACAATTATTGTAAAAAAAAAACAAAACAAAAAAAAAACAATAGCTTGGATGTTAGTACAGGTCTCCTGGACAAATATTTGATGAAAAATCGAGCTTTAACGTGATGTGTCTTTGCAAACATTCTCTCTCAGAATAAATAGAAGACATATCATTATCATTGCAAATTTCTTTACCCAAGGATTCACTCCGAGAATATTGGGAGTAAGGGGATGAAGACGTTCTATTCTTGCGTGCTGAGACAAATCCACGTTTGTAAGGTGATGGTGGATGCAAGAGGCCGGCTTGTCGCCATGACAGATCTGAGATGCTCAGCTCTTCTAAAGGGTGAGAGGATGAGGTTTGGCTGCACCTTACTCACGATTACGAAACGTCTTTGTAGATCCTGACTCTGGTGATTCAAGCCGGATTTGGTGCAGTACAAGCCAACGCCCGATCCACAAACAAACAGCAAACACTTGTGGAAAACTTTTCCCGAACTACGTCATGGCTAGATTTGGCACACTGCTCTGCCAGGGTTTCTGAAGCTGCTAGACCCAGGGTACACCCATGACAAAACACTGAAAAGATACTTGTGGGGAGGCCTTCCAGCCGAAGGAAAAGCCCTTTGTTAATTGCCGAACAGCGTGGAGCGAAGGAAGAGGAGGATGGTGCGGGGTTGATTTGGTGAGGACGGGGGAGGTGTTGGTGCTTGAAGGTCTTGGAGAATTATAAAAGCGTGAGCCCTCATTCCATGTTGACATGACTAGCATTTGGCGTATTTTATCTCAAAAGTTTTTCGTCTCTCGTGGTATACCAGACATATGTGTACTTAGTGAAACTGTAAACAATAGTGTCGACTGCCTCGCGTATAGCGTCACTGGAAGGCGCTGGTTTTTCAGTGAGCGATAACTTTGTTGTGGGACTGGGCGCAGTGGGATCACTGTCTCTTGGCCTACTCCAAGTGTGTAGCTCCACGTCCCATGTTCACTCACATCCGCTAGCTGTTGTTGCCCTTCTCGCCCGCCGACTGGGGCGGTGCGCCCACAGTTTATGGGAGTACAGAGGAAACGCGACAGGATGTCACGGGGAAGGAAAAAACTGCCACCCCCTCCTCAGCTTTCAGGCTGCCTAAACAGGAATGTTCCTGTGCTGAGCCTTGCTACGTCTGTTTGTTCCTGCTGACTTCTCCACGAGAATTTCTCATTTCCTTTCACTCATTCGACCTGCGAACCGAGATCCTCTGTGCTTGTGCACATTTCTTTGCTGAAGATTGTGAATGGATTTTTTCATTTTTACTGTATCGTTTAGCTTAATGGAAGGTTATGTGCAGCTGAGATTTTAACTGCTTTGTTTTGTGGAATAATGCCCAAAATTTGACAGGGGTTTAGCTTAGTGCTAGCGCTCTGCCAGCACTCTCTACCCTCCTCTGTGAGGAGAGGGGGTGGGTAGAATAAGGAATAGAGTGTTGCTTCCTCAGTTCAGATAGTAAAACTCGTAACTGTATGACTATGTCTGAGAGTCTCTGAGACGCTATGTTAACGAACTTACTGGCTTTCGTTTAGTAAATGCTGAAGCGTATTGAATTACTGCAATTTTTGTTGTTTTATCACAGACATATCTTCATGTGTTCTTTGTATTATCATATCTGCCTGAATTTTAAAATCTGTGTGTTTGACCCTGAGCAATAAGCTCAACGTGTAATACTTGGGGAGGCGGGGGGG
>SMGT01008389.1:49857-63399 GCA_004794575.1 Lanistes nyassanus
GGGGGGGCTGGAGTGGTATCATTCCTCCTTTTTGTAGTTTGGAGGTCAAAGTAATTAGGTTAGGAGTGCAAAAGTTACACTTATGCAATACGTTTTACAATACTGGGGCAGGTTAAACTTAATCTTGATGGAGTTAACACACAGCTTACGCAGAAGTTTATTTACTCAGAAGAATGGTAGGGGAGACAAATGTGAATCGTTAAGATAAATCGTCTAAAAAAGTCCATATGAAAATTACACGAAAAGAAAATATAGCTTTCTAATTATTGCTGCCGTAGTCAAGAAACAACGGGCGCCATTATATTTGTGTGCTATGCTCCTCCTGTGACAAAAATTATTTTTTATGAAAGGATCAAACAAAAGAAAAGTCCTAAAGATCGCTGCGAATATCAATGACAAAACCTTCGGTGAGAGTTTGTTGAATGTGGGTTCACGGCTTGCTGTACGTTCTGCCTGCTTCGTCATTCTTAAGTCCGATAATTAATCAATTGTTTATTGACATGCAGAGACAAACTTTGAAAAAAAAACCATTAAAAAGTGAAAAGAAACAAGACAGTGATGAAATGTCACATAACGTAATATGGTCACATGAATTTTTCTGGGGTTTTTGGGTGCGTGAGTGCGTGCGTGCGTGCGTGCGTGCGTGACTGAGTGAGTGGGTGGGTGGGTGGGTGGGTGGGTGGGTGGGTGGGTGGGTGAGTTTATTTGTTTTCTGACCACATGTATTTTAGTATGCTTGTGTTCCCTGGTTGCAGCAATTGTGCTTGTTCACAAGATAACCCGCCAGCCCACGCACACTTGGAGCTGCATCACGTGACCATGGTGCCAGAAATGCAGGCGGCACTTGGCAGCGACGGCTCTCACCCCACCACGGACAGTGACAGTAACCAGAGTTTAGACCGCAATGAGTCATTCAGTTTCAGCCACCACAACCACCACGCCCTCCACCAACACCGCGGTCAGCGCTACACCCACCACCACCACCACCATCACCCGCACAACGTCAGCACGACAGACGGCCGCAGGCTGGAGGACGACGTCAAGGTGGAGGAAACGGACAGCGACGACGACAATAGGCTGGTTGGCGCGACGGCGACCTTGACAGGACATCAACAGCAGCACCACCTCCAGCAGCAGACCTCCCCACCCCCTGGCAGCAGAAAGCGATCGCTGGCCGTGCTGGCGTCCTCAGACGATGAGTGCCAAGACTCCAGCAGCCAAGGCAGCTCCTGCGGCGAGGCCGGAAGTCTGAACAGCGGCTCCTGCAGCACGGACGGACCCACTTCCGGCGGCAGCGGCAGCAAAGATGGCCCCAGCGGAGCGACAGGCAAAAAGAAAATGAAGAAGCTGCAGAGCTTCCAGGACTTGCAGAACCAGCGCGTGATGGCCAACGTGCGCGAGCGCCAGAGAACGCAGTCGCTGAACGAGGCCTTCGCCCAGCTGCGGCAGATCATCCCCACGCTGCCCTCCGACAAGCTGAGCAAGATTCAGACGCTCAAGCTGGCCACGCGCTACATCGACTTCCTGTACCAGGTGCTGCGCTCCGACCAGCCGGACGGCAAGCTGGGCAGCTCGTGCAGCTACGTGGCCAGCGAGCGCCTGTCCTACGCCTTCTCCGTGTGGCGGATGGAAGGCGCCTGGACTTCCATGGCCGGCCACTGACCCCTGGATGGGCCCGGCGTGACCCCCAGACGTGCCTTGGTGGACGGAGGTGAGTCCCAGAGAGACGGGTTTGTTTGGGGCATGTATGTGGCTATTGTAACTTCGTCTGGAGTCGTTTTAGTCAGATAGCCCTCAAATATCTATAGAAACATGGAACAAAATTGGAAGTCTTATCTACTGGATAACCTTGGAATTTAAAAAAAAGTTTGTCTAAAATTGGTCAAGGTTTAACCCTCAAATACGTAATGGTATGAAATGAAGTGGAGGTTGTCTGAAGTTTTCTCTACAGGTATGTAGGGGTTATGTGAGCTGGTTTCTGTAGTGCATTGTGAGCGGGAGTGCTGTCTGGGGTCGCTTCTGTTGTGTGTTTGGAGGATCTCCGAAGTTATCTGCAGGGGTTGGAGGGGGGCGGGTATTTTTGTGAATCTATTCTATGGAGCAGCTTAGAGTTATCCAAGGTCCATTAGATTGTTAGGGACTATCTAAGTTGTTCCAGTGAGGTATTCGAAGTTTAGATGAACTCGATCGTTTTCACTGGTATTTGACTGATACTAGAAGTCGGAGTTTAGGTTGGTTAATTGTTTAACTTTAAGTCACCAACGAAGGTTGTATCACGATTTTTGTGGGAGTAGGTGTGGATGGTAGGTGGCTTTTACCTGGAGTCACTTCTATGGGGTATTCCAAAGTTATCTGAGTCATTTCTATGGGGCAATTATGGGATAACTGCGATTAAGTAAGAGGTTACAAAGTAGGAATTGGATACAAAATATTTTATATAAAATCCGCCGAGTTGATCAGACAACAGTGACATTTACGCAATATCATGATCGCACTAGACAGGACAAGCTGCTGATTGAAAGGAAGGAAGAAAGAAGGGAAGAAACAATATTGTCAGCATAGTAAAGTACTGTTTCTCAAAACGTATGTAATTGATAATATACATGTAGAAGGAAGCGCAGACCAGTTTAATAGCACTATTTACAGACACAGTCACTGAGACACTTCTTTTACCGAAGAGTGTAACAGGAATTGATTAATTAATCAATGAGCAGTACCGCCCGACTAAAAAAAAAAAGACAGTACAACGACTAAAAAAAAGACAGTACAACAGGTATTGAAAACATACCCACAATACATTAGTTCATACTTTGCATTTTTTAAAAGGTGATTCTCTTCAAAATTTATTTAATTCATACGAGTTCTTTTACGTACACAGTTTGTAGCGGACGTAACGCACTTAAGAACATCATCGTATAAATCTTCTTCGTGCTTTCTTCATAATGAGGGAATGTGCCTGATGACAAGAACCGAATAACGTGTTCCCTTTTCAGAGCAGAGAGCCTCGACAGTAAAGTACGACATTGTGGTGAAATCGGCGTTTTGGTATTTTCAATTCCGTTCCCTGCAGGGTCTGGATTTCTCCAGGACAGAGTTAGGGGAGACAACTCGAGGAGTATGGGTCGGTTTCGCCGATGATTGATAGCCTCGTCTATTCCAGGTTCGCGCGCCACGCACGCGAAAGCACGCGTTTCAGTCCAGTAGTCGCCGTTGTCGTCTTGGAATTAAAACTGCGCGCGCGCGAACTGATGGATGAGTTCATTGTCGTGCCTCAGTCATGCAAGGCCGGGGAGTGGGACTTGCTCTTTCCCTGGTGCCATCATGTCGAACACTGGGTGACAACCAGCCAGCACACCCCTCAGATCTCAGTTCTCCCCCTCCTTCCCATCAGCCAAAGTGAATGCGAAAAATACTCCCCCTTGCTCACTTTCTCACCCCCACCCATGACGTGTCTGTTTAAATGCGCTTGCGTAGGCGAGCACATTCAAGGGTGACAGAAAACGACGTGCGCATCTGTAAGCTTGAAGCTGAGAACAAACAGCGTTTGAAACTTCTAGAATTTAAAGCTGTCATCGATCTACACATACTAAAAATGTCAATGTCGGAATTATTGAACATGGGAGGTCATATTTGCTTCTCTCTCTCCCCTCCCCCCTCTCTCTCAGACCTGTGCGAGCAAGCCTGGTAATGCGCATAACTCCCCCATCATGGTCTGTCTATACCACGGCGCCCTCATCCGGAAAATGCGGGAAGCAGACGTGGCCTATCGTAGTGCGTTCCGGAGCAGTGGCAAGCACACCGGTCGTAAAATGCGTTTGGATCACGCAGTCTATGGTCTGGATGGTAAGACAGGCCATGAGCTGTGTTCAGGCTGCTGTGTAGTCGCCTGTGACCTTGGGAGGTTCCCTGGACTCCCCCCACCCCCGGGTAATTTATTTTTATTTAAGGGATTTGTTTCAATGTTAGCGTGGCTGAGCGAAAATGGCATGCCGTTTCCCCCCTTCAGTTCAAGCAGACCGAAAAGGCATAAAACGATTCCTGAATTTTTCCGTTTACGCCCAGTAAGAACACCAGAGCGGCCGCAGTTCCGGCTTGTAGCTAAGAATATGTGTTTTCTCTTAGTGTCCACGCGAAGTTTCAAGCACGGAGACACTAATTTTCGTTAAACATAGACATTCACTCCTCGTTAATTTATAACAAAGAGTCTTTCTAGTGTTGTAATTTTTCTGAGCATGTTACGGGGTCAGTATTTCAGGATGTAAGCGATGATTTCTTTAATATTACCAAGTACGTTCTTTAAGGTTTCGCGCAGAAATATTGAAGTTTTAAATATTAACTATACTATTTACATACAGAGATACCGGAGTGTGAAGAGTATGTGTCATTAGGCAGGAAACATACCAAAGCCGTCATGAGCAAAAATTAGCATAACAAAATCTCACCAAAGATACTCTTAATCTAGCCAGATACATCGGACTTATTTTTTTAAAAAGCAATATGAATGTAGATTGAAAAAGATACTCTTACTTTAGCCAAATACATCGATTTCTCAAAACGCACGCACGCACACACACACACACACCGTGAATTTAGAGTGAAGAGAGACAAACCTAGCTGCTTATTCGCGTATTTGGTGCAGAAGCCAACCTACAAGTCTAATTATACTGTCGTAAGATGCGCTAACACCTGCTATAATCCCATAGAAGATGTCAACACAACCTAATACAGTCAGTGCCAAACTAATTACAGCTTTTCACAGTACATCACATTATTATACATTACGCACATTACAGCATTACCCATCACCGCCGTTCATCGTGGTTAACACCTTATACGTGCCTTTTTTCATGAAGAACTATACAGTGCCACAATGAGGGTTCTTTATTCAAATAATCTGGAACCAATTGTGGCTAGGACTGCTCTACGCCTTTTGGCTATAGTCAGGCTTGGGGCAGAAATGAATTTTGTGTAAAATAAGAATGGGACACCTGTGCTTAATAATAGGACAAGTAGGGGTTAATTAATAGGACAAGTAGGGGTTAATTAATAGGACAAGTAGGGGTTAATTAATAGGACAAGTACGGGTTAATTAATAGGAATTAATAGAGATAAAAGCGTATCGATAATCCGTCGATAAATTGACTGCCGAACTGAACCGGTCGCATAGATCAGTGGTACGGTAGTCTCTACTGGATTGCCTGCAATAACAGACAATGAAACGCTAATGTACAGCATCAAATAATAAGGAATATTAGGCAATATAAATTATACTAACTGTACATAACACAATACACGGAATATAACGCATAATATATTGAATATGGTGAGCGTACAGTTTGCAAATGTAAATGTACTGTATAGAACCAATATATGATATGCCGAGCATGCAGTGGGCTGTGCACAATGGTGGTCTTCAAAAAGCCTGGCTCTAACTTGTACAGACTCCAAACACGGCGCAAAGTGCACAAAGTTGACCTGTGTGAAGAGGCCTGTAGTGCTGTTGCGGACCCTTGTTACGCCAGACGGGCTTCAAGGGCCCCAGTGCCAGACTCGAGTACGTGACAGAGAAAAAGGGGAAAGGAGAGCGAAAGCTGAATGTCGTGTAGTACGTTTAGTGGAATCGTTTAGGAGAGAAATACGCCGGAAGTCGCTTAGTGCCATCTCCAGCCCCGCCAGGAGATGTAACTCCCAAAAGCAGCCCAGGGATAGAGAGAAGGATTTTTTTTTGGGGGGGGGGGGGAAGAGGGTGGCAGTCCTAAACTAGCAGCGGAAATCTCTGCACAAGATCTTTTCACGGCAAGACATGCGAATTTTCAGCGTAACAGGCGAGGAAAACCCAAAAGATAGTCGGAAGTTTCGCGTTGGCTTGTTTTCTGTTTTTGTTGTGACTGTCCTATTGTAGTGAGACAAATCTGGCACGTCTTTCATCTTGCCTACTTGGACTCTGAAATCGGCACCAGGTGATAATATTTTGTTCTGTCTTTTTTGCTATGGGGATGGGAGTTAAAAGAGTGGGGCTATTTCGACATCAGTTCAAGAATATGTTGCAGTCGGGTTATTTTGTCTGTCACAGTCATTTTGTACAGAGAGCTCTTGTGCCTGTGCTATAGGTATAAAGATTGAAAGCTCACATGCCTGTGCACGGCAGCCATTAACACATACACGCCGTCTTCTGTACGGTGGACAGGTTAATCATAATGAGTCAGAGGACACGCTCGGGAAACGAACCGCTTAACTGCGACCCCCGAAAATTTCACCTCCCACCTCGCCCCCGACATGCACCCGGGCAGCCTTCTACTGAATACAGGCTCCGGCACCGAGCTTACAGGGTCCTTCCAACATACCTGGGTGCCGCGGGCCTGTTTGGACATTCACTGATGCCTGACGTTTGGAGCAGTTTGTTTTAGTTGCTTGTCGAGTCTCCGTGCAGTAGTTGATGGACAACACCAGGGTTGTTTCCTCGTGCTGACCTCCATCACAGGACGTCGGCGACTTTCGTTGACAGGTTTGCTTTTCAGTCAGCAGCCTAGGACTAAATTTGTCTACGTTCGACATCTTTTGAAGTTTCCAGTCACAATCTCTTCTCCTGATTTAAAGAAACTGTGTATGTTATCGATGACAGTCCTTCGACTGAGTAATAGTCGGCAATTGTGAGTTTTTCTTTGATCTTAACTACCCTTTTCTTTCATGGCAACGATCACTCAGGTGTGTCATCGTTCACGAGTTGTCGCCATCATTTTGCCACTAGGAAAAACATCCTTCCAAAAGCACTTACCACCAAATTATTTTTTTTCTGGAGAATTTCACTTCTACATTTTTAACTTTAATACAAAACTTGTTCCGAATGCCCTGTTCATTTCTAGCCATTGTCCACTCCGGAGGCCAGAATCTCTTACCTTAAGGGGTAGGGAGGGTTCTTTTCTTCGAAGTGCAAGGATAAACTATTTATACCTGGTGTATGTTATTAGTGTAAGCCCACGGGCGGAATCCACCATTTTGTCTCCACATTTGTCACCATTATCAATAAACCAAGTATTTATTGCACCTTTTTACATCTTTCTTTATATAAACCCCCACCCACCCACCCACCCACCCACCCCACTTTCCAAGAAGTGTCTTTCGGCGTAGGGGGAAAAAATCTGATGTGAGACTCAAAACGGTACGTAGTGTCCCTGGGTCAGTCATGGGTGGGGGGGGGATGGTGGGGGATGGTTAGGGTCCCCAAATAACTCATCTTCGATGAGGGGTGTCCATCTACAGTGTGTTCCTATGAGCGTGGGTTAGGGGGTGGAGAAGGGATGGGGTAGGGTGATGGGGGTTGCGTGGCAAAAGCTTTTCTGTGGCACGTGACAGTAACTCGTGATGAGTCGCCTGGGCCCGCCGTCGGCACGCGGGCGCAATAGACAAGCGCGGCTGGAACCCCCCCCCCCAACTGTTTACCTGGGCAGGCACGCGTGAGTGCTTCTCTCCTATACCATCTCACGCGCATTCCAACACTCGCACGTATGCACGCCAGCCAAGCGCCGACATAACAATGCAAACGTGCACGTACCCATGCTCGTGTGAGCGCATTGCCCATACACCGCGTCACCTTCCCTCCTTCCTCCTTCCCCGCCCCTCAACCCTCCGAATACCCGTATTTGCAACACAAAATCTCAGCCTCTCTCAGCGCTATTCATGCAGTCTACGTACTTAGCTGACAGTCGTACTCTGTGTTGTACTTGGGCGCATTTTGCTCAGAATGAGAGTGGTAAGAAAAAGCTAGTAACGGGTGTGCACTGCTGACAAAAATCTTTAAACCGTATACCTCACCGCATCATGGATGGAGCGATCATAAAGGAGAGAGCTGTTGGTGACGTCAGGTTTAAAAAGTCATAGCCCCCTGTCCCGGTGGTTGTAAAAAGTTTACTGCTGACGAAGGACCTGAATGCCTTGTACTTTTAGGCTGTAAACCAAGACCGTGTACATCATGTCCGTAAACAAACACGTGCTCTGTACTGTACTTGAAGGCTGTAAACCAAGACCGTGTACATCATGTCTGTAAACAAACACGTGCTCTGTACTGTACTTGAAGGCTGTAACGGGATGTATAGAATAGCGACGAAGGTCATATACTTGAACCTGAGATGACGAAGGAGGAAAAACAGGCTGCTTGAGAAAACAAACGAAAAATAAAAAAGAAGTATTTTCTACTTCTGAGCGTCTGTGGGGTGTTTCTTCCTTTCCTTCTTTTGTATTCTTGCCGTTCACCAGCCCGCACCCAACCAACCAGCCCCCACCCAACCAGCCCTTTTCTTATACTTGCACACCACATTTTCAGATAGTGTACTTTTGTACAGGTAGATCACATGCTGGAGTTTAATGTACGTCAAACAACCACTCGTCCTGCGAACACCTGTCAAGCTCATAGTTTTATAAAAGGAAGAGGGTGGGGGAGGAAATGGGGTGAAGAATGAGCAAAGCCCTAAAAGTGTAAGAACGATGAGAGGTAAGGTGAGCAAACTCTAATCGTCTCCACATAAAACTGAGTGCAAACAGGAAGCGCCATACAGCGTGTCTTAGTTTCTGCGCATGCGCGCCAAATACATCATCAGCCCGGGTGCACAGGCCGGCCACAGGCCACGCCCACCTGCCCCCCTGCAGTGCGCGCGCACATGATGGGCAGGGGCGGAACAAGCTGGGGTCAGCTGCGCATGCGCGTTCCAACTGTTCCGCCTCCGTCAGTAATCTGCACGTGCTCCGTTAGGGAAGTAAGAATCGACGGGATGACCTTGTCTTGAGCGATGCCAAAATGTTAACAAAGGTCAGGAGTCCAATCTGCCAAGATACAGGCGGGATCGACACCAATGCTTCCAATCTATCTTTTCATTTTTATCGTTCCGGTTTTTCTTTCTTCTCAGATTGTTATCGCTTTGGATACCTGAAGTTGCTATTACAGATGACCACGTACATGTACAATCAACCAGTTGTTAGCCATGACGTCACAGTCTCGCGCCTTTTTCCAGCCTATCAGTGTCTTAGCCAGTTGTACAGTAATACCGTTAGACATACACAAAATGAAGAGCATTGTGAAATATGGAAAAGAAAGTGAAGCTTTTCCTGACATGACAGGGGCAATGAGGGAAAATGCCGAGGACAACGATGCAAAAAGCGATGAGCAGCTGTTCCAACAACATGTAAATCGCTTTCAGGGGGAAACAATCTGTGCATAGGGTCAGAGAACTAGCGCAGACTCCTCCATCTATCACTGAGAGACGGATCTGCAGACAGTTGAACACACTGACTTTGATAAATCGCTAAGCCTATATGACATCTTTCTTAATCGAAGATCTTTCTGGTTAGATGCTCTCCCTTGGCGAGCTGCCCTGCATGGTAAAGTGCATGCTACGGATTACAGTGTGAAGTGCAACTTGCGTTGGTAGTGACATGACCTTTGGCCGAACAACACGAACAGGGCGTGAGCAGGATGGGTGGAGACACCTGAAACGTGATTCTGTCATCTCTTGGAAAGAATGGCAAAATAATTTTGTTAATGCATACGCTAGATTGAGAAAATAAATCTCTTGAAACAATCCACACCACACTCTTAAACACCGTGTCAGTCATTTCCTTCATCTTGGGGACTTTGTAACCACCTCCTAGCGGTTAGCACAAGGTATCTTGGCTGTGTCATGAGAATGAGATATGAGCTTTGTAGTGACCTCTGTTCGCAAACAATGACCTCTGCGGTTACCTCCATGGGGTATGACTGCTACAGTGACAGCTGCAGAAGGCGACATCATGCGTGTGACCTCCATGCAAAGCCGCATAACTGCTGATGCAGTTCTAAAGCAGCCTAATCCGTCTCCCTGGCTCTCTCTCTCTCTCGATAAGCGAAAAGTCAATATGTGGTGTACAAATATCGATGTCAACAAATTCTGACCCAGCCAAACACTTCAGAGGCACCAGGACACTCTAGTGCACAATATTGCTATTGTGCGGTGCATGCGTGGGTGCATCAAGACGAGCGCGCGCGCGCGCGTGTGTGTGGTCACTCGCACGATGGACGTAGCAGTAAGGACGCAGCGGGCAGCATGAAGCAGGAGATGGGGGTGGGGTGGGGTGGGAAGTCGAGGGAGCGGGGTGGGGGAGGAGTCAGGTGTTTGCGGCGGGCTTCACGGCCTGACGATAGCTGTAGATTGAGCCGTGGGAAAAAAAGGTGGAGAAATTTGAGGCTTGTTCCTTTCTCTTAGACTGACTCCTGGAGGCCGCGAGGGAGGATTTGACAGATGAAGCGATTAGAAGAAAAGGAAATGGGAGGTTCGGGTTGAGGTCAAGGCGCCAGTTTTTTTCCCTCTCTGACGGCCAGCGTTGTCGTGAGAAACCTGCCGCTTGTCTGCGGCTTTGCGCGCGCACGTGCATCTGCGCGTGCATCTTCGTTAATGTCCCCGCACATACACATAGCCAGGTATGTGCGCGCTTATCTTCTCAGTTGTGCTACCTGAATGTGCGTTACTGCACGCCTGTCATGGATGACTTACGTCTAGTTTTGGTCTCTAGTCAGAATTTCACAGCACGTTCTTTCTCGTTGCTGAAAGGTTAATGTTTCTCTAACGATTTTGGAGCTGGTGGCTGTTTTTCTTCTGTTTGCATTGTCTGTCATCTGTGAAGCTTATAGTGTCTCCTTGTCTTTTTCGCCTGCTGTAGCGCTTTGTTATCGTCAATGGTTAACACGCATGCGCTTACACACAGAGAGAGAGCGTGGAGGACGGCGGGAAAGGAAGGTTGTACCGGCCTTTACTGTTTAAAATTCTACCCAAATACAATTACTTATTTTGGTATTGACCAGAGGGGCTTTTTTTTAGAGAAAAAGGTTTGTTACATTTTTTTATTGTGTAAATTCAACACCCACTATCTAAACAATTGCCTTGTCTCCATTCCTCTGCTTCATAGGCCGAATTCAAGAAGTGTTGTCCCAGGTTTCTTGTGTGTAGAATAATTTTTTTTTAAAAACACCGATAACCGATCTCCTACCTTCTTCTCACTTACACGTGCCGTTGTCTCTCCCGCTGGTCCTCCTTTCACCATCTCCCGCTCTCTCCGCATTCCTGAGTCCCCTGTCTTTCCTCCAACCCCCACACCAACGCTTTTTCATCTTCGTCGCCCCCAGTGACTCCTACGGCCTGCAGCAATCTTTCACTATTGTGACACATCGAACCCAGCCCGTGATGCTGCTTCGCACGGTATCTGTATTGGCTACGAAGCAATCAGCCTGAAAACAGAGATCAGTTCTGTTATTGTATCAGAGATCACGCGAGGATTGGCCTGTCGCGGTCTCTAAGTTCCACTTAGTTCTACCCGTTCACCGGCACGACGAATTTCGTTACCTGTACGCCCCAAGTTATTTGACAATATAAATGATAGAACTGCCCATATATAATATATGTTTCATTCATTCTGTTTGTTCCCCTGTAGTTGATCCTATAGTTCCCTATAGTTGATCATCCAAGAATGTTGTGAGTGCTGCACGGGATTGTTGTGAAGTCCGTTTAGATCTGGTCATTTTAATGTGAAACGACTGACTACATCCCTCCAATAAACAGCAAGCGCCAGACGCAAAAGAAATTCCAGTAAGTATTGTTACTGTTTGGCAGTTTGTGTCGGCCTTCACCATTCGTAGACAGCGGCATCCCTTTGCTTTGGGCTTTGAAGTCTCCCTGTTTTTCTTAAGCTTTTTGAAGAAAGTGGATCACTGCACATGCGCACTTGCACACCTGTCACTTCCGGGGGTGTTTACACTGCTTGTTGCGAGAAGTCGGCCAGGTTTGTTTCTTTTACCACGGCTGTTTGGAGGGGCACGCTATCGATCAAATGTTGTGACAGCATTATTTTTAACATGTTTGAACAGGCGAGAGGTTAAACCATGTAAAGAAAACGAGAGGCGAAAGCTTTTCACTTTCCCACCAACGGGATCTGCGTTTGTGTAACGCAAGATCTTGTCTACCTTTACAAAATTAAAAGGGTTGGGAAATGGTAACTCAAATTGGTGACTTCTTGTAGAGAGTGTGAGGTTGGAAGGGCGATTCTGTTTATAAAACAGAATGAAAGCTCGTGACAGACTTTATCTGTGAACTGGCTGAGCTACGGCATGGGAGAACGTACTATGCATGCGCGCGCACTCACAGAGGCCCGTCCCATGAGCTCATGACTGGGTTCGAATACCGCGCCAAGTCGCCAGTGTCTAAGAAATGCTTTAGTGCACCGCTGCGTTACAGGGGATGGGAGATCGAGTCGATGTCAAAGATGTAGCTCTTTCCCAAGCTGTCTACCAATTTTGAGAGCAACAACAACAAATTAAGAACAATTCTGATCGCCTTATTACTGTAATATTTCACATTGGCATCAGGTTGAGCTACATCCGTAAACACAACGAAAACATTATGATTAAATCAATAAAAAATAAATACGACCTGGTGTTTCGTCTGTCCGTCATACTGAAACACTTCACAGTCACTTCCAAATTAAAGGCATAGAATTACCACTGTGGTTAAAGCTCCTTTCTCTCTCTATATATATAAGAAAAGACTAGTTCATCATGGCATACAAGAAAATACTTAGCAGGTACTTGGTGACAACAACAAAGTTTTTCTATTTTAAAGCCTTTATGCTGATCAGCAATTCTGTCTAACCAAAAGATGTCAATTTCTTCAAACAATTCTATTCTACAATTTTTTTTTAATGTACGAGATTCGTCGACACCCTTCAGACGCACAAACAGACCAAAAGTGTCACTTCTGTTTACTGATTGACTAAACACAGTGATTATCTTTTTTACTCCTGATTCCACCTCGTCTTAAGCCCTCCGACCGAGTGCTGTCTTTAGTTCACTGTCTGTAAATAATTTCGACCGTCTGCTGTTGTCCTGACACGAAATGTTACAAACTGGGCTATTTTTTAAAATGTTTATTCACCATTGCGCCAGTCCAAACGGATCTGCAATGCACAGCTGCAGGAGACTTCCCCTTGGGAAACACGAGAAAGATCTGTAAATGTAAATATCGTTGTTTTTCCTCTCAAACCATGACTGCTGCAGTCATAAACACAAGTCATTTTTTCCCATCGTAACATGCACACACCAGAAAAACTGATAGAAGGCAACACTCAAATACGCGGAAAAACACACTTCCCTAGTAAAGCTAGAGCCAGGTTGTCATGGCACAGGCCAAGCACGTGAAAGCCCTAATTCACTGGAGCCAATCATATGAGGAGCTCTATTTCGGATGTGTAAAAAGCGTGGCCAGTCAACTGGCGAGGTATATTTCGCAGGTCTTTCCGGGAGCGGGGGGAGGGAGGGAGAGGGGGATGTTTCGGGAGGAGAGGGGGTTTAGGGGAAGGGCCAGGGGTGGGGGTAGGAGTGGGGATGGGGTGAGGTATCAGCACGTAAAAGCTCTAATTCACTGGAGCCAATCAAATGACGAGCTCTGTTTCGGATGTGTAAAAAGCGGAGCCAATCAAATGGGGAGCTCTTTTTCGCAGATCTTTCGGGGGGGGGGGGGGGGGGGG
>SMGT01008389.1:69201-102070 GCA_004794575.1 Lanistes nyassanus
TCTGGTCAAACTCGGTGGAGCCGGCCAACGGCGCTGACCAATGGCGAGCTTCCAGCTAGCCACTCAGTGTCCAGAAAGGGCGGAGCGATAGCCTGGTGATGACGTATCTCTCCCCTGCTAGCTTACAAAGGGAGGAGCTAAAAGGCTTACCTAGGAGTGACAGGTAATAGCCTAGGGTGACATGTGACACTCTGAGGCTGTGTTTTATACACGCGTGCGCGCGTGTGTGGTGTTGGGGGGGGGAGGAGGAAGAAAGAGAGAGAGACAGAGAGAGAGAGTGTGTGTGCGTGTGACGAGTGAGTAGGTAAGGACGAGACAGAGAAACTAATGCCTAACGGACAGATGTTTACCACCAAATCAAGTCTGGAATTCTTTGAACCCGGAGTCTGGAAAGATATGCAGGATGATGAAAGTCGTCCCTGGTTATGCTTCATTGAAAGTAACGAGGATCCTAGTTTACGATAAATCACATGTGTGAAAACTACATTTACTTCCCCTGCCCGCCATCCCGCGCACGCACGCACACATACACAACCTCCCGTTGAGGTAAACATTAATTAATTTAAACAACTCCTTCTCCCCTGACTCATATGTAGGCCGATGTTTACAATTTATGTTTCTTGTGTTTACAGTTTACTAGAGAGTTCACTTAACTTGGTTTTTACTGAATGCACGCACTCGCCTACGCATGCACATGCAACTCACACACGATGAAGTGGTTTTAGGGAGGGTGTGTCAGGGAGGGTGTTTATGCAATTCACGAAAGCCAAAGCGAGGTTCGTGGGATGATGGGATAGCTTTGGTGAGTTGGGTACTGAGAGATAACATCAGCAGCATACATAAAAATGCGCGCACCTTTTCATCATCAAATCTCGGTTCATCATTCTCGCTTGACAAGGCTCAGGCAGTGCAATTATTTCAAACCTCTGGCGTCCATTGCGTTTTATCTGGGAACCAGGTTTGGCAGTGGAGCGGGCAGCAAGTGTTTTGGTCCTGTTTTGATGCCCAGGGACGATAAGTCTGACAACCCAAGAACCATAACTGTTCAGATGCCAGTGCGAAATTCCTTGCGGGTAGTCGAATCTGACGGGTGACCACCTTCTGCACTGCATCTCAAAATCAGACGAGCCGGCGACACGGAGAGAGCTATATGCATGCCTGCTGAAATACACTCTCAGCATGCCATAAACAAAAATTAGACGTGAAGAAGGAACTGCAAAACAAAAACCTTCCATTGGTACAGCCGTGCGCGTATTCCCTGAATACAGGGGAGGGCCGAAAGGCCAGCAGCAGGTGACATATTAGGGGCTCCTGATCTGCATCCCGGCTAGCTGGTGATGCAGATAAAGTGTACCTTAACCCCCACTACAACACCTCATAGGGTTTGGACTGTTCGCTATGTAGGCAAACATCGTCATTGTTGTCTTCGTCATGATTAGGGGAACATCGTCATTGTTGTCTTCCTCATGATTAGGGAAACATTGTCATTGTTGTCTTCGCCATGATTAGGGAAACATCGTCATTGTTGTCTTCGTCATGATTAGGGGAACATTGTCATTGTTGTCTTCGCCATGATTAGGGAAACATCGTCATTGTTGTCTTCGTCATGATTAGGGGAACATTGTCATTGTTGTCGTCGTCATGATTAGGGGAACATTGTCATTGTTGTCTTCGTCAAGATTAAGGGAACATTGTCATTGTTGTCTTCGTCGTGATTATGGGAACATCATCTTCGTTGGCCTCTTTATTGTCACCAATCACAACATTCATTTTCTTTCTTTCTGTCGCTCCGATCTTTAATGGCAAGGGTTATCGTCTGTTCCAGTCTGAAACTGAAAACTTCTGTTCACTTTTTTCTTGTAACTATTTTTTTTACACACTTATGGAGAAATAAAAGGAAAACAAGAGATTTTCTGTAAGGGATCTCACTGGCGTTGAATTTATCTATGAAAATTCTACTGTCCTTTTCTCGCTGTACATCATGTTGGAAGTTTTTTTTTAATGCTTCTGTTGCGTGCTATTTAGGCCAGTGACGTAACATGCCATCTGCAGACAAGTTGCCATCTGCTTAGAGCATTGTCTCAGGTGCCACGTTGTTATTGTGTCCGTGCATTACGACCTCTTGTCATCTCTGTGTACTCAGTTGGTACGACTGCCTTGCTTAACGTCATCGGTTGTTTGTTGTACTTGATGACTTTCCTTGTTGAGCATTACTGTCAGATGACTGCGTGAAGGACTTGAGTCCAGTGTTGTTTACGATATGCTTACTGCATTCAACGATTTCCTCCTTAGGCATATTTATCGCACTACTGCGGTCAACGTAACTTATCATCTGTTTATTACCTTTCAATGTGTCATTATTACGCGTAGCTACAAAATCCTACATAGGATATGACGTCAGTAATGTAGCGCGTCATTTGCTGTTTCCTCTTGTTTCAGATGCAGACGTCGCCTGCCGCAGAAACGATTCCTGCACCAGTCATGATATGCAAATCCTGGCGCCTTATCGCAGCAAGAACTACTTTCAAGGCAATGCCCACTCAGGCACTTGCAAAACTGTTGATTTCGCAACGGGGTGCCGTCACTCAGAATGAAAGGGAAAAAGAAATACAGAGGCCATGTTGATTTCACGAATCATTGACAAACACTGTCTCTGGAATCTCTTCTGCCGAACAAGAGATACTTTTGAAGACAGGCATGTCTACATAGCTTCTGGCACATGAAGACAACGTGCTGGTGAAAACAGGTCCCTGATCTGTTCACCTCGGTGGCATCACGCCTCGAACTCTGATCTGCTTGTGTGTGCGACAAGTGACAGCGTGGTGCTTGAGGTACGAGTGATGACGGACTGCGTCACATCGCGACATCAGCATGTCGCCAAAGACATCCGTCGCTGCTCGTACGACACGAGTGTCACGGGCGACTGCTAAGGAACAATACACTATGCAAGACTAACCAGGCATGCAGTGACACACCTGCCACCCTACCACCTGTTCCCCGTTTCTTTCCCCCACGTCAAAGATTAATCCAGCCTGTATTGTACGGTTGGCTTATTCGAAGCTCGCTTTGAGGCAATCAGCCTGAAGTATCTAGGCATCAGACGGCTGCGAAAACATGTGCTGGTAACGTTTCTGTAGTCCAGGCCGTCAGACGGCTGAGACAACATGTGCTGGTAACGTTTCTGTAGTCCAGGCCGTCAGACTGTTGCGACAGATTTCCCCAGATCCGAATGGCGAAGGAGATCATGAGTCAGTCTGTGGAGTACTTTGTGCTGTGCTCTTCTAACGACCAGAGTGTTTTACTGTGTGGATTTGTGTGTGCCTTGTGAGTGGTTTGTGAGTGGTTTGTCAGCACTACTTCTTGCTGCTTGATGTGAGATGCTCACCGTATTACTCACGTTTGTCTCCACGCGATGTGCAGTTGTCTGATGATGAGTTTCACGGGAAGTTTCTTTCCCCTATACTCTTGAATTTTTGCAAAGTGAATGTTGAACCTGTACATGTTTTAGAGTTTTCGCAAGGGTTCTTTCAATCCGTCCGTCTTTGCATAATAGCCATCAGTCAAAATCATCCTTTGTCATTATCACCACAAAATCCAATTTTTCTTTTCTTTGTTTTTCTTACTTTTTTGGGGTGAGGGGGTGCTTTCTTTATTCTTCTCTTTTTGTGAAAATGATACACCAAACAAAAACCCTCTGACGTGTGGTGAGGGCCGTACGGTCTCCGTGACGTACAGGGAGCGTGGATTTCGAGATGTAGAACCACAATCTGACTGAGCACGAGAGGAAGGGAGCGAGTAGCAGGAACAGACCGCGCACTGGAGTTGGAGTGTGGACAATAAGGATGGAGCCTGCGAATGGGATAGACAGAAAAACACAAACGAATAGATCAACCCGTCACCGGGGCCACAAAGACTTGGTAGCGAAAGCGTAAGGTACACTGCAGTTATTTTGACTTACTGAGGGCAACTTGCGGCAACCTGTATTCTAAAACCGAGCGATAATTGTCATTGTGGATTGATGTCATCTTACAAAGAAAATGAAAATACTAGCGTCCACGTTAAATGGCAGAGGGTGGCGGCTTTAGTTTTTCCTGATTGGCAGCTTGAGGCTTTTTTCTTTGGAGTTGGAAGTTGGGGGGTGTTGTGTAGGTTTTTCTTCTTTTCACAGGAGCGTTCAAGCTCTTCCCAGACTTTCTTGACTTGTATGAGATTGCATGATGAAGAAAGAAAAGGACTTGGGCGAGAACTGAAACTAGCTAGTAAAGACATTTCTTGAGCTGTTCGCAAATCAGTCCTCTTAATGCTTGCATAAGGAAATCTTGCATGGTACTATGATAATGATCAAATTCCATAGAATAATATGTTTTTTCAAATATATATTTCAAAGTTTTAAAGTTTTATAACTGCCTAGTTTGCACGTGCGAACCCATTGCAGCAACGTCTTTCGATGTCACATTTTTCTGTGATTGATGACACTTTCGATGGTTCTAACACTTATATTACTGCATCAGAAAGTTTAAAAATAATACACTGACAGTTAAGGTTGGTGTGAATTAAAGACTGTCTAAATGTTTGCAAACAGAAGAGTAGAGCTGAAAGAAGAGAAACTTGCAGGAGAGGTTAATTTACCTCGGGTGTAGGCTCCAGCCAGGCGCGGCATGACCACTGTTAAAATTTCCTACGTTCGATGTAGTGAGTCCCAAGAGGTAGAGACAAAGGACATTTTCGCAGGAGGGAATCGTTTGGGGCTGTGAGGGCTGAATACTAAAGTGCCAGCCAGACACTTCCCGTCTCCGGGGCAGGAGAGTTCGAGAGGGAAGGGGACATAAACAAAATGCATATCTAGACCACCAGAAACATGTACAGTAAGAGCCTAGTAGGTGCTTCAAGGGCCGTAATTAACGGCGACAGTTACTTCCTCCTGGGAAACTGGAGGATGACGGAAGGAGGATAGAGGGCTAAAGCTTAGGGGGCGAAGGATGGGTGCCTGACAGGAAAGTGATGATCAACATAGACGGCAGGGGAAAAAAAGGTGGGTTTCGTCCAATTTATGGAAAGAAAAGTCTACAAGTTCATTCATGAAAATAGAGAACATGGTGAGTCTCTCCCTTTCGCCCTACCAACTACCAACGAGAGATTTATTCGAGAAAATTTGGTAATTGATATGTCTAAACGCATAAGTGTTTCAGAGCGCGTGTCTGTCTATATTTGTGTGCGTGTGGGCGCGCGCGTGTGTGTGTGAGAGAAAGAGAATAAAAGAAAAAAATGTGTGAGCACGTGCCTAAGAAGCAATGCAAAATTAAGGTCATAGAAAATTGCATTTTATTCTGCCATATCGCCCTAGTTTACAAAGAGTTTTCAAAGACGTTTTACATGCCGTTAACGAAGAGTGACAAAACTTTATAACTCGTATATTTCTGTCTGATTTGGGTTGTTCTAGATTAATAAAGAACATGCTCCTCTATTGCTAAAATCACCACTGCATGGTTTCTAACTTCCTTCTGTTCTGACCGTCATGCAGTCTCATGTCAACTAATCACCGGAACTTGTCGGTCAGCAGAGACCCGATAGCATCCGACTAGCTCCCGACATCACGATTTATGCTGCCATTATATCTTTGTGTAAATACGAAACCACGGCATGGGAAAACTCCTATAGCCATGCCGCGTTTATTTTTATATTCCACATCCTACACCCGGATTTCACGGTCTGCAAGTGAATAAAGTCTATTTTGAAAAAGATCTTCTGTCCCTGTCTGGTTCTGAGTGGGCATAGCTGTTGTACCACAACTTCCTAGCGTCATCAACTGTCGTCACAGAAAAGCATGCATGAAGAGTTGTGTTTTTATATTTATGGTTTGTTATTATTAATTTTATTTTTAAATTTAGCTCGCTCTAGCATGTTGTTTTTGGCTTGTAAACCCTCTTACGGGTAAAGATTAAGCCCTCCTTTGCTATGCTGTCTCACTCAAACCTAAAAACATTCAAACTTGATTTTCAAATGCAGCTCAACCTGAGTCAAAAAATAGTGTTGTAAGGTAATCATGGGAAGAAATCTTTCTAATGAAAATAAACTCCGGGCTATCACATAGTCTGCCTGGGTGATTTGAATGGATTATCGCATAGTCTGCCTGTGCGAATTGAATGGACTATCACATAGTCTGCCTGTGCGAATTGAATGGATTATCACATAGTCTGCCTGTGTGAGCTGAACAAACAATCTTACGTGTGACTGGGAAACAAATATATCTTAGCTCTTCTCAAATATATTTTAGTATGTGTGCATTAATTTGCAACATCTCCATCAGCGCGTCACCATATCATCGTATATCACATGACACAACCATATGCTGCAACTAACCTCATCAACCGAAACTGATTCTTTTAGAGGCAAATGTTTATTTCCGTAATGAAAATAAGATTTGTTATGGTCCCCGTAGCTCACAGAGTGAAACCAGACGGCAGCTTGTTTTAAAACAGAGTTCATCAACTCCAGATACTGGGGACGTTGAAAGGGTGAGATAGGCGGGTGGAACACTACTCTAATTTGTTTCAAGGACTGCACTCTATCCAACACTTCCCCCACACCCAGACAGAGAGTTTTATTCAGATCTAATATTCGTCTGTGTCTTGCCACCTCACTCTCCCATTTCCATTGTCACTTTTCATTCTTCTCTTTTCAACACACACCCGTACGCACTGGTACACACAAAGGAGCGCATACTGCGCATAGGTATAAAATGTACTCTAGTGCACGCACAGACACAAAACACATGCACACAAAACCATTCACTCACATCCCACAACTCAACTAACCTCTCCTTGAGACGTGTCCGTAGTTACTTAATCACGTGATGTGTCCTTAGTTACTTAATCACGTGATGTGTCCGTAGTTACTTAATAATCACGTGATGTGTCCGTAGTTACTTAATCACGTGATGTCTCCGTAGTTACTTAATCACGTGATGTCTCCGTAGTTACTTAATCACGTGCTTAACATGTGCGACTGCTTCCTTTCTTTTGTGTTTGTGTGCGCATGGGCGCGCGCACGATACTCAGTATCATGGTGTTGCCATGGTGTTGCTATGGCTTAACCACGTCTACAACCGCCCCCTGAAGTTCTGTTATGTGAACCATGCTCTGTGATTCTTGTGAGTGGCCAGGATCGCCTAAATGGCCAGGAAAGGGATACAGTTAAAAATGTTCTGCACAATCTAAACCTTAACTTCAATCTAAAATCGTCTCTAAATCCTCCCAAAAAATTGAGACAATACATAATGGATCTGACAGCGCAGGTAGTAAACGCCCATCTATCTATATATTTAAATTAAATAAAAAGGGGTACTAAACATTAAAATACATCAAGTAAACTATAGGACAAGCGTAAACTGTACAGCACTAAATGTAAAAGGCGAACACCAAGGTAGAGATAAGAAAAATATAGAAACAGGGTGACAGTACTAGGGTCGACCAGCGAGCGCTCCACCACTCAAGCCACAGGCAGCCACCTTCCTCCAGCAGCGACAGAGCGCCAGGAAAGCGACTACATAGCAACCACCAGTCCAGAGCACCAAGCCACGGCCCCCTTCCCTCCCCCTACCTTCCCCAAGCCTACTGCCTTCCCTCCCCTCCCCCTCCAGTATTTTCAGAATTCAGAATTTATTTTTTCTTCCTTCACCCTCAGTGGGGTATGAAGACAAAACATAAGCAACAGTACAACAAATCAATAAATAGGTGAGCAAAAATTCACTTTGATAAGCAAACGAATTAGCAACGTATCTTAAGAGGCTCGCAAGAGCTTGCTACAAACATACAATTATCCATGTACACAAGCGTCTTTAAGTAAGATTTTAATAAAACATGACAGCTTTGAAAGCAATCGTTTGGTCCCTGTTGAGAATAGGCACTGAAATTTATAGGTATTAGGGCGGTTTCTGTAGTAATAAGGTAGCCATTTGTTTCGGTCATCCTTAAATTTATCGCAGCAAAATAAATAATGGTACTCATCACCGATGTCGTTGCTGTTACAAAGATGACAGATTCTTTCTTCTCTGGGTATTCTCTGTATTCTTTGTATTCTCTGTATTCTGTGCGTTTGGACTGGGAAGTTGTTGTTCAAAAGTCGGAAGTTAAGAAGCGGTGTGTAGTGATTTGGGGGCAATATTTTTAGGTAGTTTTCAAAAGTGAAAGACGTTTTAATAATTCTGTAGTTCTTATAGATGTCTTTTGTATCTGTATCTTCTAACCAACTTTGAATAAACTGATCTTGTAAACTTCTTTCAACTTTCTGCTTGAAACATTCATATGAGTGGGGGAGATTATTTTGATTGGTCCAAAAACCATTTCGTCCAGTGGCTTGTAATGTTGATTTTACTGCTTGTATATAGGTTGAATGGAGGGCCCCATTCTCATGTAGCCGTAGTATTGCTCTATATAAAATAATAGTTTTTTGCGATTCATAACATTGACTAATTTATACCAAAAACAAAGCATCCTACTTTTAATTTGAACGTTAATGGGGGAACGACCTAGTTCTCCAAGGACCATGTTGGTGGGTGTAGCTTTCCTTAGTTTTAGAATTAGCTTGTAGAATTTCAACTGTAGTTTTAGGGCTAGGTCGTTAATTGCCGGTGCCCAGATTTCACAGCCATATGTTAGTATTGGCACTATAGTTCTGTCAAATAGTTCAACTTGGATATCTACTGGTAGTTGAAGCAGTCTACATTTCTTAAGGAGAGAAAACATAGCTCTGGAGGCTCTATCATACAAGTCTTTTTGTGCTACATTAAATGTGTTGTTATAATTTAACCTTAGTCCTAGGTAACAAAAATCATAAACTACATCAAGTTTGTTGCTATTATAGTAGAACACTTGTGCTTTTTTAATTTTCCCTCTTGAAAAAATGATAATTTTTGTTTTCTTTGCGTTAATCGTTAAATTCCACTTATCACAGTATAGTTTCATACTATTTAAGGCTACCTGAAGATCCCCAGGTGATTCGGTACAAATTACCGTGTCATCAGCATATAGCAATAAAAATATTTTAAATAAAGCGTCGAGTTCATCAGGGGGGAGTTCAGGAATGGCTGCCTCTTCTGCGATTTTCGTGAGGCCCATTACATTATCTTTATCTAAATGTAATTTCAGGTCATTTAAATAAACTGCAAACAGTAAGGGAGATAAATTCTCTCCTTGTCTAACTCCCCAGTTGTTAATAAAGTATTCTGACTCTATGCCGTTTATTCTAACACAAGATTTGGCTTTGCTGTATATATCCTGTATTACTGATAATATTTTACCTCCGATTCCATGGTTTAGTAACTTCTCCCACGAAATCACCGCGAGGTGGAAGCACTTTCCTTCCCAAATCAACAATAACATTCTTGTGAGTACTTGTCACCTGTTGGGAACGTTATATCTCACAGGTAAAGTGCGCTCTCAAGGAAAAAAAACATCAATCCAAAAAGTTTAATTCAGCGACAGTTTACTTTGTTCTTCTAGGTGTGGCGGTGAAAGACAAGTTACAAAGGAGAAGACAGACAGCAGCCAGTCGCCATAGTACATGCATCATGTCCGTGGGTCCCAGTATTGGCGGGAACTCGGGTGGTTGTCCAGGACAGAATTCAAGAAGTAAAACAGTCGTTTTGTGTTGGAAGAATGAGTTGAAGAGCGAGTCATGCCGTCGACACACTTCGTGGAACCAGCCTGCAGGTAGAAAACTGACAAATAACATTGAGGGGATTCAACAGCTGATCTAAGTGGAAATTAAAAGCTAATCTAAATTTTAAAAACTAAACTTTATTAGTACTCTAAACGTGAAGACAGTGATTAGCTGAGTCAAAAATAGCACACACACCAGGTTCAACCGCTGATCTAATTAAAAAGTGAAGGAATTTTTTTAATTTCTGCATGCGTGGATGCGTGAGTGTGCGCGTGTGCGCGCGCCCGTGTTTGGTTTGGTTTGGTTTGGAGTACTTTTTCTCGAAGGTGAGAGATGTTCAGCAGCCAGTCCCAGTAAAATTAAGAAGACAGGACCCCATTCAAAGTTAAAGGGCTTCTGTAGTTTAGTTTCCTCAGGCAGTACGTGTTCACACACGACCAGCTGTTTCCCACTCTACTGTTCACACCATCCAAAAGTGCCTGCGATTCGGTGCTAATCAAAGCTCACACGCAGTTCACGGACACACGTAGCAACAGCTGTCTCGAGGCTTGAAGGCGCCCGCGCAGAGTGGAACTGCGCAGCGGACGGTCGCGCAGTCCGGGGGCGCGCGTGCTGGCTCTGTCAAGACGCGAGGAGGCAGCATAGAAACAATCGGAAGTTTTACACGTTGACACAAACACAAATGAATTTAAAAAATACGGAAAAAAGCAAACTATAAAGAAATCACAGAAATCGTTACAGAAATCAGAAAACAATCGACGCCAGTTTCTTCCTAGATATGTGAGTAATCTTCTGTGGGCCTTAAAAAAAATGCCCATGTTTTTGTAATGCAGACATCACCGAGCATCCAAAATTCATTTGTCGTTGGAGTGAGTTGGGCCAGAAACAATTGCTTAATAAAATATCAATGAATCATCGTCACGGCGGCGTTACAGACAAAACTGTATTACTAAGAATTATCACAACAAACTTGTGATAATTTTATACCTGGTATCTAATTAAAAGTTACTAGTTTTTTCCTTGACATGTATAGCATAATTACTTCATCGTATCTTAAAAGTTATAGCTACTGCCTTGACACGTAGAACACGATTGTGTTATGGTATTTAATGAAAAGTTAATAGCTTTTGCCGTCACACATACAAAATAATTATGTTTTGGTATCTAAACAATTATAGCTACTACCTTGACACATACAATATAATTACGTTATCACAACTCTCTTACAGCAAACAAAATGACCTAAATATAATCGAACCTCTTACAAAGAACATTCAAGAGGGGCAATTAAAACTAAGTGAAACCAGATTACAATATGTATCGTAGATTTCTTGAGTGTTTTTCTGAGGTATCAAGTATCCCAAATTGTCTTTAAAAGTATCAGTCTAGAGGAGCCGATACAATTTCGTATTTCCACAAGCAGGAAAAGCCAGTATATGTTCCGTACATGATTCCCATTCACGTAAGAAATAGGTGAGTTTTACTTTTTGACGAAACGCACATTTTGAGCAGTTTTTTCTGCTAAAGCGATTAAAACAGCAAAAGTCTATCTACTTGGTAAACTTTACCTTAATAATGCGAATGTCCGTGGAATTAGCTGTCACTTACCGTGCTGCAAGCAGACAGGGCAACAATGCCCGAGCACTTTTATCGACTGCTTGCAGGCAACATCCGGGCACTTCACGCCGTCGCAGTGGATTTCGTGCAGTTTCTCCACTTCCTCGTCCTGCTTCTCGTGTTCTTCCTCCTTCTCGTGTTCTTCCTCCTTCTCGTCGTGGTCGTCGTGGTCGGTCGGCGTGGCGTGGCGCCAACAGAGGGCCGTCAGCAGCAGAACCAGAAGTGCAGCCTGCTTGGTCCGTGACATGGCGCCAGGCGCGTGTGGAGAGGTCGGTCGCCACAGGTGATCTCAGAACCTTAAAAGGAGCCCGCTTAGTTTTTAAAGAAGCTTTCGTCTGTGGTCAGTGTTCCCTTCGCCTGTCGTGGTCTGGTCCGCGAGCGTGCACAGGATGGAATGAACGCGCGTGTTGAAAAGTGTTAAGAAAAAGCTTTCGAAAAGAACTAATTTAAGGCGAACCCAGAATGCCTGTGCATGCGTGCTTGCGGACTGTGGCAACACCGCGTGGCAATTTGGTGACAAGCTGTCGACAGTTCGTTAAATCTGCTCCAGCACATACAAAGTCACGCCTCTAGCTGCCGACAAAATTCCAAGCACTCCCCCCCCCTCCAACCACACTGTCTTCTGATTAGGACCGATTGAGTTGCATGCACATTCGCATCTCTGGTTCCTAAGTAAAGCTGCCCGTAAAATATACAGGGTGAAAGGGGCCTAACGACCGCTCAAAGGAACAAACATACACTTGTGCAACCCGACCAAATATTATTTCTCTCTGACCTGGCGGATTTATCATTTTGTAACCCGAGTGGCTTACGTCCCTTAACAAAATATGTCCAATATCTCTCAACAAAATACCTTAGAGTCTAACAGAATGTCTTAGTATCCATGAAGTTGTCTCATCTCTTATACAGATGCTACTTTTTCTAATGCAAATACCTTAGCAACGTGACGGAGTCACTATATGATGCTTATGCCAATTGGAAAGAAATTCCCCCACCACCCAAAAAACAAACCCTTGAAGTAGACCACTGAATAAAGGAAAAACTTACAGTTTCAAGAACAGACAAAAATATGACAACTTTGTGTATTTCTCTTGCAAAAAATATCATTTGGGCAAAATATACCTATAGACCTATAGACCTGCTTTATACCTAGATACCTAGATACCCATAGACTGATCGCGCACGATGGGGTGAGCAGGGGAGAGGCGAGACAGACGTAGAAGACAGACGACGAAAGAGAACGAGAAAGTACGAGAGAAACAGACTTTGGTGGAAAGTTACTCCGACTAAACTGCCAAAGAGGCTCTCAGTTATTTAGGAATTGTGGTGTGCGCTCTAGCTTTCCGCTAACACCTGCCGCTGTGAAACGTGTAATGTGGTCTTGTGTTCCCTGAAATTTTCTCTTTTATTGCTTGGACACACTCTTTTCTTCTGCAGGAGGGTGTGCGGAAGGTCTGTGCACTGCCACCCAATCACGTTGTTTTCTCTTCAGTGAACTTGAGGTGAGTGCAGATTATCCCCTTTCCTAATTCCGGAACGGAACACAAACAAGCGCGCGCGAATACACACGGCCCCCACCAAGCGCTTACATAGCCTCACGCGCAGTTACGTGTACTCTCTCTCTCACGCGCCCAGATATGTCAGCCAACGTCAAACACCAAACGCTCCCTACCCCTGTCCACCTTCCAAGTGAGTGGGCGAAAGGAAGCGTACCTCTGCTTCCCACTGGTACTCTAAAAGCATTATGTTAGCTGTTTTACGATTGGCTGAACCGATTCAGGCCGGGAAAGTGGGAAAAGGCTCCATTCTACTCTGTATGTGCGCATGCGTGCGTGCTGCATGTGTGCGAATTGTATACGGGCGTGGATTTACACATGCGTTGGAATGTGCATCCGCATTTGTGATTACTCTCAAGAACGTGTTAGTAGCCAGCAACCGACATCAGTGGATGTCCTAGGCTATTTCTGTCTCCTTCATCACTTGCTTACTGAAGGGAGGTAACTACCCTAAAGTCAATGCTGAGATTACCAGGCTCAGTCGACCAAAGCTTGATATATATTAGGGTCTTTCGCGTGCGTATCACGTGGTACACAAAAAGAGGGGCGTGGTTCAGATGGAGGTCAACCTGACTGCAGTGCTTTACTCCACGTGTATCGTCTTCGTGCAGCATGTCTAAATTATCGTCCAATTTCCGCCCATCTGGTGCGGATTCTTTGTCAAAATTGTAGTCGAAAAGTCTTGATGAGATCGCTCGATCGAGAAAGCTGTTGAAAGCTATTGCAGAGATCTGAATGATGCAGAGATGCATGCATGGTTGTTTCTTCAATAAATTTTACATGTGTGAATAGCTTAGAAATAGATTACATAACAATAATATTAATTAGTTGTTTCACATGACTTAGATAAAATGTTACTTCTAGATGGATAAAGGACACAAGCTGGAAGAATGAAATGTAGACAAAATAACACTAATAGATACTAATTATTTACACACATGAAATTAACAAACGACAGAATACCTGTTATAATGAAATTCTCAAAGTCTAAAAATGATTGTGTTTTTAGGTGAACCATTCTCAGAGTGCAAATGAAACACCAGTAAAGCTAGGGATCATTGCAGATTCAGAAGGTATTAGCTGCACGTTGTACATGTGTGGCTGGTCTTGGTGAGACATGCTGTCATGTTGCTGCTGTGTTATTCAAAATTGACACAGCAAACCGCATTCATGAACTTAGAACTGTCACTGATGGCTTATCATACTGGGGGCAACCAGCTTTTAAGAATGTGGCATATAATCCAGTAGAATCGATTGATTTCACCTCAGCTGCCAGTAAGAAGCGTCAGTTGGATATAGCTTTGGGAGATATTCCACCTAAACCTGAAGTTCCCAAAGTTCAGCATGACATTGAACCCATGACACAACATGAATTGGAATGTTTTTTTCTAAACTGTAAAAATTCTGGAGTGAAACCTGTTGTTTTATCTGATTATTCTGATGATTATGTTGTCAAAACAGAAATGTTTCCACCTATTGTGATTTATTTGATGAAATTCTAAAGAGTTTAAGTTTTGTGCAGCTGTTAGAGCTGGGAGAGAAAAATGATTGCTGAGGGAAAGTTTCAGCTAAAGGATGAAGTTTGTAAAACTGTAGAAGCCAAAACAAGAGAACAAGCAAAATGTCACCTTTGGCATCAGCTTCGTGCTGGAAGAGTGACAGCTTCCTTGTTACACCAAGTTTGCCACACAGATCCAGAAAAACCATTCTTGTCAAGTAATGTGTGCAGACCCCGGAAGAGCACCAGACGAACCAAGGCTATGAAATGGGGTACAAACCATGCAAAAACTACCTTAGAATGTTATGAGAGCCAGCAGTCTAAAATTCATGAAAATTCATTGGTCCTGTTGTGCCAAGGGTACATTGAGGTGAAATGTCCATTTAATGCAAGATACATGGCCTTAATAGAAGCAGAAACACTCAGTGGGTTCCCTCTAACGTTAGCAGACAAGAAACTAACACTAAAATCAACACAGCTCTACTTCTGCCCTACAGATCCAATGACTCTTTCCACATGGACTCAAACACTGGCAAGTTTACATGTCGACTCCACTTCAAATGCTGAAATCTGCTTCTTTCCTTTTAGTTGTAGTAGAGGCTGGAGTTTTCACTTCAGCGCAGTGCAGTGCACAATCATTATGGATATTAAACCTTCTGTCGGCTAGTACCAAGTCCCCCATTTGAAGTTTGTCCAGAAAGGAGCTCTCTTCTGTTAACCGTCTGTCACTTGTTCTTCCAGCCCATGCTTTGGACACAAAAGATATATATCCCTGTGGAGAAATTCCAAGAAGGATTTTCACAGTATTTCCTTGTTTATAATGGGAAAATAATTACGGGCTTTTAACAAATTCTGTCGGGTTAGCGTCTATCATTTTGTATTATTACCTTCACCCAGTGTTGAGTGTTAACTAATGCTACATTATTCACGTCAGTTTATTTAAACTTTCAAAAGTTTTTTTTCTCTCTCTCACTCAAAGAGGCCTAGGTGATGTATGCTGCGTCTGACAATGAAGTGACCTGTCAAGAAGTGTTTTGAATACACACGATGTTTTCTTGAGGTGTTGGTTATCGTTTTACGATGGATCTGTCGAAGCCATTCCATGCGTCTTCGTTGACTCAGATTTTGCTCTGCTTTGCTTTTATTTTTACAAACTGTTGGAATTTGAAAGAATTTAACACTTTTGTCTCTCGTGCTCAGACTGCCGCAGTTAAAAATGCAGCAGAAATTCACCATTTTATTTGTAAGGACTGAAACCGATTGAATCGTGACCGTGTCTCGCGTAGCGCTGTTGCCAACTTGACCTCCACGCACTTTTTGATGAGGTCACGCGAAAGACCCTAATAGACCTAATCAATATGAGCAACAGCACGCATTTCGCAATTTCACAAGGGAAAAATGAAAGAAAACATACCACAACATCGAATTCGTTGTAAAAATGAGACTTTAATTGAAATCTCGAGTTGTATTGTAAAAAGTGAAACCAATATCGTCATTACACTGATCCCCCTTCCATTCGTCGGAACATCTCATAGATGCTTTGGATTCTCGTTGATTCATCTATGTCGACTACTTTCCTGTGAACATTAAGTGTGCCCGTATGCACAATTTATTACGATCCTAAAGAATACTTCTAATACGAAATTACTTGAATTAGCTTTTAAAATCCTTGTTGTTACAGTAAATATTACTCTGTAACCTAATCTTGCCTATAGTTAGCTTTCGTTAAATTGAAACATCCACACACTTCATGTGAAAATGGGAACACTTGCGGTCTAATAACGAGTTCCCGGTGTGGAATTATTTTAAATTCGTGACAGATTAATTCAAATGGCCCTCTACCGGGATGAACTCGTGTGTTTTCAATCTAAAGAGCATGAAATATTTGAAGGAAGAAGGCGATAACCAAAGTCGTGTATAACAGCAGCTTCTTCTCAACCGTTTGAGCTGCTGATCAATGCTGCCTTTAGACTGGTCAAAAAACAAGGCTATGAAAAACAGTAAATATTCCAGTACTGGCGAAAACAAGTAGAATAATCTGTCTGTTATTCGTAAGAAAAACTGAACTGTTAGAGTTCCCTGTGTGCTCAACAGTTTGTGATAACGAAGGTAATACTCGTCCTGCTATAGACGTCGCTGACTACACTGTACGCTGCAGTAACACGCTGACTACACTGTACGCTGCTGTAACACGCTGACTACACTGTACGCTGCAGTAACACGCTGACTACACTGTACGCTGCTGTAACACGCTGACTACACTGTACGCTGCTGTAACACGCTGACTACACTGTACGCTGCTGTAACACGCTGACTACACTGTACGCTGCTGTAACACGCTGACTACACTGTGCGCTGCAGTAACACGCTGACTACACTGTACACTGCTGTAACACGCTGACTACACTGTACGCTGCAGTAACACGCTTACTACACTGTACACTGTGTAACACGCTGACTACACTGTACGCTGCTGTAACACGCTGACTACACTGTACGCTGCTGTAACACGCTGACTACACTATAACTGTTGTAATAAGCTGACTACACTATACACTGTTGTAAAATCCTGACTACACTATACAGTGCTGTAACACGTTGACTATACTATACACTGCTGTAACACAGAAAAAATAGGCGAGTAGGCCTACTTGCTACTTGTGCTATCTGGTAATATTTTTTTCCTAGACAAAGGGCCACCCAGTCTTGACACACACGTCCGGAATGTAAAGCAGATGCTTGCGAAACAGCACCTTTATTACTCATTCCCCGTCTCATGTGATGCGGGAGATTTGTATGAACGCAGTGTGCACGTAGTATAAATTTAAAATTATTATACTGTACAAACTCTGCTTTATGTACGTCTTCCCACGAATTATGCGTGAGGTTTTTCCATGAACTTTAACCCTGACAAGTGTTCCACACACACTGCGGTGTAGTGTTGCCGTTGTCTGAGTCCGTACATGTTTTTGTCAGTCGGATGCGGACAGAAGCACGTCCTCCCATCGTGATCCACTTGCTCTCCAGCGTAGATGACCTCCCCGGAGGGTAACAAGCAGTTGTTGCCTGACAAAGACAAGCAAACAATGTTTCTTCTTCATTTTCTAAGCGATCAGAACAGTGTTATTATGGATATAATCCTTCAGTTACAAAATAGAAGTTTACAAGAGACCCATGTCTGTTTTACCGTGACCTGTGATTACTGTCCTCTGTGATCGCCAAAATCTGCACTGTAAACAAGAAGTGTTCAGGTTAGAACACTTATTCTGTTACCAAAACAGAACGCATTTTACAGTCCTCTAGGACGCTTTAGATATGTTGGTGCTAAACTAGTGTAAAAAGTGCTCTGGTCTGTGTTCTCGAAAGTACTCAAATGGCCGGAAAATGTATAAATGGTGTTCTGATAATGTTCCAAATGTGTGCCAGCAGCAAGTGGCATGCTAAGAACTCTTAGAACACATGTAGCACACATCTTAAATACTACACGCGGCACATATTTTGCAAATGCTTTAAAACTTTTTACATGTAATTAGTGTTTAAAAAATAGGGTGTGATTACTGTGATCCGTGATGGTCTCTTGGTGTGCTCTGGGAAATGTTTTGGGGTCATTGTGATCTGTGAAACTGCAAAAGTCTTACTGTGATCCCTGAAGGTACCCGCCCTCCGCCTCCCGTCGCGTCTTATCCACCTGTTCATGTCCTGACGTCATATCCACCTGTTCATGTCCTCACTTGTCCTGAAATCTTATTCCCGTCGCATTGTGCCCTTTCATGTACTCACGTAACATTTCCTTGGCCTGTACAGTAATTTGTTGTGACATGTTCGACTTGATCATGTGTTTACCTTGTATTCAATCTTCATGTCGATACACCTTGAGGTTCGTTTTATGTCAATAGATCAGGGTATTTGCAGGATGCTATTACGTCATGCTGTCCCCAAAACCACACAGTCCTTAACACGTGACACAGATCGGCCGTGCAGCTGAGAGGTGGAGGGGTGGGGGCACTAGTACACCAATGCATATGGCGATATGTTCTGCCTGCAGTGGTTCCTAAGCCTTGGAGTTATTTCCCTTACTTACCCAAAGGGCACCGCCAGCAGCACTCCTCCCCTAGTGTGACGTACGGTCCCACGCACATAGGGGTCACACAGTTCTGCTTGTGACACATCAGGTCCCCGGTAATGTAACAACGACAAACGTCACATGGACCCCCTGGGACGTCACTTGACACGTATGCAGTTTCATCTGCAACAGCAGGTCGGTCTTGCTGAACAAGTCCTGACCACCTACATTTCAGGGCAAGACCCTGGCATGTGCCTATTGTAATCATAATCACGAGCAAAGGGTTTGTAATAGCAAAATTAATGGCTGTATCTTCTGGATTTGAACCAAAGAACTTTCAATGATTTGTGGTGCATGTTTTTCGCAAAGTCAGTGCATTTCGAGCATATTTTTTCTCGACAATGTAAGTGGATTCCGTGTTTGACAAGGTTGACAATAAAATTTAATGGCAGTAGGTCTGGCTATCAATTAAAAGCACTGCTTTCTCGTCCTGATCTGATTTTTTTTAAAAGCACGACACGTAATGCTGTTTGAGGTGACAATTGTCCCCCATACTTATGTGTCAGGTGATGAAACTAGCATGAAAAATGATCAGCGCTAGTTGACGAAACGAGAGTAACAATCCACGAATTATCCTTAATATTTAATCTTGATATTTATAAATACTGTTTTCCGTTGGCTTCAACGTTCTCTTGCACTTTAAAAAAAATTGTACCACGAAGCTAAACACCTGACTCTAGCTGTACAGAAATACAAAGTTTAGGCAGAAGACTAATCTTGAGGCCTGACGGAAATAAACTCACCAGGACTGAGACGTTGGCCGTCTTTCGTGACGCAGTACTTGGACGGCACAGCAACTGCCAACGACACTACAGCTGTGTACACCAGAATTAAAAACGTCGACACAAGATGTGCAGGCAGGGCCCAATACCTGTTTCCTGCATTTCCCTGTCTGGACAGTGCAGTCATTCCGGAAACTTCTACCAGAGTCTAATACTCAGCTCGAATAAGCTTCAAATAAGTATATTTTCCAAGGACAATGAAAACAATTTACAGCTGCTGTACTAAAGCCGCTGTGTATTACCCACGTGTTCTGGTTTACTCTCTTTTGTCCACGGCTTTTGACAGCTCAGACTAACCATTGCAGAGAACGCAGCTAAACAACTGAATATCCTTGGCCATTTTTTGCTCTTTATTTTATACACTGCACGTGTCAGACATGATCTTTCAAACCTAGCACAGGCAGCTTCTGACGCTAACAGCTCTGTGAGTTAACGCCCCTTCCATGACCTGGCGCGTTGACCCCGACCCTATTTGCCGAATCAAGGCATTGTTCGACTCCAGTTATAGTTTATTTTTCATGTTTTTGCCTTTTGCTCTCCTCTTTTTCCCCGGTGTGATTAATTAACGTTGGGTTGCATTTGCACCCTTCCCAGCTGTCTGACATATCAAAAAATGTCAAAAACTGTCTCACCTCTGAGGCCCCCCAAATGTCAGATCATTGTTCTCCCTAATGACTGGTTTGATCCCACGGCACTGGATGTCCCAGAAGAAGTGCTTGAAACCACGAGCGCACTGCTTAAAACAGTTGGCTATAGCATCGCGCATGTTGCGTTTTCGTCACAGACCATACGCGAAAGTAGTTTAAAACGCCACTTGCTTACAGGAGAAAGAGAGAGTGTGTGTGCGCGCGCGCGCGTGTGTGTGTGGATAGCGAAATAGGGAAAATGAGAGAGAGAGAGAGACAGAAAGAGGGAGAATGAGGTAGAGAGAAAAGAAATGAAAGAGAGGAAAATATCATGTATTATAAATGTAACAAGTTCTGATTACCAGCACGCGGGTAGCAAAGACGATCATTTAATCCGGATATTTTTCGAACACAGACAGTAAGAATAATTACGATTTATTTTAAGAACTTTATTACTTGTAACTGCTTAATTACTTTCAGTTTCATTCAAGTCTGGTTAACTCAGTCAACCAGCAGCGACTAAATATATTTTGGTTCGATTTTACTGCTTGATGTTGCAGAGAATGGTAAATTCCGGGTATCGAAAAAATTTTTTTTATTTGTTATTATCTCCTAGCAGATAACTGTGCTTGTGCAGAAGCTTGGCGTCAGTCGTACTGAAAACGTCAAGGGTTTGAAATGAAGAGTTTTGCTTCAAACGTGTTTTCATCTTTCGTAGATTTACTGAGCAAAAACTGTGAACATCAGAAATATGAGAGGATACAATAAGTGTAATCGCTCTGTGCTGCGGGATGAAAATAAATGATGTCAAACATGAAGGACAGTCCTCACTTCTTATCTCTATCGTTTGTCATAAGTATCGCTGATTTAAACGAAAATAACTCAAACCACTTAGACGCTTAAACGTGTCTAACCCATGCTCTCTCAGCAACTGATCACTGTGCCTGTTTTCAGGACGCTGAAAGTCTTTTCACAGTACGTGAAATGGGTGATTCAACGCACATAGTCTGTGTCTATTATTCTGAATATCTACCCTCTACGTCGGCTTCATTCTGAAACATTTTCTAGAGATCTGAACCGCTGGTCGATTGCTTTGCTCTCTGGAGACATTGCGAGATGGTCAGGGGCTTGAGTCGGGGGTAGCAGGAGGACTTGCCTCGGTGCTGGCATCGGAGATAGCCCAAAGGGTCGAGTCGCGGGGAGTAGGAGGGCTGGACTCGGAACCACTGTCGAAGATGATCTCCGGGCTGCTCTCTGATGTGGTGGTAGTCTCGGGGGGGTTCCGGGGGGTTGACAGAGGAATGCAGATGGCTGTGTAGTATTCTTCTGAGGGAACGCCAGGCAACGAGTAGCTTTTCTCAGGACACCGACACACCAAACCGTCTCGCTCCACTTGATCTGAAATAACCTCCTCTGTCCCTGGAATGACGCAGTTGGGGCCTGAAAACCAGAGCGAACAACAAGATGAGCAACACTTTGAACTGGTGACAGAAAGGCTGACCTTTAGGTCAGCGTTAAAAACAGAGGATTTGTCTTGTCGTTGACTGTGTTGGGTACACCATGTCAGCCAGTTGTTGATTAATCAAAGGAAAAGTAACTCTTAGAAAAGATCAAAATACGGCAAGGGAGTCATTCCACGTAGTGAACACTCACTGGGACACCACCCAAAACTTGTTTTCAACAGGATGCGTGAACATTCGCAAAGAACACATGTATGCATACATTGGCAACTGAAACTTGATTAGAAAGATGAAGGACGTCCTATGATCATTAAGGTCGTAGGGGAGGGGAAATGTGTGGACCGGCATCGTGAACGCAGTGCCCACCTCCTCTCGCTCGCTGCCTGACCTTCCCTACCTACAGGTCAGGTACCCATTTGCGGTGAACTGGGTGAATTGTTCCGCGGCACACATGATCCAACAGGCCATTAGCCGCACCTGCAGGTTCAGAGGCCTGCGCTCCAACCATTCGGCCATCCGCTTCTTAGAAAGTCTTCGGAAGAGCTTAGAGATGTCCCAACATTTGAAACACCTCGAAACGATGTAAGATCACGTGGGACCCCCTAACATTTACAGCGCAGCAGGTAATGCGATTTCTCCCAGTGACCATATAAGATGAACATGTGAAAAACAGCAAAAATACAAGTGACAGCACTAAATATCAATTGAAACATTAATAACAAGAGCTAAATTTCCTATTGGAATGGACGATGATGAAAGATGAGAAAGATAACGCGATGTTTTTACGAAGCGTTCGCTGCGAGCGAACCAGCCTTTGATGGCAGGATTAGCAAGGCAGGTGTTTCGTCTGATTTTTTTTAAAGGTACATTCTGTTTAGTGTGTTTAACTGTGTTACTACTAGGCAGCTCATGTTTCTTGTTTTCATTAGCGACTTAATGGTAATTAATAATATTAAGAAAAATAAAAAAATTAATGTTTAAGATTCCAGATCTAGTAGCTTGGTGGTTGGCAAAACATACACGGCTAAATATTCGAATATTAATCATTCGATATTTTTTAAATACGAATATTTGACTTTTTGCATAATTCACCCAAAAGCGAATTGAAATCGAATGTTCAGTGATCAAATATTGAGTATTTTGGGAAGCGGATGGCCGAGTGGTTAGAGTGCAGACCTCCAAACCTGAAGGAGCGGCTGCAGGGTGGTTCGACACCCATGCGCCAGTATCTGACCCCATAGGTCAGGGAGTCGAAGGTAACGCAGCGACGGAGAGGACATGCGCACCGCACTCACATTTGACCTTAAGGTTACTGGACAGCCTTTGACCTTAAGGTTACTGGACAACCTTTGTGTTCTACTATTCAGTGTCATACAAAGCATGAAGTGAATAATAAAATATAATCCCAGGGTAAATATCATTGTCAATATCTTGCGATAGATTAAACCATCATAGGCAAGTCGACTTTCAGGCGGCCATTGTGACAAACATTTTAGAATTTTTAAAGCATTTTTCCAACAAATAATTTATTTACCTTGGTCATAAAGTCAATCTTTATAGCCCAGTTACTGAAGAAGGCACACTAAAACATACTTTGCGGGAAGACGTTAGGCAACAAACACGCCCGCCCACCCCATATCCATCTCGCACCAAGCTTTTTATGACAAATATGCAGCTTTTAAAACTAGTCCCCCCTCCAATTTGTCACTGGCACTGGAGAAGTCTGTCAGCTTTCTGATGGGGTCTTATTTTACACGGGCGCACGCACAGGCATACACAAAACACACCTACACGCGTGCACGTCCAGCTGCATATGTATATGTATATGGATGTGTACATGTCTGTGTATGTCTATGTCTGTGTAAATGTGTGTGTACTTGTATGTACATGTTTGTGTGTGTATGAGAGAGAGAGAGAGATCTATTGGTACAGTACTGTCTGAATGCTAAACACTGACCGTTGGGACACTTGTATGTACATGTGTGTGTGTACATGTGTGTGTGTGTGTGTGAATGCTAAACACTGACCGTTGGGACACTCGTAGCAGCACTGGTCCCCGGAAATGACGTAGTCGTGGCACATGGGAGGCAGACAATCGCCATAGTAGCAGACCTTACCCTCCGTCGTACACTTGCAGACTTTGCAGCTGCCAAATTCTCGATCAATCACTTCCTGCCCCAAGAACATGGGCTCGCCGTTGTCATCCACACACAGCGGCAGCGTGGGCATCGGGGGGGTGGAGGTAATGGGAGGGATTATTGTGATGTCTGTTGGCATGCAGACGGCTGTGAGATCGTCGGAATAATAAAACCCCCACATAGATTCGAACTCACACCAACACGCCCTTCCGTCTCGCTCCACCTGCGTTGAGATTATCTCCCCTGTGTCCGGGATCCGACAGTTTGGACCTAGAATATGACAGAAACAAAAACTTGATCAGACTATAGGATATGGGCACCCCGTTCTTCCAGTGGAAAATGAAAGTACTTTCTCCTAGGTGTAATTTTTTAACACCCCCGCCCTGGCCAACCATAATCTGGCGTAATTCTTTTGCGTCATTTTCCGTTCCCTTTTTTTCTTCTAATTATTCATTATTCTGTCTGTTTAGTTGTCCGCTTTGTCGTTCCAGTTGCTTGCTCTCTGGATTGGCATGTCTGCAAGTAGGCACACGGATATATAAATAATTTATTAATGTGTTCTTCAATGGGTAAGGGGTTCTGCTGAAACAGTACAGGTGGTAAAATAGGGAACATGTATTATATTTATATATATATATACATGACTACTGTGTCTCCTCTCTAGGAAAAAACCTATAGGATTTAATTGGCCATCACCTGGGAGACGGCAAAGTATCATCACCAAGGTAGCAGAACGACAGCAATCAGAAGCAAGGGAGGCAACTGGAGCTGTCCAGGCCAGCCTGCTCAACTCCTACAGGAGTCTTCTTACAACTCCTACAGGAGTCTTCTTACAGCTCCCATGTGTGAAATCACTGCAATGAGGAAGCACTTTCCCACTAGACACACAAACAAAGGTGTTGGCGCGCGGCCAGGTGTGCGTCCGTGCTTTCACGAAGAAAGGAGGGAAGAGGGAGGACAAGGAGAGGTGGAGCAGAGCGCGCGCAGCGGGGGCAGGTGGGAAAGACGTTGGGAGAAAGCCTAAGGCACTGACCGTTGGGACACTGGTAGCAGCAGCTGCCCTCTGGCCGGACGGCGTCAACACACATGGGCTGCATGCAGTCGTAGACTAAACATGCCACCCCCCACTCCGTGCACGTGCACACTTCGCAGTCCGAGTAGCGCACCTCCTGGCCCAGTCCCACCTGCTGCCCGTCCGGCCCTGTGCAACCCGCTGGGGTGGTGGTGGTCCACGGCTTGGGAGTGGAGGTCAGCGTTGTCAGGTCTTCCCTCAGGTGTTTAGGAAGCCATCCCTGTCGGACTTTTCGCCGTACCTGCCGGGAATGGGCAGGCTTGGGTCTCGAGACGGTGCCGTGAAGCAAGGCCAGCAGTACAAGTGCTACAGTCAAGGTCAAGGCTGAAGACTTCATCGTCTTCGAGTCTCAGCGTTCTGAAATATTTCAAGACAGAGACTCTTCTTCGCCTGTTCTTACCTTACTACCCTGAACTCTTTAAAAAGATTTAAACAAAAAAGGAAAACAGACCAGTTAACACCACGTTTGAAGCAAGAACGTCGTGGTACTTTGTTTACACGAAAATCTGCGGTTTGCAATCGACTTGCAAACTGTGCAAATACTTGTAAAAGCTAAAGTAAACTACAAATACTCGGGAGAACAAAGAAGAACATCAGCAGAACGTTACTCTCAGTCTGTGCCTTGTTCTTCTTCCCATAATTTCGTTACTAGTTTACTTCCACTTACATTGACTTCTCTTTCAACTGCAAGTAAAGATCTTACAAATCCCTTGGAAATAATACTGAACCTTGACACTGAATGGGAGGAGTTCGGCGGCAAGTGGTGCAGACGACAGAGCTTAACCCTGAAGACTTCTGGTTTGGTTTGTCTTCGCCACGACTTTTATGTCCGCCGCTTGTGGATGCCCACGCACCTACAGCTACAGCTGGTGCGTGCAGCACGTCAATCACGCGCGTCATGTGACTAATTCGACATCCCCGAGTCACGTGTACTTCAAATCACAAATGTTCAAACACGCCCCTAGCCATCCACCCTCTTCCTTGAGATGACAAAACTCCCAAAACTGTCAGCATGTTCGTAACCCACCCACGGCCTTCTTGACAATGCAAAAATGTTACCACTGGAAAGCTTTATACGGAGATAGCGCAAAACCTCACTAATCTGTCGTCTTCAGTCGTGTGAATTACGCGAGGCCTGACTTGCACACGTGTTCTTATTTGGTCTTCCTCCGTGACGCCCCCGTCATCTCGTTCAGCCTCCACTCCAAGGTATGGAGAGGAGACGCGAGACACCATGCAACCCAGCCCTGATCTGGACTAGTGACAGCGGAGCAAGCAGTCAGTTCAAAGCAGATATTCTTCTGACCTTAGGTTTGGAATAAATCTATTCTCATTTTAAAGTAACGAAACATTTTAAGACCAATCTTAAATCTGCTGCACTGTCAAACAAGGAAAAACCCCGTTTCTGTTACCCCAAGATAATTATTTGGGAAATCAGTGTTGCTGTCAAACGCGTTTTACTTTTGATCTTGATGCCTTTTGTTCCGTTCGGAATCCATGAAGGCAGCATATGGCAGCAGGGGGATTTCGCCAACACCCACATAAAGACAGTTCAGTGGGTTTGGCCCCAGGCTGTCGATAAGGTGAAAATCGAAGCAACAGCGAAACATTTTTCAGCAGCATGTTACTCAGCTGATCTACAATCCCCCCCCCCCACCTCCTCCCCGCCCAACTGCCTCTCTACTATTTCCCCCTCGTTGCCTTGCCAACGATGTTCTCAATGCCCGAGGTATGGATATTTTTCCCCGAAAAGTCGTCAAACCAACAGCTCTGCAAATTCCCAAGATGAGTTTTGTGCGAAAGCAGACGTCCTTGTTCTGTAAACAAAGTCTACGTAGCGAGTCAGCTGTGTCTCAATCCAGTCGTTCGCTAACTTCCCGTCGGAGTATTTCTGCTGAGTGCTGTACTAGTGATACTCCAACCCAAACACATACACACGCTATCACCACAATAAAAAGACCATCTGGGGATTATTTATTGGTCCGTCATTTTTATTATTCTGCTTCACCGCCATTCTCTGAACACCATCGGTTCCTATGTGAACATTGTTTTCTGGGCTCTTTCCTTGAGAAGACAATTGACGGCTGTTCTTTTGTAAGGCAGTAAAGGAGAGGTCAGAGGGAGGTTGCATGGTTAGGTCAGAGAGGATAACTCTCTACTGTCCTCTTGTGAGTCGTTTTAAGACAGGCCGTCTGGCAAAGACTGGGACTGGGGGGCTGAGCTCTCTTCACCCACGATCCAGGTGGTTTCTGGGATGCTGGACATGGTGGATGTGGCGGATAACGGCTCACATATGGCGGAGGGACCGCCTTGTGACAGAAAGTCAAACGAGAGGTAGTTGTACTCGGAGCACCAACACTCATAGCCATCTATTTCTACCCGAGTTGAGATCACATCCCCTGTCGCACTCACTCGGCAGTTTGTACCTAGAAACAGAAACAAAGATTGAAACGATTTTCCTTTGTGAGATCCACAGATCAAGGAGCATCATTTTTAAGGCATTTGAAGGATTTTTTTACTTAATCCCTTTATTATAGCATTCACAAGGGCAGATAGTGTAATTTAATGACTTAAATGCTAGCATTACCTGCTCTAAGCTCAAAAAATGACATTCTCGAATACAGCAGACATGACCCAACACCGTAGGAATAGCCCAATACAGCTACAGGACCCAACACCACCGTCAGTAACATGGACTACAGGACCCAACACCACCGCCAGTAACATGGACTACAGGACCCAACACCACCGCCAGTAACATGGACTACAGGACCCAACACCACCGTCAGTAACATGGACTACAGGACCCAACACCACCGCCAGTAACATGGACTAAAACCATAGATGTACGAGTTACTAATTTACAAGCATACATCACACTCCGACATTCCCTCCCTACCCTTCCGGGAGGCCTGGATAGCTCAGTTGGTAGAGCTAGGGACTACCAGGTGGAATGTTGCTGGTTCGAATCCTGATGTGGTCAAAGATTAATTAATTAATTTGCTGACTACTTGAGTCCTTTGAAAGTATTCATAATTTTCAGGGTCACATGTATACACTAGGATGACGCAGGAACAGAATACAAGGCCTGTGAGCAAAAATCATCGTTTCCTGTGAAGGAGCGGACAGGAACAGTGCATTTATAACACGCAACCGGACCTGCTTTATTGCATACAGAGGGCTTTGGTCAACTTGTTTATTCGCTTTGTTGTTGACTTTTCTATTCGCTTTGTCTGATTCATCCCCCCCCCGTCCCCTCTTATCCTTTTTTCTGCCTGCCTTCGCACATACCTAAATAAGCATAAGGAGGGCTGCTCTTTAAGGCGCGTGCTGCACAGGACCAGTTAAAGCACCCACCGTTTGGACACCGGTAACAACAGTCGGTCTTGACGTAGTCAACACAGTTGGGAACCACACAGTCGCGGTATTGGCACGTGAGACCAGTGACGTCAGAGCACACGCAGTTCTTGCAGGCCAGCGGCCCGAAGTAGGTCACCTCCTGTCCGATGGACAAACGCTCACCCTTGTCACCGATGCACATCGCCGGTGTTGTCGTTGGCGTGGTTGTGGCTGCTGACGTTGCTGACAATTTGCTGTTCGCAGTCAGGTCGGTGGTTACCAGGTCCACGGCGATTACTGGGGTTGTGGACTGTGGTGTCGTGGCTGTGGTTGCCAGAGGCACACAAATGGCGGTAGGACCTCCTGGTGACAGAAACTGATGTGACACTTCGTCTGGACTGGGGCACGTGCACAAGGCCCCATCTCGCTCCACTTGTGTGGTGATGATCTCCCCTGTCTCGCGTACACGGCAGTTTGTGCCTGTTGTCACGACAGAATTCGCCACAATATAGCTTCGCAAAATATCCTCAAAGGGCCCTTGCAGTATCCTTTTTGACAGAACTGTAAACACCTATTGCACTGGACGATATTAAGACACGGCTTATCAACAAGTGTTCAGTAAGGCGCCAGATATTCTGTTCGACGAACACGAATGAATGCAGCTGTAAACAGAGTCTATTCCCATTAGCAACGAAGCATAAATACAATTGTTTACAGAAACACGAGACTGCTGTTTGGAGTGAAACGTAAATGTGATAATAAACGAACTTAACCAAGCAAAACTTAACAAAGTCACAGACGACGTTTCATGTCATTACCCCTTCTTCAGAATGACACAAACGGAGAACAACTAACGCTGTAGTTACTTCACTGAATAAACGTAGACAGTTCACCTTCGGTCTTGTGAACTGCGTTTATTCATCTAAGTAGCTTGTTTTAATTGTCCTCGGTTAAGTTCCTTTGTCGTAATATTTACAATGGTTTTCATTTATTCTTTACATACATACAGTTTAATTAACATCTAGGACGCGATAAGTTTGACGGAAAGAAATTCTTGTCATTAAGGCTTAGCAGTATGTTCTACATCATTACCCTGTGTAAAGCTGAGTCCAGATATTGTCAGCAAAATGGAAATCTGTAATGTTTGTAACGTTGTTTTCCTGCATTTGTTTGTACTTCCTGCTTACTTTAAGTGCTAAACCGATACACGTACACAAGCCCATAGAATTATATTCGTGGATTTTCCACAGTCCTTCCTTCCTACTTTCCTTCCTTCCTTCCTTCCTTCTTCCCTTTCCCTCCCCAATTTAAAAAAATTGTCATGCTAGACTACCTCAGAAACTTGCAGCTTTCTTTCTTTTCCATACTTTACATGGCGACCTTTCCAGAAGCTTTTAGCTCCTAGCGTCACCATATTTTTGTCTTGAACGTGGCAGTTAAGAAGTTAATAACTCTGTGTTTAAAGGCACGACCACTGACCGCTGGGACAGGAGTAACAACAGCTGCCGTTCTGAGTCCTGATGGGATCGACACAGGAGGGAATCTGGCAGTAAGTGTAGCTCCAGACCAGACCGCTCTCAGTGCACTCCTCCACCATGCAGAACGCTGGCATCGAGTAGGTCACCTTTTGGCTGACAAACATTGGCTCCCCATTCGAACTTCTACACATTTCCAACCTTGTCGTCGTCGTCGTCGTCGTCGTCGTCGTCGTCGTCGTCGTCGGTGGTGGTGGTGGTGTAGCTGTGTCAGTTCCTGTCCAGGGCCCAGCAGCGTGGGATGTGGAGATTGTAGACGTTAGGTAGGTGGATGTTCCTGGGGACGTCCCGGGATGGGCTGAGTGTGTCTGGTGCGTGGCGTCACCTGCCTCGTGGTCGTGGGGAGGTTGTTTGCCGTGTGTTTGACCTTGTCTCTCACGGTGGAGGGAGGAATATATCCCGGGACCCGGATGTTTGGGGAAAGGGACACTTAGAGGTTTGCTGATCACGGCCTGAAGTAAGATCGCCACAAGCAGCGCGGCGATCATGGTGAAGATTGGTGAGGTCACTGTCTTGGAACTCCGGTATTCTGAAATATTTCCGGATGAAACATTTTATCTTTCTCGCTAGATTTTATCCGACTGGATTCTTTTCCATTAACCCCTAACAGAAGCGCCCTTTTAAAATGGATTCTCTCGAATGTTTACATTTAATCAAAAAAAATCTATCCTGCCAGCAGTCGGTTACAAGTCGCTGATCAACACGGATTAAAGTCAAGATGGGCGATAGCTGCACGCAGAGGCAAGCTGAACAAGATTGGTCAGGAAAGGCCTTTCGATGCCGACAGCTTGTGAGAACGTCGTAAGTAACTGGCCTTTTTGCAAGTGATTTAACACTGCGAGAACAAAGAGAGAGAGAGACAGAAAAAAAAGAAAATGCCACACACAAGTTTTGAAGATGTCAGCAACCTTTTCTGGGAATAACAAGGACTGTGAAGCCTCTATAACTTCGTCATGAGTTGTCGCCTACAGGGAATCTTTTATCATGCAACAGTTCCGTTTGAGCAGCCTTCAACACTTGTTAGATAGCTAACTTTGGAAGTGGTTAACAAACTCGACGCCGAGGATTAGCGATACCCAGTCCCTTCATCACACCCACACGCACACCATACAAACCCTACCCTACCGAACCAATCACACCCACACGCACACCATACAAACCCTACCCTACCGAACCCATCACACCCACACGCACACCATACAAACCCTACCCTACCGAACCCATCATACCCACACGCAAACCATACCCCATCACACCCACACGCACACCATATAATCCCTACTTTACCGAACCCATCATACCCACACGCACACCATATAAACCCTACCCTACCGAACCCATCACACCCACACGCAAACCATACAAACCCTACCCTACTGAACCCATCACACCCACACGCAAACCATACAAACCCTACCCTACCGAACCCATCACACCCACACGCACACCATATAAACCCTACTTTACCGAATCCATCACACCCACACACACACCATATAAACCCTACTTTACCGAATCCATCACACCCACACACACACCATACAAACCCTACTTTACCGAATCCATCACACCCACACACACACCATATAAACCCTACCCTACCGAACCCCTCACACCCGAAGCAGTTTATCTCAAGATGCTGAAATGTGTATTTCATTACCCTACCCCCCCCCCTCCCAATAAAAACTTACTGTGTCGGTTTCTACAGCTCAGTTCTTGCGCCCCCTCCCCCTTCTGCTCCGTAACCAGGTTCGGATGAACTACTTAATACACAATTCCACAATTCTGTCCGTGGTGCAGCTGGCGAACCAGAGTGTGTTGTGAGCCGTCCAGTAACTTCTATATACAAATTTGTAACATTCCGACACGTTTTTAACCAATCGTTGCCGAAAAAACACTATTTTGATCCCCTGTCTGAAAGCTGAGTGTCAGCTAACCCTGAGTGCTGTGATGTTTTGTTTACGTCAACGCTCTCGACAGGCCAGACAACAACAGTCAACGTGTTCGAATCGTCAAAAGCTGTTGTTGTTGTTGTGTCGTTGTTGCAGCAGCTGCTGCTGATTTTTTTAATGTTTCGGTGTGACAAATGTAGGTGTTTTAACATTTCTGGTTTCTTCTATGTCGCATCGTTATAAAGCGTAATTACTCGAAGATTAGTGAATGTTTTTCTGTCTCCTTCGCATCTTATGTGTGGAATCCATAGAAATAAACAAAAGGACATTCTGTGAAGTTAAGGAACGGACGGGCTGACTGACGGACGGATGGATGGAATGTTAAACGGTCGGACGTCCTGATACATTGTACCTATCGAGAAAAAGTAATGCTGTGAAGTGAAGGAAAAGTAGACATATCACAAACTCATGTGAAAGGAGGCGCGTGTTTCACTTTTTAACTCGATCGTGTAGTATGGTTCACCCACCCCACCCCCACCCCCATCTCTAGACATTCAGGGTCTTACGTGACAGGAGGTTGTCTTCACCTGACAGGAAGCTGCAGGGACAAGAATAACGCGATCCTGTTTCTGTGGATTCCGACTTCCGGTGAAATTGTGAAAACAAGAAAGACGGAAGATTAGTTCAAGGGCTGCTGCTGCTGGGTGGAATCATCGATCATTTAAACATCATTTCAGAAGCAGCGATAATCTTCACAACAGTGAAATAGAAAAACTGTACTTAATTATCCGCAAAAATAACGCGAAGCTTCTGGTCTCTCGTATTCAGAAAATGAAAAGGACGATGTGGCATGACCGTCTCAGTCACCGTTGCATACGTGACATAGAGAAGACCCCATATACTTCTTTGCAGTTCAGTTCTTTTATTTGACATGCTCTGTGTAACCGGCCATTAGGCCTCCCTTCTCATTATACACCAAACAACATCTGAGCTCTGCAGTTCAATAGGCGGCATCTTCAACACGTCCCGAAATACCAAGGCTACTTCGAATAAATTTCAGCTTCCCTTCTTTCTATCTCGCCATTCGTCGACCTAACTACATCAGTCGGAACCTCCTTATCTGAGGGTCTCCCTATCTCTCCTCTCTATCTAACTCCACTGGAGTTTATATATCGGTATTAAATGTCAGCTGCTGACCTCTGCTGTGGTAGGCAACTGCATGTTTGGTGACCATAGTGGACTATGCATGGTTTGGAATTATGGCTTGTTTTGTATATAGTTATTGAGTGCTGCGCGACTTAAAATGGTGTGTCTGACCTTCCAGGCATGTCTGGCCTGCTAAGTGTTAAGTTCAGGCTCAGATCCGTCTTGGATGGAATGTCCTCTTCTAAACTGTACTCTATGCCCCTCAATAACCTACCTGCCACCTACTGCCTGGCACGCATGTTGTTACAACGTACCCTGCAAATATTTCCGCTCAGATCGCTCAGGATGGCGGTTATAATTCACGTTTAATATCGCTAGATGACCTCGGCCTGGGACGTTAACAAGGGGCAGCAACTCAAAGCCTC
>SMGT01008389.1:102284-128205 GCA_004794575.1 Lanistes nyassanus
AGTCTTGATTTTGATGTCAGTGCTGATGCCATTGGTGTTATTGGTCATCAGTTTGGTCTTTTCTGCATTGATCTCCATGCCATAAGCTCTCGATGATTTGTCAATACGCTCAAACAAATCAGCAGCTCTTTTCACTGCCAGCCAGCCCATCAATGTCGTCAGCAAAGCGCAAGTTGGTGATTGTTCTGCCACCAATGCTGACTGATCCTTCGTGATCCTCCAGGGCATCGGTCATGATTCTTTCTAGATAGATGTTGAACAACGTGGGAGATAGTATGCAGCCTTGTCGGACACCAACAGTAGTCCTGAACCATTCCCCAGTGCTACCATTGAAAAGTACTGCACTGGTGGCTTTGGTGTATAACTGTTCTATGACTTTGATCAGGTTGGCATTGATATTATACAGCTTCATGGTTGCCCACAATGCTGCATGCCACACTCTGTCAAATGCCTTCTTGAAGTCTATGAAGACATGGTACAGATCTTGTTGGTGTTGGAGGTATTTCTCACATAGTATTCTCAGATTGAAGATCTGTTCTGTTGTGCTGTGCCCTGCTCTAAACCCTGCTTGTTCTTCCGCGATAATCTTTTCAGCTTGTGGTTGTAATCTCCTCAGTATAATCTTCAACATAACCTTGCTTGGGTGACTGATCAGGCTGATGGTGCGATAGTTTTGGCATAGTTGCAGGTTGCCCTTTTTAGGAAGTGTAACAATCAGTGACCGGGTCCAAGGTATGGGCCATTCACCAGTCCGCCAGATCTTGTTGCAGATTGTTGTGAGGGCACTGACCATTGCTTCTCCTCCGGCTTGGACCAGTTCTGCTGGGATGTTGTCTACTCCAGCTGCCTTCCCCTTTTTTAGCGATTTGATTGCTGCCTCCACCTCTTCACGAAGTATTGGGGAGTCATCTAGGTTGCTTGGTTCTGCAACATTAAGTACGCGTGGGTCTCCCATGACTCCATGATTGTACAATTCTGTGCAGTATTCTGTCCATCGGGTGAGGATTTCTCGATGTTCACTAAGACAACGTCCTGTTTCGTCCTGGATGGTTGATACTCGTCCCTGTTTTGTGCCTGTCAGGTTTTTCACTATCTGGTATGCCTTCTTGGTGTTATTCCTCTGCAGGTGGCTTTCGATTTCATTGCACTGTTCTTCTACCCATTTTTCCTTTGCCCTTTTCATGCGCCTTTTGACTTCCTTGTTGACTTCTTTGTATTTTGCTGCACCTTCTACTGTATTTTTCTTGTTTCTCAATTGTCTTCTTTTATCGCACAGTTCAAGGACATCAGTGTGGTAGGCAACTGCATGTTTGGTGACCATAGTGGACTATGCATGGTTTGGAATTATGGCTTGTTTTGTATATGGTTATTGAGTGCTGCGCGACTTAAAATGGTATGTCTGACCTTCCAGGCATGTCTGGCCTGCTAAGTGTTAAGTTCAGGCTCAGATCCGTCTTGGATGGAATGTCCTCTTCTAAACTGTACTCTATGCCCCTCAATAACCTACCTGCCACCTACTGCCTGGCACGCATGTTGTTACAACGTACCCTGCAAATATTTCCGCTCAGATCGCTCAGGATGGCGGTTATAATTCACGTTTAATATCGCTAGATGACCTCGGCCTGGGACGTTAACAAGGGGCAGCAACTCAAAGCCTCAAGCGAGGGAAATTAATAGACGATCTCCAGGATTCGGGGACAGGAAAAAAATCTGTTATGCTTATTTAGATAAGGCACTCACCTATTTTCCGGTATCTCCCTACAGGCTTTTAACAGCGGAGGGAAAGGAGCCAACGCTTCACTGTCTATTTTTTTAAACTAACGCCATGTGTACATAAAACATGAGAAAAGAAAGAACGCCAGAAAGACATGAACAGGAGATGAAGGAAGAAGACAGATGTTCACCCACCCTACCTCCAAACTGTGGACTATTGGCAAGCGTTTCTGAAACCTGTCGTTGCGTGAATTTCTTTGTCAAGTCACAGGCTGCAGTGCCACGGTCTGCTGTCGCTGTGTTCTCTTTGTATCGGCTTCCAGCGACAACAGCTGCCAACGCGCAGATCGAAGTCGTAAGAAAAAGTCCAAAACTTTCGGTTGGTCTGTCGGCGGGTTGATTGATTTCACTAACTGGCGTGGCGAGTAGCAGTGCGGGGTGGGGGATAGGGGACAGTGTTATTTAATTTCATTACTACTTCCCCAAATATGAGTAAAAATATATTTGCTGCACGAAACAGAGTGCACTGTATACTATAAATACGTACTGAAACACGAACGGAACATTTAATCTGGTTGTGCAAAGTGTGTCTGAGATGAAATCAGATCTTGCTGTTGTGTCACGCTGGGATCAGTGTCCAAAAACCGGACACAGCACCGCCTGAACAGTTCTGTCTCCCGTCTGTTACTTTTTACTGCTCCTGTAACTCAAAGGCTGCTGCGCGCCACGGGTCACTTCGCTTACGTGCAGGATACGCTTCTCCCCTTGCTGACGTAGCGTTACTTTTTGACTGACAGGTTTAAACAAAGAACACGCACAGCCGTGTGGCTATTTGCTTCTACAGCGTTCAGCCTCCCCCACATCGAAGAGAGAGAGAGAGAGGGGAGAGAGAGAGTTTGAGCATTTCACTGACAACCTGTTACCTTGCACGTTCACAAACTTGATGAATCCAGCATGCAAGACGACATGGGCGAAAACTCTCAAATTTCAGATTATCGTCCACATCGCTTTGTACGCTAGGGTGCCTTTGTGATCGAGCGGTACGCGGTACACGTACGCGGTGTTCTGTTGTCACACAACAGGGAGTCTACAGATTCTCGCTGCCCTACCCAAACATATCATCGAAGTGAAAGACGTCAGCTCTTGCTCCACTTGACGCTGCACTTAAATCCGTCCGCCTGCACGAACCTACGCGGCTGTTAATTTCCGAGTGCAAATCTTCGTTAAAACGTGGATACTAAAATTTCATTAACATCAAACTGCATGGAATGCGATGCGAACCTATTCTAACTAGTCATCGTTTTCGTCTTCAATGATAAAACGATTCTTCGGTTTTCCCGGTCAGCCGTTACATTTCACTCCCACTGGCAGCAGCTCCAAGGGGCATACAGTCCTTTCCCAGTCGCCATGAAGTTCACGCAGGAGAAGCGCCCTATTTTTTCCACGCGCAGTGACACCTCAGGGGACTGCGTGTCTCAAGCGCCGGAAGTCAGGCTAACGAGGGGTGATATATCGTTCGGTGCACTGTGAACAACTGCTTCCTGGCCGGGAGGCGCGCAAGACGCGAGTCCGACCATCGTGCAGAAATTTATTGTCCTGATAACAACTCTTCTGGCAGAGTTCTGCAGGTCTGGCCGCATGTATAATGTTCGGCACTTTCTCCTGGGGTTTTGCGCACGACACTAGAAAGAAAGATGATATTGCCGTTTTCTAGTTGGAGGTAGCATGCTCGGGCTACCTTGGTATTATAAAGAAGGCAGATAATTCTAAAATACTTTAAAATATATAAAGAAGCCTTTTGATTCACTGTATGTAGCTGTAGAACCTCAGATGCATATACATGTATAAAATTGATTGTATTACCTGGAGAGACAAAAAAAACTATAGAGACGTCCTCTGGGGAGACAACAAACATCAAGTCCTTGAGCCGCAGAAATCGAGAAACTGTTCGACTTCACTTGTCAGAAACCTTCGACTTGTGACGATTTTATTTCAGCGCTAAATACGTTATAGTCTAATGGAATGAACCATTAAAGCGATCTTATTAACAATAGTATTAAGTCAACAAAGAAATATATTTTTCAATACCAACATTTTATGTTTGTGTGCGCACACTTTTGGGGCGAGGTAATGTTGAGATCGGGGGTGTATGGCAGGGCATGTGTAACCCTCAGATGACCGCAGACAGGAAGGTTTGTGACATGATACGAGAAGGGTTGAGTCACGGGCAGGCAAGAAGATTTGTACAGGGTATGTGTCAGTCTCTGTATTTCTGTACTCCTATCGCAATGCTCGACAAATCTTTGGACTTCCAGGCGTCAGTCTCATATCATATTTTACCAGGAAAAGGAAAAGTCATTTAAGCAAACCGTTACCTGTGGCAAAATTATAACAATAATTATTATTATTATTATTTTCTTTAACGACCGTCGTGTCACAAAATGTACTTCGGGGTCACTCGCATGGCTGGTGGTTTGTATTGTCTGACGTGTTTCCGATTCGTTCTAAACAGGACAAACATTGCTTTCATTGGAACCAAGCCCTAGGATAGTTTTTAATTAAAGCTACGGCCATTTTCATTCAAGCTACTATCGGAGTATCAAAGCTCTAAAAGCGATGTCACAGAGCAGCACAGAATTATTTGTCCCCCTCCCACCACCACCACCACCACCACCACCACCGCCGCCACACCAATGTTATTTGTCAGTCATATGCAAGAGTTGTGGAATACAATACGGACACTCCACTTTGAGGCTTATAAGATCCTACCTGGTGTAATAAATAAAAAGAGAGATGGCTTACATGAAACTGACAAATATAAATAGACAAAACAGAATAATTTATACTTATGTTTCAAACTGGTGATAAGTAATTATTGTAAATGTGAATGGCTTTACAGGAAATGGGTCCATCTTGATACTAAATAGTTCTGAGTTAAAATGTTGAGCTGACGTGCAAGATTCCTTTGAGTACCTCGATCATAAACTCCTTGACTGCTAGTAGTGCACAAAACCTGTCCCCAGCAGTCGTGTCAAGGACTGACGCCAAGCATTCATGATGCCGGCAAAGTTCAAGCTGAAAGCCATGGTCGCAGGCTGCATTACGGTCGATGACTAAGCAACTGTTGAAACCAGTTATCTCAACGATCTGCACCACCACCTTAATCCCACTTCTTGCCTTCTAAAGGACCGGACCTCGATAGAAACTTAGTGAGGCCCCTGACGTCTGCTGCCATGCGAAATGACTTTCCTCCGATTGAATTGCGAGGAATAATAGGATGGATGAGATGGGTCAAGCGAGGTGATGCACTCGCTTATCTGGTAGGACTGTAGTTTCTTGCTCTGAAAGAGATTGGTATCTTGATGTACATCTCTATGCCTTACTGTCCTTGAACTTTCATCGCCAGTGTTTAAAGCATTCAGTATTAGCGTGCATTCTCGGGACTGAATGAATTGAGTGTTCTGGCTGAGTTCTCAAGCCCCCCCCCCCCCAAGACTCGTTGTTCCCTGCCCAAAAACAGGAAAGGCATAACATTCTAAGGGAGACCACCTATCTGTCCATGAGACTTCCAGAAGCTACAACGCTCTCTCCTATCACTAAACCGTCTCTCCAATTTTTCGCCTCCTACATTTCTGAGCAGGATCCATCCCTCGATGGCTGCAACAGGAAGCTTTTACTGCGATATGACGAGCGCCGCTTGCTAAATGCTCTCCCCCTTTTTGTTGGCGAGGAAGCGGCAATTACAACAAACCATGTTTTGTCGCCCATGGAGAGTTTGCACGCATTTCTCCAGCAGAGTCCGGACTACTTTTAATTCCTGCTCCCGTGTCTGGCGGGCGCTGCACATAATCCAGGACACGGTATTACCAGGTGAACTATTCCTTGGCCCCTGCACGTGTGCGCAGAGAATGTTGATTGGCGTGTGCTAACGAGTCGTGTGGATTAAAGGCTAGAGGAGAAGGAGGAGGATTTGTGACTCGCTGTAGACCATAGGGCTGGGACTGGCTTTCACAGACTTCCTGAGATCCCATCTAGGTTAAGCGCCAGTGTTTCGAGCCATTTTCGTCCGCTGGAAAACCTTTGAACTGAACACCTTTGCAGCTAAAATATGGGCAACAGGTCAAAACCTCATTCTCCAACCAAAGTCAGCACGTCACTTGCCCACACAACGTTCTTATCTTGCTTTTTTCCGACTGCATCTAAACTTTGGGCCAGCTTGCCTGTTTGGACTTTTCGTGTAAGGTCCAAATACAAGAAGGAACACGAGTCCAGCAAAAAATAACTTTTGAAAATAAAGAAAAAGACAAGGGCGATGTTGTAGTTAGTTAATGTAACCGCCATGTCACAAAGGTCATGCAATGCGCAAAGGTCATGTTACAATATGAGATGTTCTTGTTTCAGTGTGTAATAGTCACGTTAGACTCAGTATTGATCAATGGCGGGTGACAGTTAAGATAAATTAGAACCGACTGAAGACAATATTACGAGCATTATGTTACCACTAGCAACCACTCGATGTGGGATATCGGCCATGCTATCTACATAACTCTCACTTTCCTATGAACTTATGAACTCTATTGCGACTTTCATAGAAGATGTGGGTCCCCCTCCCCCAAAATATAGTCTAGTGACAGGTGTTTTGTCTTTATGTGATAAGGAGGCGCTGAATTAATCCACCTGACGCTACAGAACAAACTGTCTTGTGAAACACGTTTGCGTCTTGTAGTACGCATAGTGAGTACTGTGATACACATACTGTGTCTTACAGCACACATACTCTATTATATAGTACATACATTGAGTTTTGTAATACATATAATGCGCATTACATAGATTTTATCTCACAGTTCTGTTTTGGACCTATATACGAGTCTTGTAGTACATTCTGTCACGTACTACATACATAGTGTTCTACACTACACCTTTATTGTCAAACTTGTGTCTTGCAGTACACTGCGTCACGTATTACATTCACCGTGTCCTGCAGTACACATATAGTGTCAGACTTGTGCTATGCCGAGTCCTAGGATGAATGCGGGCAGAAGACAGATGGAGCTCCCAGTCAAACCCCTCTCCGCTACCCACCCAGGGAAAAACCCAACGCCATCCGCAACAATCCACTTCAACGACACCCCTACCCCAACCACCACCAACCCCACCCACCCACCCCCCCTCCGAACTGACGCAGGGAGGAGCTAGCTTAAAAAGAAGACGCCAGTTTCAAAAAATCAAACATTTCCAGCATCCCCATGGTGTCATTCAATGACCAAGGGAAGTCTTCTCCAACAAGAACATCCCTGTGAGGCGCCATGGGAAAGGTTGGTCTGAGGCAGTCGGCATGTGAACTAATTATTCATGCACAATTAAACGGCGGGAAAACCCGAGGTGTAACTCCGACACACAACTGTGGCTTTCGTTCAGCGCAGGCAAGTTGCGCTGGCATTTGTATCGTGTCTGAGTGAAAACTCGCATTACTTAAAAAAAAATAAATCAGGGGAAGCAAAATGTCTTTTGAACCTTAGATTTTTTTAAAACTTTAAATACAAATCGAAAGTTGAGTGCCCCGTTTAACATTTGTGTAAAATGACGTAGCTCTTTTCATATGTCAGACACTGACTTCTCGTGCAATTTCTGAAGACATGAATCAGATTTACCGACAAACTAATTTTGATGTGGGACAACATAGAATGTTCCTGTTACCATCTACCAAACTATGAATTACCGAATTAAGTGTAAAGTGTTAGCAGCAGACTGAGAAGCGAACACACTTCTCTGTTAGCTCCGATCCAAAAGGTGGATAGAAAAAAATGTGTTGCAAATGTTAGAAAATCTTACAGTTTGCGCTGAAGACACTACAGCCTTAGACGCCAGAATTTTCATTAAACTTGCTGCCGGGACTTTATGGAGATCGTCTTCTGTAACGGTTGGTCTGCTGGAAATTGCAAAGCCCATTTGGCGTTTCTGCCATCGGCCATTCCCAGCATTCTCAAATCGAGACATCTACTTGGTCTGCTGCTGAGAACAGATTATGGCACGGCTGGGGAGTCTCCCAGCTCCCCTCCTTTCTGACCAATCCACATGCCGCACGTCAAACACGATGACGACACCGCTGGTGACGTGATGGCATTGCTGAGGTCATGCTGTTCGTATAAATGGCGGGAGCAGTCTGTGACCGGAAGGCATCCGACACGCACCGCCTGCATTCTGCATTCCATCCAAGCCCCACGAAAAAGAGGTGGGGTAGGGGAAATGCAATGAGAAAAGGGGCAAATTGAGGTACTTGAACCTTTAAACCATATCTGGATCTGTCCGTCATGTCTCCAGTGAGAACAACAAACAACTGAGTGAACAAGAAAAGTCAAAAATGGGGATCTGGGATCGTACATTTGTAAAATGAATAGATGTATCTGCGATTAGCCAGTATCCACTTATAGCTATTCGAGACGTAAACGTGATCAGTGCCTATCCGGATTTCAGATGCACAAATCTGCGATTAGCTACAGGAAAATGAAGGTATTTTTAGAAGCAGGGGGTAGACAGTGGGGTTTTCGATACAGTTTTTCAGAATTAACTTGACTCTGTTCCCCTGCTGTTACCGTAAGTTTTCCTTACAGGTCAAGGCCATTGTGCCATTACTATTCCTACTGTCACACACCCTCGAACGTTCCTTTTGATATCGTTGCGCGTTAGACAGTACAAACGAAAACCCAAAAGCCGATCGTAAAGCTAAACAGCGAGTCTGAAGCTGTTATATGCTCGAGGAGACCTCGGTCCAGCTCCCTGATTTTTTAACAGTCACAGCAGTTACAACACTCACAGCAGTTACAACAGTCACAGCAGTTACAACACTCACAGCAGTTACAACAGTCACAGCAGTTGCAACAGTCACAGCAGTTACAACACTCACAGCACTTTCAACGCTCACAGCAGTTACAACAGTCACAGCAGACACAGCAGTTGCAACAGTCACAGCAGTTACAACAGCCATAGCAGTTGCAACAGTCACAGCAGACACAGCAGTTACAACAGACACAGCAGTTACAACAGCCACAGCAGGATTCGCATACCTGGCAGGTGATTGTCTTTGCTCTGACGTCTGTCCAAGAACGTCAGGACAAGGAGAGCTATATATATAGTAAATAAACAATTGCAGTTAGCATTCAATCCAAGTGTGGTTAATCCGTTACAGTTAAAAACCCGAAGACATATTATCGTGTGAGACAAAACAATGTAATAATTCAAAGCAACTTAGGTAAGCTACTGTTACACACAAAGCAACTTAGGTAAGCTACTGTTACACACAAAGCAACTTAGGTAAGTTACTGTTACACAAAAAGCATACACAAGTTGCTTGCCTTTTCCTTTTTCCTAGAGTTAGTACAGCCTCACTCTTTCCTGCTCTCTTTTTTCTCAATTTTCTCTCCTTTCTCATTATGCTTGTCAGTGCTTGTTAGAGTAAGGATGTTTCACCTGTACCTCAGTATTTGTACACGGTTGTGAATTAATAAACGAAAAAATAAACCCACAAGGAAAAGAAGGCAGCTTAGGGCTCCAGCTGGTGACATGTATCTCGCATACTACTGTTACATGTCAGGAGGGGTTATAACGTGGGCTTACGTCATTGTCATGAGGTCATGATGGCCTAGTGTTAGCCCATATGAGAGTTTTTTATCTGATTGTCAGGGGCTGCTCCTAGCGGCGGCACGTGAAGATGGAGAGCCATGCTGTAAGCGGCATGGGATGAGAAGGATGGACTACTGTCAGCGTCCTCAGATAAAAAGGAGCTGCTATCAGTGGCGAAGGATCCTTATCACAAGGACTACACTGTGCGCCATATAATAACGAGCAACCACCGTTGCTTGTGGCTACTCCCAGTGACGTGAAAATGAGCGGTTATCATTGATGCTGCGTGTTAATTAATGAGTGAGTATTGCTAGCTGGGGCGATGTGGTAATGAGAATAGTGTCAGCGACTATCGTTCTTCGCATGTGATAATGAAAGGTGACAATTTGTGTAATTTTTGGTGCTATGTGTTAATTGTTAATTGTAGGTGATAGTTAATGAGAGGCTATTGTTGGTGTTACGCGATCGTTTAAGTCAGTTCTTTTGTGTTTTGTGATGCTGCGGTAAGCAAGAGCGCAGGCCGAAAGAAGACAAGCTTGTCTGTGGATGTCACAAGATGGCTCTGTCGATGCCTCTGGTGCTGTCAGAATAGTTATCCGACTATCCGGGAGGCTCAGTGCCCAGTCGCTTGTCGCGTTTATTTACTTCCTCCTATAAGTTTATCCCGATGCATTTACAAAGTTTTTCTAGATAAGACACTGATCTCGAATTCTTGAACGTCTGTCCACTGTCTGCAAAATCTGATCGATACACCTGCCCATCTTGTCCCACCTTTGCATACACACGAAATACTAGTTTTCACTTCAGATCCGCACATTTCATCACACTGTTATTTTATCTGCTACCAAACTTACAACGTATTATCGATGTGCTTCACTTTGCTGTGGTAACAAGCTTTTAAAAGCAGGTTTTATTTGACTTAATTTTTCTGAATTTATGTTTTTGTTGCCTAATCCACACGCATAGTTAATCCCACAGTCGGATTCACCTGACGGCTCTTCACACACATGCGCAGTGAGGCCCTTCGGATAACGGTTCTCACGCCACCGGTCAAGCTATGCCGATTCGCTCCTCACGGCGAAGATTGAGATGTCATTTTTCTGCAGGAAGTTCTTACAAGATGGATTTAACAGGTGTGGCCCTTTGGACTCCTCTTTCTCACCCACCCCGAAACCTCAAAAAGCCTTTTCCAAAAAATAGAAAAAACAGAAAAGAAAGAAAATATCGAAACAACTTTTTTTCAACGTCAGGATACAGAGCACAGGGGTCAAACGCCGCACGTCGCTTGCTGGGTATCCACGACACGAGCAAAGTGCATCCGGCAATCAGCGCATTTTCAACACTTGGCATGGTGAGTAGGTTGGTGGGATGAGACGGCATGGTGAGTAGGTTGGTGGGACCAGACGGCATAGTGAGTAGGTTGGTGGGACCAGACGGCATAGTGAGTAGGTTGGTGGGACCAGACGGCATAGTGAGTAGGCTGGTGGGATTACACACGGCATAGTGAGTAGGTTGGTGGGACCAGACGGCATAGTGAGTAGGTTGGTGGGGCCAGACGGCATAGTGAGTAGGTTGGTGGGATTACACACGGCATAGTGAGTAGGCTGGTGGGATTACACATGGCATAATGAGTAGGCTGGTGGGATGAGACGGCAGAGAACAAGAGAGATAGAGCATGGGGTACCACGGAGTGAGCCAGTGTGTGAAAATAACGGCATTTCATCATGTGTTTGTCGGGAAACGTGTTAAAACATGGGGCGTTTCTTTGTCCTGGCGAAAGCTGTCGTGATAGGGGAATTTTGTCTGCTACCGTAAGCTGAAGCTGGAGCCTTTGGGAGAGATATTTTATGTAGCTGGCTATGTGACTGCCTGACTGTGGCTGTGTGGTTGTGTGATTGTATGGCTATGTGACTGTATGACTGTGTGACTGTGTGACGTGCGGTGTGGTTTACCAGCTAGCCAGTTGTATGGTTGGCTAAAACGGTCGCATAAGGCAGACAGCTCCGAGGAGAAATTGAATTTCAGCCAATAACAGCCATTCCGAGATCGTGATTGTGATCACGTGATCGGAAAAACACAAATCTGTATCTACGACCGATTCACCACATCACCGCCCAACGCTTCTTCATCTCCAACGACTACTACATGGGTAAAACAGCGAATGTAAACTTAGGAGTTATTCGTAGCTAATTTGATCAAGCCTTTTATTATACCGCTAACAGCAACACTACGATTTGAGAATTACTGTAAGGCGCACTGCTACCACGTAATTATGGCCATTTTTTTTTAAACCTATTTTGTCCTAGACGAAATTAATTTCAGCTAGAGTTAATCCGCCTTATCTGACTGTTTTGGCTAAACATGGTGTCGGTGTTTTTCCCTTCTATATCCTGTGACGTGGCGGGCCGTACCTTAACTTATTGGACTCGACTTCTCAGAATTACTGGACAAACTTTTATGGTGATCTCGTAAAATGTAGATTTAATTGAGCAATCGTCACCAAAACCTTTACTGCAACAGGTCAGTGGTTTCTACACCAGAGGGTGACGACGCTATGAAATAATGTGAATAACTAGAGAAATCTTCCGAGGGAAAAGATTCTCATACTCTGACACGTCCGCTCAGTCTCACACAGGCAAAACACTACTAGCTCAAGAGCCCCCACCCTCGTAAAACACACAACTGTAGCGAACTGTTATTCAACATATATTTCAAACACTAACTGACTCAAACGACAACCCCAACAAAGTACTGGCAGCGCTAGACACAACCGTATGCTGACGTATGCAATCAAGGGAGCCTATCGTACCCATACACGTAGCAAAGAGAGAGTCGAAAGTAAGGAACGTGGCAGATCTTCAAAAAGATCTGCCATCTGCCATCCCAATTGTTAGTTTACGCTTAGTGAGCGAGCTGACGATGTAAATTAGGGATTCGCTGTATGCACACGTGGTACACCAGGGGCTAGCCGTGTGAAGACTAGGGTCGTTTAAAAGAAAGGGATGGCAGATCTTTTTGAAGATCTGCCACGTTCCTTACTTTCGACTCTCTCTTTGCTACGTGTATGGGTACGATAGGCTCCCTTGATTGCATACGTCAGCATACGGTTGTGTCTAGCGCTGCCAGTACTTTGTTGGGGTTGTCGTTTGACGATTTTATAGCGCTCTGTCCTCATTTGTTCTTGTTTGACTAACTGACTCGACAACATCAAAAATATCTACAGATTATTTACAAAGAATCACCTTGCTCGTGTCTAGGGTAAGACGCTGCCTGATTACGTCATACCACGTGGTATCAGACAAAGAAGTTAATCAAACTCCAGAGGGGGAATCAAACTGCAAACCGGCCTATGATCCCGCTCAATACGCACATACAGCAAGTGACCGACAATAGAGCTCCTACTCTTGTCACTGCTGAAACCACTACTTCTGCGATACACAACTCTGAAGCTATACACGCTGAATCAATAAGTGACCAAAGACAGAGCACCTACTCTTGTCACTACTGATACAACAACTTCTGCGATACACAGCTCTAAAGCTATCAATAAGTGACCAACAACAGAGCACCTACTCTTGTCACTACTGAAACCACTGCTTTACTGCAATACTCAGCTCGAAAGCTATTCAACGACCGACAAGAAAGCTATGACACGGCCACGAACCGCACTTCACTCTATACCCTCTTAGCGTTTTTGCCCGGCAACTAGCTTATGACGTCTCCTGTCTCCGGCAGGATAAAACCATCTATCTTATATCAACACGAGTCCCAGACTCTAAGATAATCTATGGCAAGAACAGACCTTACTTATAAGGCACGCCCAGTAGTCCCTTTCACGTCAGTCCGTCGGCGTGTCAGCGCAATACACCTCTGTGTATCTGGCGAGAAACTGGAGTCCTTTTACTTCTTCCCACGTTTTTGGCGAAGTTGGCGAGGGCAGAGGTCCGTGGGTTTACACGTGTCCGCTTCTTGTGGTCCTCCTACATTAATGGTCTCTCCATATCCTGTCCTCTCTGTGTGTATGTGTTTTTCTAATCGCGTTTTTGCCTCCTTAAGTAGCAGGCGTTCTGACGCATTAACCTTGAGTAAACCGGTTCTGGTCAGACTAGGTGGAGCAGGGCAGCTGTCATGACCAATGGCGTTTCACTCACATACCTTAAGTGTGAAGAGAAGGGGAGGAGCTAGCTGGCTAAGCTAAGAGTGACAGGTGATATCCTAGGAGTGACATGTGACATATCCATCAAAAAGTTTCGTTTAGACCACTGTAGGCGGCAAACTATATCTACTCAGGTATCAGAGACTGCGTACATGCGTCCGTGTGTGCGTTTTGGGGGACATGAAAGACCACCATTTAGAGTGACACGTATACGTTACCATAATTATTGGAGCCGATATAAACAGAAAAAAAGGCCTCTTGCTTGCAACAAAACTGAGAATCTACGAAGATCATTGTGCCACTATATCGGTCAACCTAACCCCATATTTTGAAACATTACAGGCCTAAAACAATGTTAATATATTTTAACCATAGGGAGAAACAGGAACAAACACTACAAAGACACCGGTTGCTTATACATATGGACGATGTTCTTAATGTATGTTGTTTTTATTCTTTGCATCTCTTTCATACTGGGTTTCCAAATCCTCCCCACCTGAATGCGTTTTCAGGCCACAAACATAAACACTTTATATTTGTTTATATAAAATTGTTTTATATAAATATTTTATATTTGTAATCGTTTTTACTAAAACGCAGCACAAACACGTCACACACAAAGCAGAATGACTGAATGGGTTGAAAAAGATGTTAACTGGTCTAGTGCAAATGCTTAATAATCGCTTCTGAGAAAAAGAGTCATGTAAAGCATAAACTGAACCAAACATGTGTTCATCACATCAGCGCTTATCGCTTCAACATCTTCAACAGCTATTACACAGATCATGCCTCTTTTGCACGTGACACACGGAAACCGACTCAGATGACCTTGCGTGGCCGATAAGAAGCAAGCTTGTTGGCAAGACGACCTTCAGCCGTTACGACCTCATATGCTCTATCGCTGCATTCCATTTTGTTGCCGCCATGGAGTTTTAAGACAATAAATCGACTGACTTGTAGCCCGTACTTCTCACTGGCCTTTTTTTCTATCCGAAATCTGGCGTGGGATTTCTGAATCCTCAATGAATTTTTATCACATACGTGTGAACTTTCCCGGGACGCTAAATTCTGTTTCCTTACTTCTGTCCCAGACCGGAAAAGGTTTTTACAGCAGCCAGTCATCTCGCTCTATGTCCATAACCTTATGCAAATCAGGTTAAAAGGGGAAGTCGGGCGTCACAGCACAGCTTCTATTAGGGGTAGAGTGAACACGGTCAACAGATCAGTCCGTAGCTGAATGGTTAAAGGGTTGGTTCTTAGAGAGAGAAAATTAGGCGCTCTGAATCGTATGCTTTCCTTTTCCCACCACATTTTTAAAACTTTGTTCGAGGTGAGGGTAGGTGGGAGTAAAGGGAGGGAGTAATGGGGGAGGGGGTTTAGAGGAGGGAGTAGGTGCGGGTTAGAAGAGGGAGAGGGTGGAGATAGGGTTAGGATCTTTGGTGTCCAGCGTTCACCATGGGGCACGAAAGTCGGAGACACTTCCTAAACACGGATGTATGACTGGCCGCGAAATGTTCCCCGCCCCCCCCCCCCAACATGTACTCTGAGGGGTATCCTCAAATAGCTCACACTGATGTGCGCCAATCAAGGAAAGATAACTGATACACGATGAAACGTCACAGCGCAAGTTAAATTGAATAAGACAAGCGTGGAGGTCGCCAGCAGAGTAAAAACGGTATTGGGGTTTCATGGTTAAAAGGAACCTCGTTCGATCTCCATAGCAACTTTCGGGGGGGGGGGGTTCGGATGTGGGAGGGGGGACGGGGTTGGGAGGCAGAGTTAGGGTTTAGTTTTACTTTTGAACTTCTGTTTGCGTGTATACGTTGAACCCTGTGTCTTCGTGCTAAGCAGGATATTTACATTCCAATTTCGACTCGGCAGACGTCAGTTTGTGCCAGCTTGGGACTATCCGTGGGAAAACAAAATTACTGACAGGCAGAAAACTTCTAGACCCTTCTTTGCCATCTTGCCTCCGCGAAACAAGGCTGTTCCGTTTTTTCTTTTTTTGTGAAGGGTAGGGCCTTATTGGCTGAAGTCCATGTACATAGTTATGATTTGTAAAAAGCTGTCAAAGCGCCATGTACTTCAGCCAATAAAGCTTTATTCTCCTTCACTAAGAAATGTAGAAATGTTAACTTAGATATCCAAATGGGTATTTTTGATAAATGTACAAAACAAATGTGTACTGTATGGCTGTCAAAGTTGGGCATTTGAATCTTTGGAGACGTGTGGCAAGTTCAGCTTAGTTTTGTAAACTTTTTTTTTCATACTTTATTCTTTATCAAGACATTTTTATGGTGAACATTAATAATAGTTGACATATGGTACATTTTTATCACATCAATGGCAACCGTAAACATACAGATGAAGAATGTCAACACAATAGTTAAGGTAGATTCACACACAATAAAACACACACACACACACACACACACACACAGACAATAAGACACACACACACACAGAAGGGAGGAAAGAGAAGGGGAGAAAGGAAAGACAAGACAATCAGAGTAAAGAGAACTTCCACTTCGTATAAATGTCTGGGTGGGGCATGAAGTGTGTGAATTGTGAGGACATATTTCCAGGTCAGAAGGTAAAGATAAATTTGTTATATGGTAGCCAGTTTTGCGAAAAATTTTCTGTTTTACAATTCACTTTGTGGTAATATTTTTCTATCCGGTATCTTGCCTGTACTTCCTTCATGAAAGCAACAAAACTGATGCGTCTATTTAAAACATTTACATCGAGAAAGGTAAAACTTGGCCATAAAATCAAACTAAAAATCTTATCTGTTGTACATTGTCAATACCAAATATAATTAGTTGTTTTGTGAGTTCTAATCTATCAAAGTGAGCACAGTTCTTCTTGAGTCTTGTAAAAGACATGTTCCAGAAGTTTTGTACAATACTGCAGTCAAAAAATAAATGTTCAATTGCCAAGCGGCAGTCACTTGTTTTTCTTTTATTGTTCAATTGTCTCTTTAGATAGTGAACAGAACGAGCATAGGTTTGACTCCCCGAGTCTAATACGAAGAGATGGTGAATTGGTAGTTATGATGTGGTGGTTAATTCGGTATTGGAACCGTCTAAGTTTCATATCTGGAGTAGTAATAAAGGGGTGGAGAAAGATATCTTCCCATTTAAAGGTCTGTAAAACTCTTCTCCCATTTTAACACATTTTGGAGGTGTAGATAAGCATAGAAGCTTTTCATATATTCCTTTTGTGCTCCTTTTGTGCTTAGTTATGACTTGGAAATGTGCAGGCCTTTCCCCCTCTTCTATCCCAGTTTCTTGCCATAGCTGACAGAACTTTCTTGTGTATTTGTTAATCATCGTTATTCTGCTACAGAAATCTAAAAACTGTATATCTTCATCATACGTTTGTCGAAAGACTTCATACTTTATGGGTGTTCCATGCTCGTCTAGGACATCTCCAGTTTTCTTTGTGGCAGGTTAGCCATTTTTCAGCTGTTTTTATTGTCATTTCTGCACAGTGAGGTATTGAAAAATAGAGGTTCACAGAGGAAACGTTCTAGTGACAGGGAAATAAAGTAATTACAAAAGTCAGCAAAGAAATGAAAGACATCTTTCTAAAAAGGCATTTTGGATCCTGATGCTCTCTAGAAAGTGCCCCCAAAAAATTGAAATTGTGTGATCTGTGGATAGGTAATGGTCAAGAGATGTTTCCAGCTAGCTTCTGAAGTTCCAAGTTTCCTTATCCGTGTAAGTTTTAATTCTTTATGAAACCTGTTGATATCCAGAAATTGAAGACCCCCCCCCCCCCATACACACACACACACACCTCCTCAGAGTACGTCCATAATGCAGTGGTTTCTTTTTAACTTTGTGGCTTTTACTCCCCCAAATGAACTCAAACGCAACCTTGCCGATTCTATCTAGTGTGTTTTTACCAGGACATGGAAGTGTGATAAACAGGTAAGTAAATAAGGAGAGTATGAGTGATTTGAAGACGTTTCTTCAATTGGAGTAAGATCCCTAGCTTTCCATTCATTCATTATTTTTTGTGCCTTTGTGAACGTTTTATCATAATTTAGAGATGTAATGTCTTCAAGGTTCAGTTTTTTTTTATCTCCTTTTAGTATGAGGGTGATTTGTAAATTTATTGTTAAACGTGAAACTTGGTATTATTTATGGAAATATGGTTGTAGGTACTCCTAAATGTCTTTGACATGTCATTTGTGTTTACTGAACGAAATCAGAGATGAATTTCATTTTTTCCTGTGCAATCATTCGGTTTTAAAAGACAACCACAAAAGTCTTCTTCCCGATTACTCTACACACCAGCTAGTGCCTATAAACAAAGCCTAAATGAACTACTGAACACAATTTTTTTTAAATACTTAGACATTTAAGAAAATTTGTCGCTATTACCTACTTGTTAAATCACTTTTCTTCCGTGTTAAAGTGTCTCTGAGCGATGTGCCAGTCTGCTCTACCGGTTTTTTAAATCATTATTTTTACTGTTTAATGCAAGTATTAGATGCTTGGATTTATTGTATTGTACTGTACTTTGTTACTGAATATTATTGTCATGCTAAAAAGCACCCCAAAGCTTATAGCTAAAAACAACTGAGGCGAAACAGTACCGGTGTTGTATGACACTAACTTTCGTTTGATTTTTTAAATTTTCTAATCGGTTTACTTTGGCATGATATAAATACACTAGTGCTGTTCGTAACGACGAAGGTTCGGCGCTGCAGCGGATACGTCTTTTTCTTAACGGGATTAAATGTCCCAGCCAATCACAGAAAGGTGCGTTTCGCACTCCAAAAACGTTTTACATGTACATGTTTATGCTAGCGCCCGCAGGAATTCAAAATGTCTATATCATCTGAACCTTTTGTCGGATTCGGCATTTAATTTCCAGTTCAATGTCCAATATATGTCTATTTTTCTTCCTATTTTATTGGTAGAGTTGTCCTCTTCCTTTTTCAAGCTTACGGATTCTCTTTTTCTGATTCTATTTATTAAACGCAGAGACTCTGCCAACATAAATTTAAACGGTTTTCCTTGCCAGTTTGCCAGCGTGGCACGGGAACTCAAAAACCGTTTTACAAAACAGTTTACAGAAACTGTTTGCCAAACAGCTTTATAAACCGGTTTTTTTTTTCTCTTTCCCGTGTGGCATAGCCGCATAGCTTTAACAGAAAAAGAAACCGGAAGGACTCTGATTTGGGTGAGTCAAAGCGGGATGGAGGTAAAGCTGCGTACCCCATCCCTCAGCCAGATTACTTGCACACGTGTGCTACCCAGCAAATCACGGCCAAAACAGAACATTGGCACCTGATCATCAAAAGCACGGTAATTAGTGCGAGGCTTCATTAGTAGCGCGTGCGCCGTAAGCACGTGCACCGTCAGGAGCCTTTGATTGCGCTCACAAGCGCGTGCTGAGCTCCCAGCGTGCCCGAACAGGCAGTCGTGTTGCCACCCCCCTGCTTCTCGTTCGCGCCCTGCTACAGCGCCCCAGCCCGTGCGTGCTCGTGCTCGCAGCGCCTCGATCGCGCTTCGCAAGCAGCATCCCCCCGACGAAAGCCAAGGTAACAGACCAGTCTATAGTTTCTATAGTCTATAGACCAGTCTATAGTTTTGTCGCGCTGCTCCTGAACTTCAGGCTGTGTCTGCGTGTACGAAGGTGCGCGGTCGTGCGTGACTACAGGTCCATCTATGCACTTGGGATTTGAAACTTGAGCAAACGTGCGTCTGTGAACGTTCAAATCACTCAGACGTCCTCCCACGGCTGCAACACAGGATCGAGTTAATGACATGTGTTCTGTGCCACGGGGATTGTTTAGTTTCCTATTTTCCAAGTAATACACCACGCGGAATATTTATTCCCACATCGCTTAAGCTCTGCAGCATGAGGAATGGTTACACTTTAGTTTTTCATGCTTAGGGTCTTTATCGCGAAGAGTATTAGGATCCTAGCGTTCAAGTTGTAAATATGCATGTTCGTTCCCAACCAGCAGCACCCTCCCCACTCGCTACTCTTTCTCTCTCTCGATCGCCCCTTCTCGGTTTCACTTCATCCCCCCCCCCCAAAAACAGGTGCAGCAAACTTAAGGAGTATGATGTCACCTTATGTCTGCTGATTCGTACATGATTTTGTTTGATAGCTGAGCGAAAGGCCTGACCCCCGAACGACGCAGGCCGGAACTGCCGGTTCAATAGTGGCCTTCGTGATACTAACGGTACAATATCCGCCCCCCCCCCCCCCCCCCCCCCCCCCCCNNCCCCCCCCCCCCCCCCCCCCGCACCAGACGCGGACTGGAGGTGAACTTTGCTCTAAACCGCCAACAGACACGTAAATGAGGCGCAAGCTTAATAAGCTTACTAATCATCGGCGCGTTTTGGGATGAAGACCTCAATCAGACACCTGCGTGATTGGAAAACCAGGTGAAAGACCGCTACACCTGTCCGACCAGAGACGGTTAGGAGTGCTGCTTCTGAATTCTCACTGCAGACAACACGCTGTGAACGCTGTTACGGCGTTCATTCTCACTGCAGACAACACGCTGTTATGATGTTCATTCTCACCCCACCCCCACAAAAGCATCTACTCACGCACGCATACACAAACACGCATACACTCAGACCCCCCCCCCTCCACACACACACACACATACGGCATCACACGTAACCATCTCGCCAGTAACTCTGAGTCCAGAATTTCACCGATTTATTTATAATAAGAACCAAGCTACAAACTATAATTTATTGTCTAGTCAACTTCCGGAATTTTGCGATGAAAAAGCCAATTGTGTCGGAGTTACAATCCCTTATAGCATGTTGAGACAAGCGGCTGGGATCAAATCGCTGAACCAGGCGGCAGTCGGCGGCTGACAAGGCGGAGTGGGCAAAGCCATACCCTCCCAGGTGAGGTGTCTGACAAATGAAAACAAATCTGCCGTGCATGATGACAGCTCATCACACCCTCCCACACCACAGCAAACGGCCGGCAACAAACAGTCGCTGCTGGCTTTTCTACTTTGGAGACGAGACAAAAGCAAACATCTTTCATACCCATCCAGAATGTTTAGTTGTAACAAGCAGAATCGTCCCACGCGATACGACCACTTGACTTTACACAGCTATGTGCCTGGTTTTTGTCTTTATCTGTGTTGTCCTGACCAAGGGGTAATGCCCCGAAACTGCTAACTGGCTTTCTATATCTTGTGTAGCTTGGCTCAGTTCCTCTGCTGTTAACTTAAGCAGTGTTTCAACAATAAAAACCAACGATAACAAGAAAAAAAAACAATAAGAAAAAACGATAGCAGAAAAAACCGAAACAACAGTAAAACTTGTCATATCTTCTAATATCCACGATGAAAGTCCTCCAGGTTGTCTGGAGGACCAGGCGTCTTACCTGCGCCTCGAGGACGACATCAGGAAAGTTGTCCAGTACCCATGCCACCTGGTCTTCGTTTTCTTCCACCGGTAAAGAGCAGGTACTGTACACCAGCGTCCCGCCCCCACGCACTAGGGGCACCGCCTGCAGCACATGTTCGTTTTAGCCAAAGGGAGAAGGTCCTTCTCAGTGACTGGAGTAATGGGTCTTATAAGCTGTTTTTATTGTCCTTTGATAACAGGGATTGGCGGAAGAAACAAACCGCTGACTTCCTTTGGCCCCCAAAGAAAACACACACCGGACAATGGCACTGTATGGGGCCCTTTACTCTAGATTCCAAAACTGCCTAGCACAGTACAAAAACTTTCCGTCTTTCTGTTGGTGATTCCATTAAACGTACTAATATCTCTCCGTAAAGTGTTCTCCAGCCTTCTTTTAAAAAAAATCTTACGGACGCTTCCAGGGCAATGGGCAGGTCCTTTGGACATGCACCGATAAATAGACCCTCCCACCCTCCACGAGTCTCCCATGGGCTATCTTGGGAAAGATCAAGGCTAGTGGAGAAAACCCTGACAGAAAACGCGGCACCTCAGGGCGAAAGTTTTCCGTGATGAAGTCAACGGCCAGGCTAATGAGCTCTTAGAAAACTCAGTGTCACACGTTCGCGACCAAGACAAGCACCTAGTTGGCAGATCTCAGCTGTGGTTAAGAGACCCGAAAGGGAAAATGCCCAGGGTTCATCACGACAAACGTCACACCAGTTGGTTGTCGCTTGGATTAACAAGTACCACGCCTTCTCCGGACCAGCATGCTACTGGCGGACCACCCAAACGATGCCGTTAAACGAAACATCACCACTGACATGCGGAACGTTACAACGCTAAGGGAAGAAGGAAAACTTTACGAACTTGCTCACGAAATGAAAAGGTACCTATCCTCTGGGTCTATGAAGTACGCTGGATAAACTTCGGGAAAATACCAACAGATGACTGGCATCAACTCAACTGGGAAAAAGAACCACGAACAAGGTGCTGAATACCCAGTTCACAACATTGTAAATTGTGTCAAAGGTTGCCACGCAGTCTTCAGTCGACTCATCTCGATTCGCTTCATGACAGCCCCTTTCAACATCCCCATCAGCCTATGCCACAACATCAGACCATGATGACGACGAGGTAGAAGTGTTCTATGGCCAGGTGCAAGACGTTGTGAACCAAACTCCAAGCAATAACATCTTCGTTGCGCAAAGAGGTTGGTATGCTAAAGTGGAAGAGAACGGCTGAAAGAACTGGCAGGGACCATGTGGTCAACCCTGTAATGAAGATCCAACGCGAGATGCCTAAGACTCTTGGAATTCGCCATCTACAAAGACTTTATGGTGGCCAACAACCTTGGCCACCACAAAACATCCAGAAGATAGACACGGCACTCTCCCAGCCGGGACCAAGAAAATCAGACTGGCTACATCATGGTACAGAGACGCTTCCCGTCGAGTGTAAAAACTGCAGGAACAAGAAACCTTCCAGAAGCTGACACTTGAAGTGAGCATGACCTCGTGATGATGACCTTTCGTTTCCACCTGAAAAAGGTCAATAAACTAAAAGTTACCAGGATCAAGTTTGACCCTAAACAGCTGCAGGATCCACAAATAGCACAAAGGGAGACAATTTGCACCACTCATCATCCAGCGATGTGAACATGCTGATAACCACTTTTAACACGGCAGTAGCTGAAACAGGAAAACATCGCCCTGTACAGAAGCCCTGGATCACAGCTGAGGTCCTTGTTCTGTGTGACAAATGAGAAGAACTGAAAACCAAAGATGGAGAAGGTGCAATGAAATACAAAGAAACCAACAGGAAGGTCAAAAGATCTATAGGAAGAGGAAATGACAATGGATAGAACAGCAGTGCAGTGAAAGCGAAAACAGTCTGAAAGAGGACTAACGCAAAAAACGTATATCATATAGTGAAGAACCTGACAAGCAAAAGACAAATGTGAGTCTCAACCATCCAGGACTAATCATTAAAATGTCTTAGCAAAGAACAGGAAACACTTGCTGGATGGAATGAGCACTGCCCAGAGCTGTAAAACAAAATTCACAGGAGGTCTAGGTGTGATCAACGTTCCAGAACCAGGCAACCAGGATGATAACCCCATACTTTTTGCGAGGAACAATGGTTGATGCCCTCACAGCCATCTGCAGCAAGATAAGGCAGACAGGAGAGTGGCTCACACACATTCAGTCTCTGACTGTCACACTTCCCAAAAAGGGAAAATCTGCCACCTAAGCAAACTTATGTTGAAGATCATACACAACAGACTGCCGACAGAAGCTGAAAAGATCATCGCAGAGGAACAGGTAATGTCTAAAGCAGGGCTCAGCACTAATGAACAGATCTTCAGCCTAAGGGTACTCTGTGAGAAATACCTCCAACACAAGCAAAATCGTTACCACATCTTCATAGACCTTAAGATAGCTTTTGACAAAGAAGGGCATGCACCATTTTTGGCAACTATCAAGATGTACTACAACAACAACAAGCTGATCAGAACAACTCTACAACAAAGCTACCAGTTCAGTACTTTTCAACAGTAATACAGGGGGAATGGTTCGGAACTATGATCAGTCCGACAAGGCTGTGTTCTCTCTACCATACTGTTCAACATCTTCGTAGAAAAAATCATGACAGACGCCCTGCAGAGTCGTGAAATAACAGTCAGCATTGGGGGCAGAATAATAACCAACTTGCGCTTTGGCCAACAACATTGATGGCTTAGCTGGCAATGACAAAGACTTCCCAACCTGGCTGAATGTCTCAACAAGTCATCAGCCTATGGCATGGAGATCAGTGAAGAAAAAAACAAACTGATGACCAGCAACAACAATGGAAACAGCACTGACATCAGAATCAAGGCCAACAAGCTAGAGTCAGTCCACAGCTTCAAGTATCTTGGGTCCATTGCCACTGATGAAGGCTCAAAACAGGAAGTACCCGCCAGAACAGCACAGACAACTGCAGCACTTATAAAACTGAAGCCCATTTGGAACGTCAACATCACCTTCGGTTTAAGATCAGACTGAAGCGCTCTAGTGGTCTTCACCTCTATGGTTGTCAGACATGTAGCCTGATGTAGCATGATTCAAGCCACGGAGATGTTTCAGAAAGGTCCTTCATATCTCATTGAAAGACCACGAGGCAATATGAAAAAGGATACAGCAAGCCATTGGACCATATGAAGACCTGCTGACCACTGTGAAAAAAAGTAAACTGAAATGGTATGGGCACATCTCGTCATTTTGCAAAGTACGGTACAGGAATGAAAAAGAAGGGATGGATGGAAAATAACATCCAAGAGTGGCCTGACCTAACATTTGCAGAAACCCAGAGACTAGCAGAGGATGGAGAGAAATCAAGGAATCTGGTTGCAATGTCATCAGTGGTGCTGCAATGGTCTCCAGGTCTATGGGACAGATGACGATGATGATCTATCAATCCTAAATACACAGCCTTCCCTGATCATAAAAAATAGTCAATTCACAATTATTTCTGCTTACTTCACATTTTCCTATTCTTCTATTCCATACTTTTAACATCTCCAGAGAAAATAACATTCATATCTGGTAGAATTTTCAGGATTCACAGAAGATTTATGCAAGTTTCCTCACAGCCATTGACTGCCTGGGACTTACAGCAGAAAGCAGCATGCGTTGCAGCTTGGGGTAGGAGGCCATGCAGTTGGCCGTCATTTTGTTGCACACGGCAGGCCGCTGTCCCAAGGCGCTGCATGGCGGGTCCAGCAGAACATGGTCAAATGTGCCTGGGGGGTATGGGGGAGGTCCCAGTTGACCTGCAACATATAGTAAAACAAGCATCACTTAGTTAATGCAGAATAAACATCAAGGTAGTACGGTACAGCCATGACCTCATTTCTTACACTCTAAGGATGATAACTCCACCACTCAACAACCCCATCAAGACAGTAAGGTAAACCCACAACTCTATATGTATTTCCTCTTATAGTCTAAGGAAAATAACTCCATGTGCCTAACAACTTCATTCATCTCCCCTTTAGAAACTCCCAGCTAACCAAATATATTTGATTGGTTCTTCATGTTCATGACCTCTAATTTTCATTACATGTGCACACCTGCACAGACTTGCAATTATATGCAAAGACATTTACTTTGTGACTTCTTGCTGTTAAAGATGCCAATTAAAAGCTTAGTAAGATCAAACCATGTTTCACCTATTTGGGCTCCCAATGACACACCCAAGTGTTAATTCTGACACATTACAACCAAAATTCCTTACAATTTTTGGTTGTGTGAAAAGACTCCCTTAAAACTGAAAAAGGTAGCTCAACTCCATTACACTCCCCCCCTCCAAGCCCCGCCCCCCAAGTTTACATCAAACTCCACAGGTGTCATTTCCATCTCTCATATATCCTGGTGTTTTGTTCGTAAAGACACTGACACATGTCTGCCAGCAACTCTACGGGACTTACACCATTTTTCAACAAATAGTCTGATAAAAAGAAAGTGAAACATTTCATCAAACAAATATGCAGACACCTGATCAGACTCATATCATAAAGATAGAGGCACACTATAGTAACAACTGGTATTACATTTTTGTACTCTACAGAGAACATTCACAGTTCCCATACATGTGTACATGCATTATCCCAAGTCAAAAATCTCCATAAGCTTTTGACAAGGATGAAAATGCCTCTTCCATATAAAACTAAAGGGCAACTATACAGGTTAGGATTCCAGCAGATTAAGAGTTAGATTAGCCATGGGAAGTAGGATCTGGTTCACACACTTTCCCATGGCGGGGTGATGCCTACGAGCAGCAGGCTGGGACTGCTAGTGGAAAAGACAACTCATACAAAAGGCATGTCAAATGGCATGTGCATGATGCATACTATGTGCATGCTGTAATGAGAACACCAAGATGGACAAAGCCTGTGGAAGTATCCAGTTTACGGCATACAGCCAGGATGAAATCTTTGACTTTCTTTTGCCTGAATTAAGATCTTCAATGTGTGCTGACTCGG
>SMGT01008390.1:3213-34038 GCA_004794575.1 Lanistes nyassanus
TGTTTACGTATTATATGACTGTACCCATTATACCGCTCTCTGTATGTATTATATCGCTCTGTTTACGTATTATATAACTGTACCCATTATACCGCTCTCTGTATGTATTATATCGCTCTGTTTACGTATTATATAACTGTACCCATTATACCGCTCTCTGTATGTATTATATCGCTCTGTTTACGTATTATATAACTGTACCCATTATACCGCTCTCTGTATGTATTATATGTATTCATATGTAGCACTCTGTCTTTATCTCCTGCCGCCCTTTCCCCGCCTTGCGTCTACATGAAGAGGTGAGACGGAAGTGCGCACCCGGTAAAGGCGGGCTGCTTTCTGCTTGTGCAGTCAGTCGCACGCTTTGCGGGTGGAGCCCTCATCCTCTTGCTTCATATCCTCACAAAGTGAACGCTCAGGGTCAAACGCTCAACAGCCTTATCGATAAAGTTCTTGTCGACATCACTGTATGCTGCATCGTGTCATCACGTCTTCATGTCATCTTGTCACCCTGTCACCCTGTCATCCTGTCATCACGCCCTCATGTCATCTTGGATACAGTGTTGCGTTCGCATGTAATGAACCGACGGGTCATACCTTTAAAGTCTGTTTTACCATAAGGTGTTCGGTTTCGTTCGTTTTTGAATGTATTTTAAAAATCGGCTTCGAGCTTACCTGGCTTTGAGTCTGCCTGGCTTTGAGCTTACCTGGCTTTGAGTCTAGATGGCTTTGAGCATACCTTGCTTTGAGCTTACCTGGTTTCGAGCTTACCTGGCTTTGAGCTTACCTGGCATCGAGCTTACCTGGCATCGAGCTTACCTGGGTTTGAGTCTACCAGGCTTTGAGCTTACCTGCAGTGTACCAGCAGAGGGGTGCGGCTACCATTGCCCAGGCAGTAATCAGTCCTCACTCGCCGCCAGAAGTCGACCAGGTCAGTGACCTTGGGAGTTGAGTGGTCGGGCCAGGTGAAGTAATGATACTGAATAACTCGCCGCTTCTCCTGTGGGCACGTCATGCGTACGTCATGCCATGGCACTTTGCAAATTCGTGGCTAACCAATAATTTTCCTCACATTTTTGTCCCCAGAAGGACGCTGTGTTTCTTTGTGTGGCTGTGCTGGTTTGAACGTGTTCGCTCGACCGTACGTGTGTGTTCGCGTGCGTACATGTGCGTGGGTGCATGTGTGTGGAGATAGCAGGATGGACAAAAAGATAGAAGAAAGGGGAAAATATCAACAACATAAAGATATCTGGAGAGGAACCATCTCAAACATTTCGATGACAGACTATACTTACATGCTGAATAACCAACTCAAACACGTCGATGCCAGAGCCTACTTACCTTTTTCACAGCCAGCTCAAACATTCTGATCTCGTAGTCTGCCCTGTCCACTACTTCAAGACCTGTGACGACAAACGGCCCGTATTCCATGCTGGTGCACGGCGGGGGCCAGTACTCATCGCACTTGTCCTGAAGCAGAATGTCAAAACCTACAGTTGATCATGTGACTTGTCCTGGCTAGAGCAAAAGATTGTCCTTACGACTGTCCTTCTGTCCTTCCTAATGGTCACAGGCTTAGGGTCATGCTCCGTAAAGCGGCTGGCATGACCGGGAAAAACTTCTGCATGACATTTAATTGCGACAGCCCGTGAGAATTAAACCATTACTCTCTACTGGTTCGCGGACCTGTTTTGAAGCAAAATACATCTCTCTCTCTCTCTCTCTCACACACACACCCCCCCCACACACACACACACACGCGCGCACGACGGTACAGTACAGCTAAGGCAGGGGTCATAAGGCAAACAGAAGACAAACTTTGGCGCCTTTGTACGCGGCAAGATCTGAACCTACAACCAACTAGCCTTCCTGTCAGGATGAGATGCGCTCTGCAGTTGTGATACTAACCCGAACTTATACATGAAAACAAAACCCCTACCTAATACCACACCCTAACACTACCCCTAACGCCCTCCCCTCCCAAAAAATCATAAGCTAATATGGGTTTCGAACCTGCGACATAACCGTGAAACCCAATTCCTTTACCAACTCGGCTGGGAATCAACACGGATTGACTGGTTGGTTGGTTATTTAAAGGGACAGTGCTTCCGCCTTGCGGTTAGTTTGCTGAAAGAACCACCAGACTGATAGCTGCAGTAAGATGTTAATGTGCGGGGAGATGGTAGAATGGAATTTCCACAATGTATAACTCCAGGAAATATTCCCTGGCCACACCAGGACTCGAACAACCAACCATCCAGCTGCTAGTCCGCAGCTCTACCAACTGAGCTATCCAGGCACCTCACACGGATTGGCCTCTTCGCTGTAACTATAAAAAGTCCTGCTGTGTAGAGGTCATGGCTTGACCCATAATTATCTCTGGTTGCGGTTAGCAACTGGCATGCGCACGCACAGAGCATTTTATACGCTACGCATGCGCGCCCAGGATGGGGCAGAAATTGTTGGGGGAAAAAAGTTTCGCTGACTGGCGCAACACCACGCCACGCCTCACAACACAACACCAATGATCCGATACGACACGATGCGACGCAATGCGACACGATGCGACTGTCACAAGTCACTCCTAGGGTATCACCTGTCACTCTTAGTTTAGTCAGCTAGCTCCTCCCCTTCGCTTCACACCTAGGTAAGTGAGCGATACGCCATTGGTCATGGCAGCTGCCCTGCTCCACCTAGTCTGACCAGAACCGGTTTACTCGAGGTTAATGCGTCAGAACGCCTACTACTTAAAGAGGCAAAAACGCGATTACAGACACACAGGGAGAGACACGCGGATGGAGAGAGTGTTAACGTAGCAAGACCAAGAGAAGCGGACACGCGTAAACCCACGGACCTCTGCCCTCGCCATCTTAGCCAAAGACGTGAAAGAAGTAAAGGACTCCAGTTCTCTCGCCAGATACACAGAGGTATATTGCGCTGACACTCCGACGGACTGACGTGTAAGGGACTACTGGTTGTGCCTTATAAGTAAGGTCTGTTTTTAGCGTCTGGGACTCGCGGATATTTAAGATAGGGGGTTTTATCCTGCCCGAGACAGGAGACGTCATAAGCTAGTTGCCGGGCAAGTACGCTAAGAGGGTACAGAGAGAAGTGCGGTCGTGATAGTGTCTTAGCTTTATAGTTGGTCGTTGAATAGCTTTCGGGCTATTACAGTAAAGCAGTGGTTTTCGTAGTGACAAGACTAGGTGCTCTGTCGTTGGTCACTTATTGATTCAGTTTGTATAGCTTCAGAGTTGTATATCGCAGAAGTAGTGGTTTCAGTAGTGACAAGAGTAGGAGCTCTATTGTCGGTCACTTACTGTATGTGTGTATAGAGCGGGATCATAGGCCGTTTTGCAGTTTGATTCCCCCTCTGGAGTTTGACTATCTTCTTTGTCTGATACCACGTGGTATGACGTAATCAGGCAGCGTCTTACCCTAGACACGAGCACGGCGATTCTCTGTAAATAATCTGTAGATATATTTGATGTTGTCGAGCCAGTTAGTGTTTGAAATATATGTTGATTAACAGGTCGCTGCAGTTGTGTGTTTTACGAGGGTGGGGGCTCTTGAGCAAGAAGTGTTTTGCCTGTGTGAGACTGAGCGAAGGTGTCAGAGTAAGAGAATCTTTTCCCTCGGTAGATTTCTCTAGTTATTCACATTATTTCATAGCGACGTCACCCTTTGGTGTAGAAACCGTTGACCTGAGGCAGTAAAAGTTTTGGTGACGATTACTCAATTAAATCTACATTTTACGAGATCACCCTAAAAGTTTGTCCAGTAATTCTGAGAAGTCGAGTCCAGTAAGTTAAGGTACGGCCCGCCACGTCACAGCGACACGATACAATAGGTACAGTTTGCACTGTACAAAGACCATCACGCACTTACCCTCTTGCCCTCCTCGCAGTTAGTCAGCATCACGATGTGCGTCACTCGCTCCTGCCACACCATTCGCCAGAAGTCTGTGGTAGTATTCTCCTTAGGGCCTATAACAGGCGAAAACTTTGTATCTCTTCAGTTTTAGATGTAAATATTCATGTAGACTTCTGTCCTACCCTTCTACGTGTAGGGTAGACCGGGGCACGATGGGACATGGGACAGGATGAGACACCCCTAACTAAGGCAGTAACCCATAATATTTTGCCTTTATTTTTCCGCTCCTTCTTTTTCAATACCTAAGCGTCATTGCCAGCCGTATTTTGGAGGGAAACGTTACCTGCACGGGGAGGGGACGTGTCAGCCCCTTGCGGTGCAAGGTAAAGTTTTCTCTCTTTTTGTCCTTAATATCACCTACGGTTTTCGATTGACAGTTCTGATATTTACTATGTGGTAAGGGCAGGGATTTGTAAAGCTTGTGATTTACTGATTTTTTTGTCAGAAATAAAATTGTATTAATTGCTCCGTTTTACTGTGCTTAACTATGTTCGGGCAGTTTGAGACGGAGCACATTGAGACAGTGGCACAATATTTACTTGTCCTAGTCATTTTTATCCATTTTAAATACTGTCTCAACCTGCCCCTTTCATATCTCAACCTCCCCTAGTGTCTCAACGCGGCATGTATCAACATGTATCATGTGTTTTCAAATGCCCTTAACGCAAATATGGTTTATTGCTTTGGGCATTTTGTTGCTCTAACAAATCAAAAAATGAATAAACTCTCATTTAACGTAGGTTTGATAGAAATTCTTCAGTTACCTTGCTCTTGTATGGGGCGCAAAGAGGGGAATGGGTATAATGCTCATGGTATATAAAAACTGCGTTCTATAACTATAGAATTCATTCTTTAACTATGAAATGAATTCTATAACTAAAGAATGAATTCTATAATTATAGAATGAATTCTTTATTATAGAACTAATTCATTCTATAACTATAGAATGAATTTTATAACTATACCACTGTAATTTTATAAACACAGTTTATTACGGGGCGCCAAGAGGGGAATGGACATATAGAATTTATTCTATAGATAAAGAATGAATTCTATTGTTATATTTAAAGAATGAATTCTATAGTTGTAAAAGGTAATTCTATGGCTACCCAAGAGGGGAATGGGTATAATGCTCATGGTTTATAAAGAATCCCATTCTATAATTATAGAATCAATTCTTTAGTTATAGAATGCATTCTATAACTAAAAAATTGATTCTATAGTAAAGAATTCATTCTATAATTATAGAATGAATTCTATACATGAATTCTATAGGTAAAGAAAGAATTCTTTGACTATAGAATCAGTTCTTTAGTTACAGAACAAATTCTGTAATTCTAGAATTAATTTTATAACTATAAAATCAACTATAAAGTCAATTCTATAAAAAACAGTTTATTCTATCGATACTATGAGCAGAAAATGCTACAGAATTCATTCTTCACATACAATTGAAGGCTGCAGCTAAAGAATGAATTCTATATTATACCATGCCAATTCTTTACGAAAACGACACCAGGTCAGCGGTTTATTTCGGTGCCAAACAACCCTCAGCAGCGCTTACCTACACCGATACTGTTGATCAACATTTATTTAAAGAAAAATATGTATATTTCAAGCACACAAACAGCAGCTACACATTGATGGATTCATAATAATCCCTCAAAATGTCCCTTTGTATGTCTAGTTATTGTTGTTATTCATTGGGTATTGTCCTCTAATGCGCTAGCCGGCTACTCAACCAACCGTCCTATCGGTGCCAACCGCACCGTGTCACGGCCTTCACCCTGTGCAGCGCAAGGTACGTTAGCAGCGCCTAACTACCCATTTACTAAAGCGCGTTTACAGTGATTATCTGTTATTATGTAGCTGCTATTTGTTTGCATATTTTACATATTCTTTAAATGAACTTTGATAGCCAGTTTGTGTGTAGTATCCGTGTAGGTGAATACACTGTTAGGGGCCCTTGAGGGTCGCTTGGCACCGAAATAAATCGCTGGTCTCGTTTTCGTAAAGAATTGGCATGGCATAATATAGAATTCATTCTTTAGCTAGCTCAGTTAGTATAGCTGCGGACTTGCAGGTGAAAGGTTGCTGGTTTGAATCCTGGTGTAGCCAAGGATTATTTCCTGGAGTTAAACATTCTGCAAACTCCATTCGGCCATCTCCCCGCACATTAACTTGCATGTCCGCACTGGCCATCTTACTGCAGCCATCAGTCTGGTGGTTCTTACAGTGCATAGTTTAGTAATAGAACCCCATCCTCCCATAGTGCGAAATGACCGCGAGGTGGAAGCACTGTCCCTCTAAATCACCAACACCACCACCACCAGCTGCAGCCTTCAGTAGAATGTAAAGAATGAATTGTATAGCATTTTCTGCTCATAATAAAGATAGAATAAACTGTCTTTATATAGAATTACAATGATATAGTTATAGAATAAATTCTTTAGTTATAGAATAAATTCTATAGTCAAAGAATGAATTCTGTAGTCATAGAATGCAATTCTTTATATACCATGAACATTATATCCATTCCCCTCTTGGCGCCCCATTGAGAGTCAAAAGTAAAAATTTCTCATCGTGCCCCGCTCTCCCCTAACGCTTACTCAACATGACGTCACTGCGTTGTGCAGTGTGGGATAGCTCCTCCATTTCCATGGAAGACGCCCTCGTTGCTATGTGCCGCTGCTATATGGCGTTATGGGTTAGAAGACACTGCCTGACTGTGTCGGATTCAGGTGTAACATTTCCTCCCGATTGCGTCCCATCGTGTCTAGTTTTACCTAATCTGCGTCCGATTATTTATTTACGACTGGGCTTGATTTTTGTCGTGATTGTGATCTATCCGTGTTTGTTTTGTGTGCCATTCTGTGCCTTTGTGTCTGATAGTGTTTGATTTAGGTCTGGTCGTCCACAGTGTAACTCCCATCATGTGCAAATTTTAGTTTGTGTCCAATCATGTCCGACGTGTAGTTATGACTGAGCGTGATTGGGTTCGATTTTTGTCGCGATTGTGATCGATCATTGTTTTGTGTGCAAATTTGTCTGTGTCGCATTTAGGTCTGATCGCGTCTAGTGTAGATCTTATTGTGTTTTTCTGACCAATCTCTGCTTTTTGCCTCTGCCTGGTAATTTCTTCCACAAGCTCGCAAGAGTAGCAACAGTGGCGTCTACCTTCCAGACAAATGGCGAATAATCCCACAATGCCTTGCGCATGACCTCATATATTTCAGCAAGCGACAATGCCTTAAATTTCTTCAAGTAAAATAGTAATTTTAGACTTTATATTTCACAAGCAAACCTTGATCCTAGTCTTCGGTCTAGACTCAGCTGAATGTTCATATTAAATTCTGACCTTAGATTGCCATAGACAAACTTTTTGACACTCCAGTCCTTCAGTTATGCCGCTAGATTTTAATGGGTCATTGTTCATCTCAAGCTTTGATCTTAGTCATACAGGTAACGGTTTATCGTAAGCTGTTACATATGGCTGTGTGTGACGTTAGCCAAGTTGTCCACCCTCAGTTGGGAATTAACCAGATCATAAATTCTGTACTCTGAACCTGCCATCAGTCCCTCAGTCTAACCGAACAAATGTCTGCTCATGCAGCAGCAGCAGCAGCAGCAGCAGCAGCAGCACCACCATCACCACCACCACCACCACCACCACTACCACCACCACCAACAACAACAACAGTACCTTGAATTACTTACCCTGTGCTGCTATGTAGCCTTTCTCTCGCTTGTAACCCTAACATCATACAAACATACAGTTCAGATAAAGTATCGTAGAATAATTCAACTACCTAATTAAAATATGATGTAGGAGTGACACGAATGCGGCATTCTGATGTAAAAGCTACCAATCCTTATCGATATCTTTTGCTCGTCAAGCAGAGAAGGTTGATAGTCGGAGAATATGCGTTCGTGGCATCTTCTGGCCTTTCCGATACATTTCGTGAACAGCGGGAGCTTTGTGATCTAAGATGTTATGAACGAAGAATTTGTGTTCCGAGTTGCCCTGACTATAGGATGATCAAAGTATGTGGCGTTTTTCAGGTAAAGGCTAGGCCAGTCATTTCATTTACTGAAAGTAGCACACACAAGGCGGCAGTACCCGGATGAAGCTTGCGTTGATGTAGTCGCTGCCCTTCCCGTCCATGTATTCATGTAGAACAACTCTCGTGTCCTCATCTGCAACAAAACCGTTGGGTCAGTGAGCGATAAGAAACAGTTTTTCGTGCATCGTATCCACGTCATAGGTTTTCGTGAAACGTATCCACGTCATAGGTTTTCGTGCATCGTATTCACGTCATAGGTTTTCGTGAAACGTATCTGTTATGATTTTTTGGCGTCTCGTTGCCCTAACCAATCGGGAGAAAGAGCAACTTGTTACCGTCGACCTGATTGACTCGCTAAAACAGCCAGTCGGAAGAGCGCGCAGTGGAGCGAGGGAGATGGTCAGCCGAGAGCCGAGGGTAACCCGCCCCCTCCCCCAGTTGACCTGTCACCCTGAGAGGTAGTCGGGCGGGAGGTGGAGGTGAACAACCCTCCGGGCAAGCAGCCCAACATCCCGAACGGGTAGAGCGTTCTTGCGAGTCAGAGTTCAGGGCCATAAAGGCAGCCGACAGCTAACCACAAATGCTAGAATGCAACATAAATAAACACTTAAAAATGCTCTACACAGTCTAAACCTTAACTTCAATCTAAAATCGTCTCTAAATCCTCCCAAAAAATTTAGACAATACATAATGGATCTGACAGCGCAGGTAGTAAACGCCCACCCAGACGGTAGATACATTTAATAATAAAAATAAATAAAAAGAGGGTAATAACCATTAAAATACACCAAGTAAACCATAGGACAAGCGTAAACTGTACAGCACTAAAAAGTAAAAGGCGAACACCAAGGTAGAGATAAACAGATAGGAACAGGGCGACAGTAGGGTCGACCAGCAAGCGCTCCAGCACTTGCACCACAGGCAGCCACCTTCCTCCAGCAGCGACAGGAAAGCGACCACATAGCCACCACCAGTCCAGAGCACCAAGCCCCGGCCCACTTCCCTCCCCATTCCTTCCCCACGCCCACTGCCCCCCCCCCCCAGTGCGAAATCACCGCGAGGTGGAAGCACTTTCCCTCCCAAACCAACAACAACAAACACAACAACACAACCACAAATGCCGAATACACCCAACAGTTCTGGGGTGGTTACTACAGAAAAGTACGACCGTTACCGCGACGTGGAAACAGAGAACCAGCAGGCTGCTGAAACCGGGGTGACTCTTGTCAGTCGGGAAAAGAACTCGGGCATTTCGAACCGGTGCTGAGACTTGGAGCTGAGAGACCTGGCGTCGGCCGTATTCCTATCCAACATCGTGAAAGTGAGTTTACGTACAGTGTAGGAAAGTAGGACCCGACCGTAACTCAAAGATAGTTGTCTTGAACGTCGGTATTGAACTGGCTTAGACTAGTTATTTGTAGAATACTTACGGTTATCTCTTGTGATCGTCGTTCGATCTTATTGTTTGTTAAGACGTCGGCGTGACGTCATTTTCTGAAAGGTTTTAGCTCAGAAGGATACGGTTTTCCTTGTGTTCACCGAAGTGAATTATCGGTACGGTAGAATTCATAACCCGGTAAATAACGTGTGCGTGTGGATACGTATAGCGTTGCTGGGATGAATGTATGAGAGTGCGAGTGATTGTTCTACATATGTCGGTAGATCTATATTGGAGCATCATTCATTGTGTAGTAGAATATTCTATGTTGTAACTGTAAATAAATAGAATAGTGTATTATCGCTGCCCTCGTTTAGTAAGTTGTGCGCGTGACAAGCAAGGGGGTGGGGGCTTGAGCCGATTTGGAAATTGACGAAATTAGACAGCGATCGCATGGTTAGTTCCCCCTTCTTGACACATTTTTATGTTGTTGTAACTCTAGTTAACGAACAGGCCAGTGAAACACAAAAGCGCAATACCCTTAGACACGACAGAGAATTACCACAACAGGTCTTAAAATCTGAAAATTGGATGTTTGAATCTCGGTTGCAACATTTTTCTTACTTTTTTGGGGGGGATGGGAGTCGGGTAGGGGTGTGGTTAGGGCTGGGGTTAGGGGTGGGTGTAGGGATGGGGGTTAGGGGTGGGCGTTGGTGGGAGATAGGAACAGGCGTGAGCTGTGACTGTAACTCGCTACTGTGACAGCTGAGCTGGATGCCCATGGAGAGAAAAAGAAACAGCTGGTCTGTATGAGAACTGGGTGGGCTGCAACAAAACCCTGATGGTTGACACTACAATAGTCAACAGCTTTCTTTGATGTGAAATATCTGCCTGCCTAACTAACTCCTATCTGGCCAGCACATGAAACCTACATGATGGCTATTGGGTAATACCATCTGTACCCACAGAGCTACCCGGTTTTCTGACACCTCCTCTCACCCTACTGCTACACTCTTTACTGAGCAAGGCCAAACACCCTGACTAGAGCCTAGGGGTGTAAACAGGGACCCTTGGCACCTAGCGCCTGCGCTCACCTGCCTGACGATCACGTGAGAGAGCTACATGGCGGCTTAAACAAGGGAATCAAAGACCTACTTTTTTTGCAAGAGGCTGTGGATGGGTTACACCTAGAGTCTATGGGGTAAGTTCTTTGACCGACCAGACCCTAACACGTGACTTGCATCGTATATTACGTCATAAATTTTCGTGCATCGTGTATCACAAGTTTTCGTGCACCGGTTGTCACATCTCTGGCTGCAGAAATCTGCTTGCCGTCGCTTAGCCCCACCAATCCCGGGCAAACGGGTCAGTGGCATATGAGGGCTTTAAGATGATTACCTTGTCCTGTGGCGATATTTAAGATGATTATCTTGTCCTGTGGGGATATTATGGACACGTGCTCTGTACTTTCATCACAAGAAACCGCCTCTCTATCACACTCAAACGCGACCCCTAACCTTGTTCTTCTAACCTCACACATCTGCTTCTTAATATTTAAGTATGCCAGGGTCGGATTATTGACAATCTGTACCCAGACTGTATTCGCAAAATCTGCTAATGAATTCCTCAGAGTGAACACCCCAATTATTAGTGCTTTTGCCAATAGAATGCAGCCAGACTTCTTATCTAGCGCAACCCTGGCGACACCAAGTGCGTACCCCCGCCCTCCCCATGACATCTCACTGGGTGACAACTCACAGGGCAAGATGCTCTTGAAACGATTTTTGTTCAGGTTCTCAGCAGTCAGACCAATGTCGTGAGGTTTCTCCAGGCCCAGGGGAATATTCTGGAAAATAAAATATAAAATAAAATTATCGGTGCTAGCCCGTCGTGTCAGCACGCCAGTTACTGAACTCAGGGCATCTACACTATCGTCAAGCCTACTGTCACTTTATTTTTTGAAACATCGTTTTCTGTAAGAAATAAAGGAAAACTTATTTCATAGAATAATTGTAATAATAGTAATAATCGCATAAGTTTGACTTTTGAGATGTCAAATGTGCCGGTTACTTTGCACCCCCATATATAGAGTTTCTTTTAAAATTGGGTCGGAGGGGTGGGGGAGATCAGACGAGTTATTTCAAGTTTAGGTAAGATCAGTGCACTAATTTGGAGCTAACTGAACGCAATATGGCACTTAACCGGATGGAAGAAATGCACTATGTATAGTGGGCGAAATTTTTTCCTTTACTCCATGCAAGTGTCGCTGCATGTACTGTGAGGCACGAGCCGCTTGTTGAATAATAAGGCACCACGACAGAATCCAAAAAGTCTAGTGACCGCTTCGATCTTTTAATAACCTAGCGACTTTTTAATATTTTTGAAAGTTCAAAATCTCCTGCATCGAACCTCTTTATGACGAGGAGGTCTCAAGGTCAGTAAATTAACCACCGCCGTCGGCACTTGTTATAAACCCTTCAGGATATCAGCAGAGAAACCATTAGACGGAAGTGTCAGTGCACGTGCTCCCAGCTCGCGCATTTGCGTATATTTGCTAGCGCGCCCACGTATGTCTTTGAGTGTGTCGGTGTGCGCATGCCTGTGTACGCGGGCGAATATGTGGTTTTGCATGCGCGCTGTGGAATATTGCATTGGACCTAACCCCATGCAACTGCCGTCACGTTTTGCTCACTTCGAATTCCGCTTCCAGTTTCACTTTATCGTTGAGCAAGGACACAAGTGAACGCTGCACGGGGTCCCACAGGTCCATGAAGCAGGTGTTGATGTAGTCGTCTACGCTGGTGACGTCACGTGTCTCGCACACCTCCCGGTTGTGGTTGTCGCTGCGCTCCACGACCCTCGGTGCTGCTGTCACGATCACTGGCTGGGTGTCTCGTACGACGCACGTGTGCAGAAAGTTTGAACGCAGTGTGCCGCTGGAACGCACGTGAGGTTTGACAGTTGCAGTTGGTCGACAGCCAGATCCTGCAACATTAGGAAGTGTACTGCATAAAATGCGCTTTAAACTCCAACAAACATTAGCTCAACATTTTACAAAAGTCGGAAAATTCGTACAGTATTTGACAGTTTAATAATAGGCTAGAGATGACAAAAGAAATTTTCATGTGACACACTACGATTTTAAAATTGTTTCACAGTATCGAGAGAACTTTCGCACAGTTAAATTTATTCATAATCGACTCCCTACATATCACACTGTATTTTGCAATTTGTCGTATTAAACGTTTTGCACAATATACCAGAGCTTACATCTTATATCGCACGACAGGCGGAAAACACTCTAAAGGCTGTGGCACTCAAAAACTTCTATAGCATTTTGAATTTTAAAAGTTGTCACATTGTAGCAAGCATAGACTTCAGTAAGTTGATTTCATCTAAAATATTTGACGCTGCATAACAATACTAAAGGGACTCGTAGAACAATACTAAAGGGACTCGTAGAACAATACTAAAGGGACTCGTAGAACAATACTAAAGGGCCCCCGGAACGTTCTCTAAATTATCGAAACCGGAGATTTCATTCTGCGCGGCATCTAGCCAGTTCCATTTTCTGTTCGTCCGTTTCTGCTGCTTATCCACGAATATGTGATTGATTTATCAATTTTTTCCCAGGAATAAAAACAAATTGAGAAGATGGCGGTGCTGATGATAACGATGACGACGACGACGAAGAAGAAGAGGATGGGAACAGGGAGAAGGAGAAGCAAGAGAAGGAGGTTGATGATAAGATGATGATGACAAAGGCGATGAGATGGGGAATGATGGAGGCAAAACTGAAACTGTCCTTACCATCTGAATCTGTTGACTTGAAACAGAGCGAACCCATTTCGTGTTAACAGAAACTGGCAGATTTCGCGAATATCTGGTCATCAGTGTCAGCGGCTTAGCGACTAAGAAGTACTGCCTGTTCCCGAACTTCTGATGACAGTCTCACATTGGCAGCGGTAAACTAATTTCCTTCCTGCTCGGATTTTGGACGGATCTCTTCTAGGTTTCTGGAAATTGTGTCGCCTCTAAATGGCCTTACGTAGGCTTCGGTTGAACGCTTCTAGCTTGCCCTTCACGTGAGGGATGCTGGGAGGCACAGGTAGCTAGTTACAAGACCTCTTGTGCGACTTATTTCTGAGTACAAGGCAGTAAACAGTCGGCGCTGCCAGGACAGCTTTTCATCGTGAACAGCGATGAGGAAGGCTAACGTGGGGTGCGAAACACCGTGACGTGCATTATGTGGTCGGGGACAGGAAATATTTCTGATGCAGAAGACTTCCATAGAAAGGTCAGTTCGATGTGACAGTAAACGCACTGACACGTATTGTAAATTGTCAAAAGCAGTCTTAAGCTTTAGCGTCCTGTTTCGCGGGTTCCGAAACACACAACACCCTAAGCCCTACGTCATACGCCCTGCGTCGTTCGTCTTATTCATTCAGAGACCGCCTCGATGGCATCCGCTTTGGAGGCGGGAGGTCGGTCGTTCCCAACCCACCCAGGTCCTATGACTTAAAAATTGCCAGTCGAGTAGCTGCCCTGCCAGACGCCTGGCACTACAGGCAACAGTACTAGTACTGGTTGGCCCGGTATCAGTATAATGTGGCTGGGTGGGACAGAAGCCTGTGTTGTGACAGCAGTCCCAGTGTGACATCACTTTAACTTGTGTCTAAGTAATTAATACTGTTCTGGTATAACAAAAAAAAAACCACCAAAAAACACCCCCCCCAAAAAAAAAAACCCAAACAAACCCGAGCCAATCAACTCATTCACCGTAAGCCTAATGGCGTACCCCAGGGGTGGCCAACCTTTTCAGAAAAGTGGGCCACAGCACTTTAAATGAGTTGACCTAACAGATAGTTCATTCAGACATGTCAAGGGGATCCCATCATCCAGTTGCCTTGGTAACGTACGCACCATGTCTGGGGGCGCCTTCTTGCTTTAGGCTTCATTAATATGGCGCATTTAATCATGTTATTAATAGGGTTGAGCAGGGATTCAGCATGTGGGGTCGATGTGAGTAGAGATCCTGGAATCTTACGACTGACCCGGCAACAAAACCCTTCACTTCCACAGATCGACCAGGTCCGTTCCCTTCAAGAAGCGAGTAGACAAAACACAGTGGCCTTCTGATGACCTGCCTCGTCCTCTTGCGTTTCCACGGCTCGTCTTTTTCTTACCTGAATAAGCGCGGCCAGCCTCTGTGTCCCTCAGTAACATAGCTTTTTTCCTAGAACATAATCAATTCTCTGTAAAAGTTACATTTTAGGTTTTGTTCAAACGTTTTATTTACACAATCTTCAAAACACGTCTGTTCACGCCAAACCAAGTGAACATTGAACACTTTTCAATTACCACAAACTCGACACCCTTTAAGCAGGTGCAACTGCTGGTATTTAAGTATTTTAATTATTTAAGTATTTAAACAGTGCATTTTAGTACTTCCTAAGCATTTGCAGAGGCATAAAAGGTCCCCAGTTTTGGTAACAGGAAAAATGATCCTCAATCCTAAATACTCTCTAGTATTAAACAGATACTAAGCATTTTCGTTTTAGAAAGTTTTAATGAATTAATAACGTGTAAAGCACGTATACTTCGTGCGAAATCTAGATCAGATAAAACACAACACCGTTATAGAAATCAGGTGCTGAAGAAGACGGCGATATGAAATGTGTTCAACATGCTTCTGTGCCGCAGAGATCCTAAACTGGATGCACTGACTAAAATGTTAGTTGTGCAAAATACCTCAGATATGCCGCCACAAGACTAAGTCCGAGCCATGCTATGGCGAGGAATGATAAACCAACAGCAACCGCTTCGTAGTCAGAAGCTGGTGAGTGCGCGAGCTGTGTTGTTGTTTCTGGATAACGAAACAGCAGAGAAGCGTGAATAGTGATCGAGGGGTGGGGAGAGAGGGAAGGAAGGTGATTAGAAAGAAGAAGAGAAGACATTAGAAAGAAGAGGAGAAGGGATTAGGAGGAAGGGGATTCGAAAGAAGAGGAGAAGGGATTCGAAAGAGGAGGAGGATTAGAACGAGGAGGAGATGGGATTCGAAAGAAGAGGAGATGGTATTAGAATGAGGACGAGAAGGGATTAGAAAGAGGAGGAGAAGGGATAGGAGAGATAGTAGCAAGGGAGGGGAAAATCCCGCTTACGTGTATTCGTTGTACGAAAGACATGACGTAGACACTATAATAAATGGGATAACTAAGTTTCCGTATACATGCAAAATAAATTGTAGGGAAACACATCTATATGACAGTTTGTGTTTGCTAATAGATTCTTTTCCTCTCTCTTTCTCCTGTCTCTGTCCGTCACACCTTCTGTGTGTGTGCGCGACCGTGTGCTTGTACGCGTGCACACAATATTTATTAACATCAACACCTTTATAAAAAGACCGATATTATATGATTTATCACCTGTACTACAGCAAATTACATAATATATTTTCTCGTTGCGCGCTCACTGTTTATTAATTACAAAATCAACAAGATGCATTATACAAAGAGAAAATTCCACCATGCATCTGCGCCTAACGAGTGTTCCCTGTGAAAAGTTTTCGGGAAGCACTGAAAGAAATCTAATCTGTCAGATACTTCCAGTTCGTTCACAAGAAGCCTGCGACGGTAGGCTTTCACTAAGTTCTAGAGGCTATAGTAGCAGTCACTGATGGCAAGCTCACCGTTGTTTCCCCCGCACGTGACGGCGACAAACACAAAAAGATGTAACATGCTCGTCATGGTGAAACCTTGCTGTACGCCAGAAACAATCTAATGGGAACACTTATTTGCCACTGTGTCTCTTAAAATACTTCGGCCACGAGCACAGGGAAGCTGACGGCTGCGAATGACATGAACTCGACACCGGAAGCCGCGTGTAGTTTTCTTCTCGCCTTTTGGTCCTCATGCATTTCACCGACTGACAGATGTGTATATTTTAATAGATGTGTATATTTTAATAGACGTCACATGTTTCTGTCCTGCAACGTCGCGTAAAAATGAAATCAAGCAGGTTCCTGCACATGGCGGGGAAGTTAATTGGCAGGGATCGAGCTTCTTCAGTTTCTGGAATTCCCAACATCCAAATATGGTCGCCATGTGCACCTGACTTGGCTGACTGAGGCATGTCGGCTCATTGTATAGCCATAGAGATATTTGTCTATGTTGTAGACAGCAAGCGCAGATCCCCTGCCGGAAATTTCTGTTTCTACTACAGCAAGGGAGGGAGAGCTGCTGTGCTGGGCCTCATTATCAGATCCTGCTATAGACTCACTCTGCACCTTTTCTGTAACTTCTGGAAGGAGTTTTGCAAAAGGGAAATTGTACATTTAAAAAAAGAAAAAAGTCGATTACAATTTTCTACATTTCATTGGCGCGGAAGACAGTTCCTCCTGGTGGCGTCGAACATTTTTGGGAGTTAAAACTTTGGAAAGCAGTATTAAAGCTTGTAAGAATTTTATCATTTTACTTCAGCGTTAACATGCAGAGCTGCTGGACGAGGGACCATGTCGATATGCTGGAGGTGTTTAGGAGAACCATGCACACGATCGCGACAGACGAGACATAACTGTGCTGCTCTAAAGAACTGAAAGATCAGTGCAAACCGCACCCCCTACGTGATGCCAACGCATACACAGATCGTCACCATGAGGCGGATGCGTACCTCGTTCATTAGTGTAACAACCAACAACAGATTTAGTGGCCCGTTTTCACTGCAACATTTCCTCCCAGGAAATACACGTATACAAAAGTCACAGCAGGTGCAGCATAGAATATTCTGGTCAAAAGTGGGCGTGGCCTCCACTGTCCTGCAGGGCACAGGTGGCAGTGGGTGGTTTGGCCACAGGTGACTGCCCAGCACACCACAGGTATGTAACAGGGTTAAAGTCTGGTGAATTTGCTGGCCAGTCCATGTGATTCATTTTCTGCTGCTGCAGTGTGTGCAGTAGTAGAATACTTGCCTGCCATGGGCTAGAACTTGGGTTTTATTCCTGCTGATATAAAGAAATATACATCTATAATATACAGTGTATTCCTAAGGGGTCTGCAAAAAGCTTGCACTGACTGGAACCTAAAGACTCCCCATACTCCCACAAGGACATGGGGGACAGGGAAACTTCAAGTCACCACCAAAGACCACAACATTACAAACAGTTGGAATGTCTCTTGCTTTATTAACTGCAACAACCAAGCAAAACAAATGTATCACTCCCTACAATTCCATTGCACTCACCGCCCAGGGGCTAGTAATGATTCATGCATGTATAAATAGTTCATATTTACAAAAATGTATTGCATTATCTTTTATGCTGGTTTAAAAAACATGCATCCTTGTACATGCTCCACAACAGCTTTAGGCTTCTAGAATTCCTGGGTCAAGCAAGGTCGGTGCTCCCATCATATGACCTTGAGCATAAACGCAACTCCTGGGACTACTGTACTGCAAAACTCGAATCCTTTTTCCTGCAGCATGAAAATCTCTTCCTTCTGTAGACATGCTGTCTGTCTTTTGTCTTTGTATCCAAGGGACAGAGAGCAGGGAAATTACATCTGAACAAGGATTTTAAAACTTCCTTTTCCAATTAAAAAAATGTGATAATCTAAAAAGATAAAGTCAACTAACAATATCTGACAGCTAGCTAACATCACTTGCCTGTTGGGTATTTAATGTGGAGAGTCTGACAGGGCCATGTGCCTGAACAACTTCAGGAACTTGAAATATATCTAGCAAGCTTCCCTGGAACGCAGATGATCTGTTTACAGCATTGTCACTTGAAAACAAACGTACGGTATGGGAAAGGCTGTTTTTTGTAAGGTTACACATTGACTTTGTGATAGAAGACATGTTTTCCATCATGCTTCATGACAGAATCACTACATGATGCAAACTTCAAAGTATTTCTGACCTCTAACCCATTATACAAGTAAACATTCTGTGCACTAAATAACTTCCCTTTTCATAACTTTTTATGCAAGTTTTGATCTCATGACAGGTTTTTAAAATTAGCACCCTGCGAATGACTGACTGACAAAAAACAAAGAAAAAGAAAGCACCTGATAACCGTAGAACAAACTGACAGTGTTGCAGATGGTAAGGTAATGAGACAATGTGAAAGAAATCCAATGCCAAGTTATGTTTACAAGAAACTTGTCTGAGTCCTAGATATGAAGTGTGGTTCATAGATGACTATTTTGTTAACACCTGCACAGACACAGTTCCACTTTAGGCAAGCGCTGGTGACAACACTGTCACCAAACTGAGGACTGCACGTCTTGACCAGTAATGTCTTCCATGCATGAAGAAGAAAAGCATCAGACTGGATGTTCAGTGTTTTGGGATCTAGACTTCTGTAACATGTGTTACTGCTGCAACCAGTGGTTTTAACTCTTTACTACTCCAAGCATTAATGTTGCATTTTGAGCAAACCTTACAACAGCTCTATGCTGACAAGGTTTCAAGGCTAAAGGGAGAGAATTGGGCAAGGGATAAAACAAAGGAAAATGTGAACCATGCCATTGAGGGAGCAAACAAAAAACTTTCTGTACATTTTTACTACATGCAATACTGTTATAACCATCACCCTTTCCTTTTTCTTCTTCAACAATCCAATTTTTTTCTGTTCATTCTCTTCAAGAGAATTTTGTAAAACATAGGGAACAAAATTGTATGAGCTGCATCCCCAGCGATACACAGATTTTTTCAAATATGGAAAAAGTCTTGGAAATAATATGTCTAGTTGCATCCCCACTGACTGAACATTTTTAAAAACAATAAGGAAAAGTCAAGGCAAATATGTCTGTCTTCTGAGCTTTCGAGCTGTCAAGCCGTTGAGCTTTCTACCTGTATCTCCAATGACACACAGATGATATAAGTTTCCTTTTGCAGAAGTTTAGAAAAAAAACTTCTCAGAAACCAAGGGTGAAATTAAGGAACAGCCATCAAAATGACAAGGAAATCTTTAAAAAAGAAAAAAAAAGGATAATTTTCTGGGCTAAAAGCTGTCTTCCCCTAATGTCCGTTCAGCTGCACAACTGTCGGTCTGAAACTTTGCAGTGTTGTTACAATGAAGAATGTCTCGACAAACCATAAATAAATGTGTCGCTCAATCAGCAACTATTAAACAAATAAAATCTTCATATTTTAATCCGTTTTTCTGCCCAAAATAAGTTTTACTAAACTGTGGTGGTCTTTATAGCAGGTTTCATACAAATCCATCAGTAAAATAAAAGGTGGAATGGAAAAACACAAGAGATTACTTTAAACAGCCACAGCTACAGCTTAGCATTTAATCAAATGGTCTGGGGAAGCAATATAATAGGGGGAACAAAGTCTTTCATTAACAATCAGAAATGAGTTTCTTCCCATTATCGCCATGCATGGTCATGTGTGGTACTAATGTTTTGATTCTAGCTGTAACATACAACTCCCAATCCAGGTAGGGTTAAGCAGTTGTTCTGCAAGTTTACAACTCAGGAAAGTGTTAAAAGAAACAAAGAAAAAGCTTCTTTACTTTTTTTTTCAGCCACCCTAGCCACTGTGCGTTGATAAAGTGACTGGCAACTTTGTGGTCTCTACTACCTTATGGCATGCTCTGCTGTTAAGAAAAAGCCTTTTGATTTCTGGATTTGTGCAAATCTGTTCTCTTGGAAAGGGTTGGTCAACATTTGACATGAGGTACTTTTATAGTCAAGCTACCATCTGAATACTGAATTGCAAAACAATACTATTCCTCCAGAGATTATTTAATATATACAGTGGTGCCTGTCAGGCTCAACATACAATAACTCCCCTGACAGTAAATGATGAACATCAAAAGATGCAACAATACTTTCAAGGACTTTTGAGTCACTGCAATGGAAAAAATCCTCCCAAACAAACAATGAATAAATCCACATCACTTGTGAATTTGCACTAAAACTAAATGTTTATGTTATTGATTTCTTGATGAATGGCAGCCTCTCAGCATTTTGCATTCGCATTAGACTTTTGTACATTGTAATTAAACGCACAACCCTCATACACACATCCAAGAATGGAAGAATTATAGTACAATGGTACAGATGAAATCCCTGTTCATTCTGGACACTATAAAAACACCTATTATTACATGTAAAAATCAGGTCCCCTTTAAACCCCCCGCCCACTTCCGTAGCATCCTATTATAGTTGTATTCACACGCATTTACAAATGAAGCCATCTTTGTCCATCGATCATTCCTGTTTCAGATTTATAAGAAAAGAAAATGTAACAAACATAAAACTCCAAAAAGTCAGTAACAATGCTTGTCTTTGGCAAGAACTGCTGATTTGTTCAACGTCTCACTAAAACTCGCTTCAGACTAAGCACTCAGCCATAGGCAGGAGCACTCTGTGACAGGCTAATCATTCCATCCAAATTCCCAGGCCACTCGTTGCCCCAACCATCTTCACTTTGTTTTCACTTTGCCACTGCCAAGCTTGTTTCAAAACAAGAAGCATCAAAATGTCTGCACGTGTTGTCACCTGTGTCATCTAGCCTAACTTTGCATATCGAAGGTAAAATCAGCAGGTCATCATTGTTAAATATAAGCATGCATGATGGAAGTCTGGAAAAATATAAAATATCTCTTAGTTTTTTATGCTTAGAGAATAATTCTGTACTTAACAAAGTGACCGGCCCTTTGAATGCAAGCCACAATGAGATAAAACACAAAACTTCTGAGCTTAGCAAAACCTGCTCTTAACCTGTTTAAGGCCAGACACTACAGTAAAACTGAACCCCCAAGAAACCCCACTCCATTAAGATACAACTTTTGTTTTAATTTTATTTCAAAACCCCCAAGGCTAAAACTTCCAGAAAAGGTTTATTTTTCAAAGTATATTCTCCACTGGTGACCACGAAAACAAAACAGCACCTAAATACAAAATTTTAGAAACCTATTAACTTTATTTCTATATTGAATATTCTTATTCTTATTTTTTTAAAATTTAGTTAGTACTGGTCTAATTTATGTTTTTGCGGTGTGAGTCCCACTTTCAAAGACCGCCTCGGTGGTCAATTGGTTCAGGCAGGTGCTTCCTAGGCAGGGGGTCAGTGGTTCACATCCCGGCCGAGTCATACCTAAGACTTAAAATTTGGCAATCTAGCAGCTGCCCTGCCAGACGTCTGGCACTACAGGGAACAGTACTAGGACTGGTTGGCCCGGTGTCAGTATAATGTGACTGGGTGGGACTGAGGCCTGTTGTGACAGCAGCACCATGTGTGGCAGGGCGTAAACTTTGTCTAAACAACACCGTCCCAATATGCACCTCATTTGCGATGGGACATTAAGCAGCAAAAACCAACCAAACCTGCTCTCTTAGATCTTTTTTCAAAAACATGCCTTACTAAGACAAAATATATTTTTTAATTGATAAACTAAAAACTACTCAGTGTCATTGGCCTGGAAAATGTCAAATTCATATAAGCATGAACAAAGTCCATACCAAATTTTAGGGCTCGACTGTCAATAAAGTTACACATAACAGTTTGAAGTCAACTCACTGTTGCTGAAACAACGACCTGAAAAAAACATGCTCCAAAGAGTTAGCACTTAAATCCCACTGCATTCAAGTGTCTTGAGACTTTTGCACGATGTTCCAGGTGAAATACAGATAAACCAGTTTCTTTCATGAAAGCAGTAGAACTGATCTGATGATTTTTCAGACCAAACGTAACCTCAAAAATGAACTGCTGTCTTTGTGGCACAAATGGTTCTGGGAATCTAGCCAAAAGATGAGCAAAGACAGACTTACATGCTGTTTTAACTGATAAAATAAACATATTTCTAGACTGTTTCGCACAGAAATACAGGATGGATCGCAGACATACTGAACTGTCAAACTATCCCATTAAGCTTTAAAAAATATATATATACAAGAAAAACAGGTGAATGCCGCTTGGAGGAAAAGCCTTTCTTAAATTTAAAACAAGGGAACTGGACTTAACCCCCTTACCCCTCCTCCTCTCTCTCGTCTTTTCTCTCACCTTCTCTCCCACACTGACACCCCCTTACCTGTGCTTCTCTCTCCACCCCACCCCCTCTCCACCCCCACCCTTCCCTACCCACCTGGCGATTGGCTGCCCCTCTTTTTAACCCTTCTTACTCACTGTCCCTTAGTCATTTTCCTGCTGTCCAGCCCATGCGCCACATCTACTGAAGCTAAGTCTTTTTCTTCTTTTTTTTCGTCGTTTTTGTATCATCCTGATGAAGGGGTAGTGCCCCGAAACATGTAGATTGTCTTTGTCGTGTCTTAGCTTGGTCCAGTTCCCTTGTTTTACATTTTTTTTAAAAATTAAGATTTTTACCAAAGTCTCTTCTCAGTGTCTGACTTTAAAGCTCTTACTGCAGGAAGTCTGTATAAATGGACTGAACATCCATTACAGTGAGAAGGAGGGTGGTGGTGGGGTATTTGTTGCTTAACGTCAAGTCACAAATGAGGTGCATATCAGGACGGTGTTGCTGAGACAAGGTTTATATGCTGCCACACGTGGGACTGATGGCATAACACGGATCTCAGTCCCACCCAGTCACATCATTCTGACACTGGGCCAACCAGTCCTAGTACTGTTCCTTATAGTGCCAGGCATCTGACAGGACAGCTACTAGACTGCCAAAGACTTAGGTATGGCTCGGGATGGGATGCAAACCATCAACCTCCCACCTAGGAAACGGACGCCTTAACCACTAGACCACTGAGGCAGTTTTACAGTGAGGAAGATCAATTGCCTGAACATTAGACTGTAGTATAACACATAAATTAAAACACTGGAATGTTTTAAGTGCAGTTCGGAGATCCTCATCTTCAAGCCATGTCACACCGTAATGGTGTGGTCTGTGGTGGTGGAGTTAAGTGTAATGATTTTATCTGCAGCTATGACTGTACGCCCTTCTATGGCAGTAAGTACATTTTATTTCTTAAAGAAATTTTCCCAAATGATTTAATAGAATCTTGTCTGTTCCTCACAAACTACAGTTTACTAAAAACTTTCTTAATATACTGACAAACAAGCACACGGAAGTGCTTATCACATGGAGGAACTATCATCCTAAAGTACCAAACCAAACCAAAGGCATGAGACCTGCCTGGCTGAGCGCCAGACGGTAACATTATGCTTCTCCACAAGCAGCTGAGTTACTGCCAGCAACAACCTGAGATAGTTTCCAGAGCAATGCTTGGCCACCAGTAATATGCTTACTGAGTAATGTGATGGCTGGAAGTTTGAATCCCTAAACAAGCTTTGGTTTGCATTTTCAAACTGTTTTCAAAACAAAACTTCTCCAGTCCTACTGATCTCTGCAAGGCCACAGTCTAGTTTAACAGTATGACATTACACACACACACACACATATATATATGCACTGTCTGTCCATTGTCCCTTTCAGGATGCCGGAGTGTACACACACTATGTACACATAGCCTGAAGTACATATCTTAATGAGCTTTTCAGTGCAAACAATTGATGCTACACAAACTGAAATGTGTATTACCACCATTCTAAACATTGTACAACTTACTTTTCCAAGACAAAAACTTACAGGGCCATCCAGCTGCATGAACCCTTAACAACCAACAATTTGTTCACACACACACACACAGATCCTTCACACAGTCCTGAAGAGTGAGTGATCGTGTTACTGACACATCTGGCAGTAAGTACATGCATTGCAAAGTCTGCCCCCTCCCCCCAACCCCCATACTATTAAATGACCTTCTTTGGCTTCTATCAAAAGGTATGTTTTATCAAATGTTTGCAGACTTACTGCAATTTTTGTTTTGAGCTTTAAAGAAAAGATCAACATTTGATTTCATCCATATCTTTGCCATCCTACTTGTGTTCTTCCTCCCACAGCACTAGAAGCATGTGCATCATGTTGATGTGCCTCTGTGCCACCTGTCACAGCTCTACCTAGACTTGTAATCCACGATTCTGCTAGACAATGCATGGTGTAGTTGTCATACATCTGCATTTCTCTCTGCCAGCAAATAATGACACTTGTGAAAATGCCTAAGCACCAGGACAGTTTTCAATCATCACAAATGATTGACAAAGATTTCTTTCTGGTCTCTTTGTAAGAAGTTATTTCCCTCCAAGAAACAGACTTCAAGCTGCAGGGCTGCAGTATCTGGCACCCTTGATCATAGCTCAGTTGCTGTGGAGGTGAGCCTGCAGTCTGTGAATGTAGTGGGTTACATGACTTTTTGGGCTGGCATGCCAGATTGCGAACATGATGAACTGAATGGTGGCTGGGATGGTCTTCATACATACATCTTGTATAGTCCATTTTATTTAGTCCTATTTATACCCATTATAACAGCACCACTTGCTTCATATCTCAACTTTCTCTCTCTCTCTCTCTCAGTACTTTGGGCAACTAGGCCTGGAAGGGAAAGAGTCCAGACCCAGAAAGTTTTCTGTATTGACGACTGCCTTCACTGCAGGCCATGTTCAGATGTTCAGGACCGGACTACACTGTCATGATTTGGTGCGTGTGGCCCCACTGTCCTCTTGTTCACCCCCCTCCTCCACGCTGGCAAGGTCTACATCGACAGCGCTGTCATCAAAGATACTGTCAGCCTGACTCAGCTTCTCACTGTTGCTGCTGCTACTGCTGGGGTTGGTGGTTGTTGGAGTAGCTGCTGTGTCACTGGTGTTGCTACCAGATGAGGAGTTGGACTGCGATGACAAACGCTGGGATTCGTCCGGAAGCTGGGCCAACACTAGTTTACTCAGCACTGCCACCCACCTGCAGGACAGCAGTGTTGATATAAGCAGTGTTGTCTAACAGACAATACAACTGAAACCTACGAAAATCAAACTGTCCATGTTAGTCAGCTAATTCTGCTTATCTTCAGAGTTTGTACCACAAGACTAGCATACATTTCTTGGTGATTACAAACTAGTTTGTATGACAAGATTACTAAGTCAGTATACAGGTCCTGGTGATTACAGAGTAGTTTGTATGACAACTCTGTAATCACAGAACCTGTATACTAACTAGGTAATCACCTAGTTAGTATACAGGTTCCGTGATTACAGAGTTGTCATAGGTAATCACCTAGTTAGTATACAGGTTCTGTGATTACAGAGTTCCTCTGAGCAGTTTATATTATAGGACTTTCAGTACAATATGCTGGTCATAATGAAAGCACATACAAGAGAGGCTGACAGCTGCAAATGAAGGAATGAACAGCCACAGAAAAGAGAGACCAGCTACACATATTTCCCCACTGGGTTTTTTGTTCTAGCTCAACCCTCCACACACCAGATCCCACAATGTAACAACACAAACAAGAAATTAAAAAGGAAGTAGATGTCAGACCACTGCAGTTCACCTACATTCCTCAGGAAGCTGTGCCCTCAAAGCCGTCAGTGTGTGGATGCATACATCCGAAGCAGACCCAGGACTGGATATGTTTTTCATTTAATTTTTTTTTCCTTTTTCTTTTGTCAATCATGTTTCTTGATTTTTGTTTCAATGTTATGGTTAGTGTAATCAAGTTACACAAAGCACATGGCCTTAACATTCCTAGGTAAAATGAGGGTTAGGGTTAGATCTCTAGATTAGATAAAATGACCCAACCGGGTCTTTACATTTTGAGGTTTAAAGAACTTGTTGACATGGTAACAACAATGAGAACTTAGCCAAGCAAATCTTAGACAAGATAACAACATTTCGGGCACACCCCCTTCTTCAGGATGACACAGATGCTTGGCTAAGTTCTCTTTCTTGTTACTTTATTTACCCAAGCAGCAGTCACTTGTTTCTCTTAACTTGTAGATGAAAAAGGTTTCTTTCCAATTTACTGCTGACTAGATGACAAAATTTGAAGTTGAAAGAAACTACACTGTGTACCAAATCAAGTGAAAAGCCTAGGGCCCCAAGGTTTTCATGCTGCCCACCTCTCAGGCAACAATAGGATTTCATTGTCTAACAGACATTAGATATTCTATTTCTGTAACAAGCCAGAACTTTATTCACACAGGCATCCTGACTCTGGCATTGAGACAGACTGCCAATATTACTAGTGAGTCCCTACCTGACTCTGGGACTCATATTGACAATATTATTACTGAGTTGCACACTGCAAGGCAAACAGGGTTGTATACCTTGACGTATGAACCCCTGGACCCTTACACGGGAGTCTGAGAATGGTTGAATGACAAGATCAATGGCTGGTGCCTCCCACACACCAACCAAATCATACTTTTACATTTGCAAAAACTGACAGGAAAATCTATTTTTCAAAAATAAAACTTCAAAAAGGAACACTAGTGAAGTCATAAGCAGTTCAGTATAACCAAGCAGAGTTATTTCCTGGTACACATGCACCCACTGACATTCAGTTTGACCTGTACATACTTCAGTACTTGTGAACTTACTTCTTTGTGCTTCTGTCATTCTCTGCCTGAAAGAGCAATGCTTTCTTATTTTTATGATGCACGCGAAACATGCAAGACTTGTCTGATTCTGTCGTCATATCAACAGTGTAGCCAGGCAATGGCAGGGAGTGGTAGGCACTCACGTCCTGCAACAGAAATGGTGGCAGCTCTCAGTCAGTCAGAGTCAACCAGAGACCAGAAATTTTCTCAGAGGCAAGTTCACAAAAACCAAGAGAAAGTGATACATTAATTTTGCCAGAAAACTAAATTCCTGCACTTTCTCCCTGCTTTAAAATAAGCTCTGTAATCTGATACTAAAAACGTTTTCATTGTCAATGTTACAGCTGTGGCTTAAAACATGTCCAGTAGTTATTATTATTATGTGCATTTATATTGCGCATCATGACGTTTAGAAAAACGCTTGACCCACAAGCATGTATAGGCATAAACGGTTCAGAAAATACAAACTGTACAAGCTATACAAACAGAAACTACACCAAAAATACAACAAGAACAGGAGACTAAGTTACTGAGAAACAAACGAAATATCTATGTATGAGCACACAGGATAAAAAGAATGAAAGAACCCCCACCTACCTACATCCTGGTTTCACACATCCGTACACATACATACACATATACACATACATACACATACATACACACATACATGCACCCACTATCCCAAAAAGTGCTCAAGGCAGCATTAGTTCTCGAATAATCTGATGAGATTAGAAATGTTTCTGGAAGAGGTATGTTTTTGAGGCGGGTTTAAATAAGTCCAGTGACTAATACTAAAACAAAGTGGAAGTCTCACACACCTGTCGTGCTCGAAAGAAGTACATGACGAAGTCGTCACGAAGAGTAAACCACCGCTTGTTCCATGTCTTGCCAGTGTCATCACTGATTTGAAGGTAGCCAGACAAAAGCCCAGGGTCACTAGCCTTGACCTGTAACACAAAGCTCAATCAGAAGCATGGATATTTAAGGGAGAAATCACATCCATCCAGTATGCCAAGATATAACTGCACATGAGTGGTATCAACATGCTGAAATAAAAAGTGATCAATGGTTAAACTCAAAAGATATTCATCGCCATAACCAAAATGAAAATTCTGGGTATATCACAGTTATATTATTACAGCAATTCGGTCCTTATTTATTCTTTTACCTACTTAAATGTTTGATATAAATATTTATCTTTTTATCTTTCATTATTTTTATTTGTTCTTATTATTTTACATATTACATTTATTTGAAGTTTGTATCTCAAGGTCTGGACCTTTGTTTTACTCTCCTATTAACTTCTCACTCTTCACAGTCAGCCCGCCTGAGTTACGCACCTTGTCTGCTCTACCACCATCTTACGCATGTGCTTCTCCTGCAGGGAAATCATGTCTTATGATAAACTATGGTTCCTGGTTTATAATTTGCTTGATGATGTCCATGACATACACATACACTGTAGGCTTATAGCTTCCTTAAAAAATATTTTCCCTACACAATAAGTTTTTCAACCATATTTTGTTTTGTTCAGCTGACTGTTCAGTCGGGGAAAGTGAAAGATACAGGAGCTAATGTTTAGGTCATGAACTCTGTAGTATTAATGATTCACCTATGTGCAAAAAATTCAAAAGGGATGAGTTAACCTGCGTGTCATTTCAAGAATAAAAGACAAGCAGATTAGGAAAGGAAAACATTCCGTCATGCATGTTAACTCTTAACAACTCACTCCTTTGACCATCCATGTTCTAGATTTGACACCATGGTTCTCTTATTCCTAGTTATATTACACTAAGGTTTCTCATTCAAATTTATTTTTTCTTGCTACGTTATTGTAAGAAATTACTTAAGTTTTAAAGATTGTAACTTTATTGTAAAAATTCAACATTTTTGTGTTTTCAAACAATGAAGGGAGATTATATTCTTTTCATGTTTGCTTGCGATCATGTTGTTTCGGGCACTGCTTTCAGAGTCGAAAATCTTGAAAACATAAACAGTTCTAAGCTCAAAGTCAAAAGTTTCTACTCAGAAGATAAGACTTTTGTGATTTCTGATGACAATATCAAGAAGATGGAGGATGGAATATTTCAGCAAATCTATCATAGTGCAACCTATACACTCAAACATTAGCCTTTGTTCACTTCTTATTGATATCAAATAATTCATCAAAAAAATAAACTTTATAAATTTGTTTTGTGTTTTTGTATTCTGGCAGCTGTTATATGTGGACGACTGATGCTGAAAGTGGTGCCAGCAACTTGAGGGGACCGTGATGGACAGAGTTTTCTGCAAGTGCCCAGACACCCAAGCAGAGCCCTTCATCGGCGCTGGAAGGCTGAGGGAGTGTGGCCTGATTTTTGTGTAAAAAACCTCTGCCCAGACAGGAGGTAGGCCAAATACTCCATGGGAGGTTTTCCCATATTTTTCTAACCATGTGTATTTTGTGAACATATGATACTAAAGTAGTGCGTGCTCGTAGGGTTTTTTTGTTTAATATGTCTGAGGCTAGTCAGCGCCTCCTGAGCAGTGACGTAAACCCCCCCCAGAGGTGGACATGTAAGATAACACCAGCGGTGATACGACCGTGGTGACTTCAGTGCGTGTGACCTATGTTGTGACTGACAGTTCCAGTGAACAGCTTAAAGTTCGTACTGCACTACCGCTAGAGTGGAGGAGAGAAGATTTTTCCCAAGTGAAAGATCTGTTGCAGGAGCTTGTGCTTGGATCCTACGTAGACACTTTGTGATAGTAAGTTTTGTGACACCACTTTGATATCCCTTGTGGATTCTGATGAACATAAAGTCTAAGTGACGCAGCTTTAATATCCTTTGTGGATTCTGATGAAAATTAAGTCTAAGTGATGCAACTTTGATATCCTTTGTGGATTGTGATGAACATTAAGTCTAAGTGACTTAAGTAATTAGTGTAGATGAGAACGAGGAGAACCATAAGTTAGTGAAACAGTTGGTGTGTACGTGCGGACATAGTGAGTCGGAAGCCACAGTGTGCACCAGAGTAATAAATGCGTGCGGATCAGAGAGCGAGTGCAAGCGTGTAGTTTAATAAATAAGGCCGGGTCCTTTTTAGAAAAACTATATCGTCTCGTTGTCTTGTGTTTGTGCGGAGTCGCGCGCAAGAACACTCCCATACACCCTTGGTCGCTTGGTGAGAGTAAGGTAGGTGGCCCAGTGGTGTGTGATATATATTTATTGCTTTTTATCACTTTTTCAATTAGATTTTGAAACTACAACACTGACGAAGGCCTCAGGGTCCAAGCAGTTTTCTTAACCATGAAGGCAGGCGTGCACAATTCTTTCTAATTTATCATTTCATTTTCTGACTTGTTTGGATTTATATTTTTAATCTTTAGGCATTTTGTTATAGGTTTATGTAAAAGGAAGCAAGACATTCTGTCATTTTGACTTTGTAAGAGAAACTTTATAAATCATTCCCTAATCCTAAGCCACACAAATCCCAAAAGGAGTGTGTATCATTGAGCAGTAATATCTTAGGTACTTGAAAAGAGAATGCAATAAAATTAGTATATGTCATGAAAAAGCATAAGGAATGAAATAAGTGATCACTATTAGCACTCACAGTTTCAAATGACAGTCTATCTGATTTGATGAAATGCATCCCTTATACAAACTGTCGCGGTTTTTCTCTGTCGTGTCTAGGGGTATGGCGCTTTATGTGTTTTACTACTCTGCTCGTTCGACTCGAGTTATCACAACATAAAAATGTGTCAAGAAGGGGGAAACTAACACTGCAATCACTACCTAATTTCCTCAATTTCTAACCGGCTCAAGCCCCCACCCCCTTGCTTGTCACGCGCACAGCTTAACAAAAGCAGGCAACGATAATACGCTACTCTATTTATTTATAGTTACTCCAGAATATTTCACTACACAATGAATGCTGCTCTACTATACATCTACTGGTATACGTAGAACAATCACTCGCACTCTCATACGTTCATCCCAGCGCTATCCGTATCTACACACACACGTTATTGACCGGGTTATGAATCAACTACAG